>JACJUM010004390.1:6368885-6565264 GCA_020976665.1 Heortia vitessoides
CCATCTTGAGACTTAAATTATGGCATATAGCTTATACTGCCATCTTGGATTATTTTGCTGACCACTATTCGGTTCCTAGGGACCACTGATAAATCCACGTACCACCGTTTGGGAACCACTGGTGTAGACATCATAATACTAGTATTATATCAAGTAAAAATATAAATAAGTTCAAAAGAGGAAAGTTTTTTGTCATATTTACATACACTGACGGATCCACTCTCGTACAATTATGTTTTATTAATTATTATATTTCCCATAAATATTTTTACGTTCCAACCTCCTTTTCTATTCCAGTTATATGTATTTACATATAAAGGTCGCGAAAGAGGTAAGAGTAGTAACAGACTTACTGTCTCGTTTAAAATAATTAAATGTATTATACGAACAAGAATAAGTTATAAAGAAAGGCGTACAATTATGAAAATAATTTCAAACAATAAGATTAGGTGACCTCACTTAACTCATCATATGTAATGCGTCATGTTAGGGCTCGTTAGTGTTTTACTATTGAATTACATAAACCCTGAAATAGATAAAACAAGGTCAGATATTGCTGGCAAGACCTTTCATAGCCTAAATTATTTTTTTTCTAAACAAAATACGCTTGAAGTGATTCAAGCGTATTGATGTCTACAGCAAAAGAAGGCAAAGACAGAATAATCTTATAATAAAAGTCGTATACTATACATGTATTTATTTATAAATATTCAGTATCCTAGTTTCATCATTATTCTTCTAGTTCATATACTTCTAGTTTTATACCTAAATAAAATTGAAGTGATTGTAAGAATTTATTAATGACTTATAAAAACATTTTTAATTTTTGTTAGGTGTCTGTCCGTTTATTCCGGCTAGGAAAAACCGCAAATTACACGGATGACACCACGGGCCACTGCTAGTTAAACTACGTTCTAGGTTTAGATGACAAGAATGCTAATGTTCATCTCTGCCCACTCCCAATCTATTTAATTTGTTTTGGATAGTTATACCACCATTTAGGGGTTGCGGTGCCTCAGTCATCTCTTCCGACACCTGAGACTGCTGGAAGTCTAGTACACCACATAACATGGCGCCACTATGTAATATACTCGTATATTAGGTCCTTACATATAAAACTGCCTGTTTTTTTTGTAAAATAAATTTAATTATTCAAAGTATGCACCGTTAGTAGTTCATTTACTAGAAAAAGCATGAGGATAAGAATCAATAATCTCTTTAAAGGTGGTATGGACTGTCGCATCGGAATTAAATCTTTCGAACTTTCTGCTGCACTGGTGCCACGGTAAGACTCGTACTCGAAAATATTTCATGTTTTCCATTATACGGTAATAAGCGACGCCAAAGAAAAAAATAATGAGGGAAATAAACAAATGAATTACTGTTTTTTAATCGTAAATGTACCAGCTAAATGAATTAGTAAATTTAAATTTTGATTTATTAACCAACGAGCAGATATTTTAAATTAAATAGGTCAATATAAAACGCTCGCAACGTAAGGACCTTATACTTGAAATATAACAACGTTAAACATTATTAATTATACCATTTGAAGTTTTTTTTAAATAAACTTATTCATAAAAGAAGGGTTAAAAATTCGTTTAACCCTTCTACTTATTTCAGTTCTAGTTTAATTTTAATACATACGATAGTATGGCAGTGTAAAATGGTACGTACAAATCGTGTGTCAAAATATCAAAATCCATGTTAGACCATCCCATTACAGTGTTCTGTCATTCGAACATCTTCATAAAGGATCACAGACGACCTACATAGTTGAATCAGGAATACCAAAGGGTAATCTCTAGCAATTTCGCTGTTCTGTAATACTAAATTCTTTTTAGGAATCCCAGATTCCAGTCAATAATCTCGTTCGTCGTTTCAATAAATATGGATGCCAATATGTACATATTTCTTGTATTGTTTTTTGTATTAATAAATATTTAAATGCTGCGGTTGAAATTGAATTAAATTATTGTGAAATGTGTTTTAAAAATTTTTGAAAGTGAATTGACTGCAGAAACATATTGCACAAAAGTGAATGGAAGGGTTGGTATAGGACGATCCAGGCGAACATACCTTAACCAGATAGAAGAGATGTTATAGAAGGGCCAAGTTTGAATTACTAAGATTAAACGAGCTGTACAAAAGGCGAGATAATGTATAAATGACATATATGAGGAAGCGAGAGAGATATGCCAAGATCAAAGCAAGTGGATATCCATAACCTCCTATCCCTATAATGGTTGAATGGTGGGATGGTTGGTGTAATGGTTTATAAGTTTTGGCTTTAGTAAAAGATAGATCATCATCATATGGTGAAAGACATTAGTCTTGATATGCTTGCTATCAAGCTTGCAATTAAATAACAATCGCATTATAGAAAAAAAGCCATAGAAAGGTCTCCCCAAGAAAGGGAGGTTTTTCCCATAACTATCAAGCTGGGCAAGCGTGTTGGCAATCGCAAAGCGTAGTGTCACGACGGGAATGCCGCTGCCCATCCCCACCGTGTGCATTCGAGCTAAACTCTTACGGATGGATACCACCATTTATCGGTTCTGGTACATCAGTCGTGGACGAGGTACTTTTCTACTGTTGCCATGCGGCTAAGTTGCCGTGTTGTACCGGCAGAGTAGTCACAACGTACCGGTAACAATCCCAGTGAGTTGCTCAGAAATAAATTCTGTAGAACCAAGCTAGGTCATGGCTCACTTGTCATCCGCTTGTCTCGCCTGTCATCTATCCAGAAATTGCTCGAACTCGATGTTCGTTTCTCAAGTATTTCCAACTTATCTTTTATGAATAATATAACTCCTAAAAAGTCTGTTGATAGCTAAATTTAAGTTTGCTGTATCGATTATGATGGTTTTTTTTAATTTGTTTTATTGCTTACAATGATTATTTCATTTATGCATGAAGTAGTTATCTATATCTGTTAAAATAGTAACTTATGAGCTAAGTTATTTTATTTCATATTTGTATTTATTATCATTAGATAAATTGCTGTTAATGGTAATTTGAAATAAATAAGTTCTACACCCAAAAAACACAGTTTATCAACATATCCAAACGTGAAGCGAAAATTTTATACTACATTTTAAGGAAATTGTAAGAGTGGTTGAACATAAAATTTTACACTGTTCAAGTTAATGTACAGAAGGTATGCTATTTTTTCTACACATAATAAATACACTGCTATCTGTGACACACAACATACTTATATACAGTCAACATTTAATGTCTATATAGGCTTTGGAGATAACAATCTCTTGGGACTCATTCAATGACAAAATTGCGCTAATGCGTTACTATTTCGTTTTTCATTATTAAATGGGAAATTAAATAAATCCCGGAGTAGATTTTTTATGAGTTACGGTCGAACTCGACCACCTAGTGACCGAAGTTCTAAATGCGCCTTTCAAATAAAAAAAAATAAATTCTGTCCTACACTGAACGAAAACCATAACTCGACTAATGTATACCTAAGGCTATAACAGGAAAGCATCTGACTAACCTGTCTCGACTCAGATTCCTAAGCACCAAGCTATTCTTACATCAAAAATATTTCTAAGCTTAGATTAATTATTATCTTAACAAAAACTAACGTTTGAACAGGCCGGAGAGTATTAACTGGCTGACCATATTAAATTATTAATTCTAAGATCTGAAAACGACATAATAGAATGTAGTTTCTAGTGTTAGATCATAAACAACATTATTACTTAATAATATTATTCTTACATCAAAGAAAACATAAAATATTATTGTATGCAGAGTCAACGCCAGGAAAAAGGATACGCAAACTTCCAGGATTTGTTGTGTTTCAAAACATCCGACATCTTGAGAAGATCCTTCCTAGCAAACTACCTTTCGATTTAACATGAAAGATGTTTTCATGCATTTATTTCTTGGCAAGAACTTGTACGCTGTACTCTGATAAAAACATTTCAACTTAAATTTCTTTACATTTTAAAATATATGAAAATTGTTGTTTACTTTATTGTTATAAATAAATAAATATCTATAATATTCGATGATGACTAATAAAAAGATAGGGCCACCAGGTAGGGCGCAAAAAATCATTTGTTGAATTTTATATACATAGAAAAGAGTTGGGTAATGCGACGTGTATAGCTAGCTAGCCGTTGGGTATAGCTAGCATCTAGTCTTCCAAGGAAGTCAAAGTTAGTTACAACCCTACACCATAATTACTTTCAGCAGAATCTGAAACCAATTTTTACTATTTATTAAAAGCTTTGGCTTATTAAACGTGCTGAGCTTTTGAAGTCATCATAACAGCCATTGGAAGTCTACTGCTAGACGTAGGCCTCTCAAGAAAGGTGGAATTTTAAAATTATTGACGCGCTGGGCAATCGTGTTGACAATGGCAGAGCGCAGCTTTCACGACAGGGATGCTGCTGCCCATCTTCATCCTATGCATTTGATCTACACTGCCCCGGATGTATATCGACTCTTACGACATCTGGTACAGAGGGAGGTACTATTCTACTCTGCCGGTACTTCACGGCAGCTTTTAAAGTATTTCTGGTAAATGAATATAGATTTAGCACTTTCATAATTACAAATATATTAGAATAAAGACTTCTGAGATGTTTGTGGCTTAATATGTTTATTTTATTAGACCATGTCAACAAATAGTATGTTGCGTGTAAAGGCTGCAGTGACTAACCTAACTCACATGCAGCCCTTACACGCTCGCAATATTACACGCTGGCAATATATAAGGATATCACTAGCTCGTTGCCAATCTTGTAATTTGAAATTTATATTTCACATAACTCAGTAATTACATTTAATTACAATGCTTCTCTCACTCTTTAAAACTGAACACAGCAATGTGAACACTGCAATTTCTACCAAAGAGCGTGGTACTTATTTCTTTCGTCATAGTTAATTTCTCAATAGTAAAAGCTTTTAAAAATACTTTGTTGGAATCTTGATGTCTTCATATTACTAAAAGAATGTTCATTTAAGTTACCCTGATGTTACCTTATTCATCTGACTTTGAAATAAGTCGCTTATAGCACTTGTGTTACAAACGACAGAGGAATCACAAATATCATCATATTATAAATTTTTGTCCTAGGGATCGAACAAACGACCCTTGCACAAGGTAAGTTCACTACCATCTGTACCATCAGGCTTGTCAATTATTCTTCTGGCCTCTTCTTATGAATATATATATATATATATATATATATTTCCGTCGTGTCTTTAATCACATCGCATCTCATATATTGGCCTGACTCTGAGAGAATTCTTTTCATCGGTGACGCTAGAACTGACGTCAGTATCAGATAGCATTCGGCTCATGATGAAAATTAGTTGGGAGCGATAGCCCTGAATACGACCACCTGACTACGCGGGGTTTCCTTTTTCGAAAACTTCCTGAATATTTAAGAAGTTTGTGAAAAAAGGAGAAATAAAATTTACTACGCAAAATTTTGCAAATATATAATTTTAATGTCAAGAGATTTCTTGGATATGAATGGGATGTAATACTTATAATTGTTAGAAGTTGATGTCGCCAGCGACCAGGCATTGTAAGGAAAGAATACTTAGTTATAAAGACGGGTGTAACTCTTCAAAAGAAGTATAGAGAAAGATGTTTCTATCGCTACATATATCGCTGTATATTAGATTTTAACAAGAAGATAGGAACAGTCTAATTTCTGAGAACATAAATTACCGAATCATCGCTATGTAATAGAAGTAAGCGTATAATATCAAAGGTTATTCATTATGATGAAGAGCGGTAATTAGACATTTACTCAATGCGAAAATGGTGTCAATGAGCCTGTCTTCTCTACAGTGTAGGGATTAAGCGTTATATTACAAACATTTTGGGTCTATGTCATTGGAATCAACCCTCGGAATTAATGCCAAGATCGCTGTTTGTAATTACGAAAATGGGCAATTATATTCGAAGGCACTGAAATGTACGTGATACACAATTTTTCCAAAATTGTTGTATGTTTAAAGTTACAGATAATTAACTTAATTAATTTGATGTCCTTAGTATCTTGCAATGAACTTAAATATTTGTGCTAGATAGTATTTTTAATCATATCCATTAGGTTGGTAACCAAGCTTATGGTCCACCTGATAGTAACCCTGTCATTGCAATAATGATGAGCTGGTAATTTTACTACCTGCATTTGCTATCTTTCAAACTAGAACAGCAATACAAACACTGTGTTTAAAGGTAGAAACAAATTTCCTCAAAATAAATTCGGATTTCATTAGTCCCATGAACGATTTTTTTTTATTCATATTGATTAACAGTAAGCTACCAATACAGGAGTACAAAGTTGCAGTTTATACTCCGAGGAGTGAAACCAATGCGGTTTACATAAAGGTATTTTTAAAGCTAGCCAAGTTCTGGCTAGTGCAACAAAGCCGTTAAAGTCAAAATTGAACTCAACGTCAAAAAGATAAAGTTCACTGTCGATTAATAAGCCGCAGGGTAGAACCTCCTTCTATACCAGGTGTCATAAGAGGCGACTAAGGTATCGTAACCGACAGATAGCGGTATAGCCACCCGAAACAGCACAACTTTAATACTGTTGGGTGGGGACAGGCTGCAGCAATCTCGTCGCGAAGCGGCCCTTGTAATTGCCACCACGTCTGCCCAGCACGGTAATACAAGCCGCCATATCTAAGGGAGGCCTATCTCCAACAGTAGCCTTTCTGTGACTGATATGATAATGATGATGATGTTTAAATAATAAAATGTATATCAAATAACTTATATCTGCCGAAATGTATAAAAATAATGGGTTATAATAAGTTTAAAATTACTTCAGAACTTTTATAAAAATTATTTTACTTACTAGCTTATGCCCGCCTGTTTGCCTGAGCATAATTAGAATTTCGAGTTACCTGTTTGCTTCTCCAGGCACCCTTCTATATTTATACCTATCTATATACCAAAATTCATGAAAATTGGTTCTGGTGTTAAGTTGAGATAGCGTCAAATACAGACAGCCTAGATGCTAATCGGGGCTAATAATAATAAATAATAATAAACGGTTAAACGGAGATGTACAAAATTGGTAATAGTCCACTAAAGAAGTGATTTTATCTAAAAAAAAAAACTTTTGAAAAATCTAAAGAAAATGTGTGAAAACAACACATATCGTTATATTTTATCCAAATCTTTATAAATTATGGCTTATATCTTACTCTGATATTCCATAAGCAATATTATTGTTAGTTTACATTTAAATCCATCATGAAGTGGACCTCATACGAAGGCCACCTGCATTGGTACCTCACTCTCGCTTCTGTTTATCGCCGTGTTCCGGTTTGAAGGGTGAGAGATGCAGTAAAAATACTGGATAATGTGACAAAATATCTTTAAGTCACAATGTTGTCAACGCGCTAGTGATATCCATGTAATATTACGAGCGTCTATGCGCCTGCGGTAACACTTACTATCACAAGGACTGTATCCTTATTTGTCGACTTGTCTAATAAAATAAAATGATAAATATTATTGTCCAAAACTCCCGCATTGTTAATATTGTTAAGAATAAGTTGATCTGTTATCGCGATCACGGTGCTTGTCATTTCATTATTTGGACTTTGACATGAAATGTGATTACAACCATTTTTTTTGTAACCAGTTGTCTATAGCTGATATATAATTGAATGCCTCGAATCGATACTCATCTGAACAATACAAAAAACCGAATGCGATGTTTACAGTAGAGCTATTGTCGCGTCAACAGCAGGGCTCTGGATAAACCGCGTTTATATCGACTACGATAATTGGATTTGCCGGAATAATATGGAAGAAAAATATTTCTCTTGGCGACAATTTCCTTTCGTTGCCAAAAAAAACATCGGCACATCTGGTGCTGGAGTTCGGTAATTTATTACCGTGTTTGACGTTCGATTTTGTATTGCCAGCAATATCAAATTACTTAATATATTATTTGCATGCCAACATCGAGTAATCCTGTGAAGGTGTGTGCTTGAGGCATCAAAAGTTCTAAAATAGATTAGGATATAATCAGAAATGCATTTGTATTGTATAAATGTGAGTGTTTACTGACTCATCAAACATCTTGGTTTACCCATTGACCTGGAAACTGGAATAATTATACTCTCCATCTACATATACAATATCCAATATGAATTCAATATATCAACATAAAATTATATTGATAATAATAATAAATTTACACAACATACATTAACCTAACTCCGACATTAGTCGCTTAAATGACTTGAGTAACAAAAATATCAGACAACAGAGGAATCAGAAATATAATATTTAAATATATATTTAACATCCAGACACAAAATATACACAAATATACACCACACCATATATATATTTATCCTTGGTTTGGCGAACAAGATAGAATCATTATCATCTACGCCATCGGGCCCCTCAGTTTCACAATTATATGTTTTCAAGTTAATATTCTCACACAACTAATTGCAATTCGAAACAAAGAAACCAAATAAAAACACGCCAAACATTAAAAACTCATGCAAACGGAACGAATTTACCAGACAACAATTACTTCCAAAACGCATCAGCGCCGGAAAACAATTAGGCTAAAAACCAGGGCAACAGCTGTAAGCCAAGCTTATCTGCAAGCCAGCTCTGGATAATTAGCGTGCTTCTTAACTTCTGCCCACAATCCTTTTAGCTAGAACGACTGTGGACTTCTAAATGTAAGGTGACTTTCTTTAAGCGGTGCAGAAGTTTGTGAAATTTGTATTATGTTGGGCATGCCCGGTTCTGATGTCTAAATAATAATTACCGATAACGAGAACTTTCCGGTATTCGCTGTCTAAGCCGGCGCCTGGTAATTCTCCATGCAAATGTTGCAATGCAATTATATTTGCATCAGGGTGGAAACTGTAATCTCATCACTTTGATTTGTAATTCGCCGGATTACAAAGTACTCTATTATATTTTCTAATATCTGCGCGTTCACTGCCCATAATAAAACTTCCCTTTTAAAAGCTTTAAAACGTGATTTATTCACCTTTTCATATTATGCAGCAACCGATCTCAAAAATGACAAAAGATGTTAAGACAAAAGAATAAATGTCAAAGAAAAGATTACAAAAGTTAAATAAACCGCATTTTAAAGCCGTTAAAAGAGTTGTTTTAGTACTCTTTAAAAAAATTTAAATAATTAGTAAAAACAAAATAGATATTTGTCTGATTTCTGGGGCTTTATTGTATTTCCACTTATTTTACACATATATATTTAATTGAAGAGTGTGTGTGTTACTCCAAATTTTCAATTAGTTATGATCATGAGCTTTTTACCAATTGAAGTAACTTAAGTAATTGAAAGTAAACACGATACTTACATTAAATAATATTGAGAATGCAACAGATAGATATATATCACATGAACTATCTTGACAGTAAAAAAATACTGGCAAAGTGGTTGGATCTCGTACACATTCACTCTCTCTCTCTCTCTTACACACACCCATAAATATATGCATGCACGCATAAATACATACATACGCGTACGGACACACACGCATACACAAACACATAGACAGTCTGTTATCAAAATTTGGTTTAAATAATTGTACAATATTTTTAAGGTCTTATCTAATAATTATACAATCTTTTTAAGGTCTCTTCTAAGGCAGTGTCTTCTGGCATGTTTAAGATATACAAACATTTTAAGTGTATTCTAACGGGAACGGAAACTATGCAGATGAAACCGTTGAGCGTTGTTTTAAATAAATTGTTTAATTTAGTGTGTTATTTGTAGGTCCCAGCAGAGTAAAATTGTACCGCCTCCTGTACCAGGTGTCGTTGGATGCAGCTAAGGTATCCGAACCGATACATGGCAGAATATCAATAAACGAAACACCCTCGCTCAAATAGGATGGCCTGCCACGTCTACCCGGCATAGCGATTTTGGAAAACTCCTTCGTTGGGAAACCTGTTTTCTAGAACCATGATGTTGATTGTTAAGTTGCCCAATTGATAACCCCTAAAATGAGTATGCCCAAGATTCAAGCAAGCAGCTTTAGCGATTCTGCGCTTTCGTATCAAACCCACTTGTGCTTTTATACTCGGTTCAATAGCAACCTTTAAGATTTATATCCTACAGATTAAGACAAGTTCCATGCTGTGGCTAAACTGTGTCACAATTTTAGGTCGGAATTGTGAAATAGTTTATTTCTAGCAGATATCATCAACATTATATAATAAACTAGCGACCAGCCCTGGCTTCGCGCGGTTGTAATGAGGATAAAAATTACTATTATCGGTTTACTCTAAAAGATAACCGATAACCATAACAGCGCAAAGGTTTTGTGTAGATTTTTTTAAGGTTTTTCAGCCAACGTTTGCAATGTAATCTTACAAAAATGTGTATATTTTCGACATCATAATGGAAACCTGTAAAACTATCAGTAATTCTTTACTATATTTTACATACAAACCTTACTCTTGAATCACTCTATCTATTAGAAAATCCCGTTGCGTAATTTTAGAGAAATAAGATTTTTTTTATACTTTGTAGTGATAAACCAAAGAACACCAAAAAAACTAAAACTATCATAACTTTACCTTAGAATTTCAGAAAGCTTTCAATAAATATAATTATTGAAAGGTCTCTGAAATTCAATGAATACATCAAAAACCGTAGTACAAAGTCAATGACCCGTCCAAGAAACCACCGATAGTTCAATTCCTAGTTACAAATAATTACAAACTAACCAGAATATGATATAAATTGGCGATAGGGGCCAAAACTTACGCCATTAAACAACACTAACGAAGCTCACTTAACATATTGAAAGTGGAAACTTATTGTTAACTATAATACCCAAGTTGAATTCCCGTCTCTGACAATTGTGAAAGCATAACTTGGACCCAAAATTCTACTTCGAACCTAAAATACTAAACATAGAATTTAACAAAGGAGTTAAATATTTGTGTACTTAGTGTAAATTGTCCTGATTGTATTTATAACAAATTAATATTAGGTCCTAAAATATAAAATTAGCGTTTTGTCGTATTAACCACTTTAATCGAAAATGTTACCTTTTTAGTTAAGAACTCCTAATTCAAATTCAATAATTCATTTAGCCGGTTCATTTCAGTTTTGAAACAGTAATTTATTTATTTTTTTTCTTTATATTTTTCTGTGGCGTCGCTTGAAAAACATTAAACATCGGTATATTTGCGAGTATGAGTTCTACCATAACATTCGTACTGTAGAAACTGCTCGAAGGATTAATGATATGTAAAGTACTGGTGTCGTAAAAGACACCACGTACACTTTTTACACGCACGGTACATTTTTTGTTTCAACTTTTTGTTTGAGTTCTGGAAACTTCGAACTTTCGAACCAATATTGTCGATGGTCGGAGATCAAAGAAATAAATGTAAAATGAAGAATTAAAGGCTGTCATAGAAGTGGTTCCATCACAAAGCACTCCAGAGATAGCTGTTAGCTTCGAGGTATGAAACAAACTATATTAATCTACTTATAGCAAATCGAGAAATTAAAAAAACTTGAACTATCTACCACATGAATTGGGTGAATTGAATCTGGAAAAACGTGTCAACTTCTATGTTACCTTGCACAGCCGACACAATAATGAAGGGAATAGTACGATAATAAATATACATATAAATAAACAAAAATTAACAAAGAAAAAGTTACTTGTAAGTGTTTGGTAGACAAGCGCTCGTATTGTCCACTACAGCTTTCTAAAATCTGGTCAAACGATTATGTCAGATATCTTGTCTATTATCTAGGCCACTGCTGCTTCACGATAACGCAAGACCACATACTGTACAACAAACAAGTTAGACTAAGTTAGTTGAGGCGCGATACGAATGTCTGCGATATCCACCGTACATCTCGGACCATGCTCCAACAAAATACCACTTTTTTTGAAATTTGAACTTCTTAGATGGAAATTCAACTCCGATGCATCAGTCCAAACCGCAAAGAGTTTTCATTCTTACCCACATGTTTTTTAGTAATAAGATCAATAAATTACCTATGATTAGATGGCAGAAGTGCATATATTACATTTGCATACTTTAAATAATTAAATATATTTTGTAAAAAGATACTGTCTTCCTCCCGTACGAAACGCTAATTTTATATGCAATAACCTTATATATACAATGTGTAAAGTGGAAATGAACTACGGTGTTCAGATAAAGGTATACTTTATTTATTGCCATATATATATATTAAATACTGTATAATGTAAAATACACATTAAAACATCTACAAAATTGCACTTTACAGAAATATATTGTAGAAATTGAAATATGAAAACACTCTTAGTTCCCGCAATTCTGATACCTCAAATCATGGGTCTCATCATATAATATTTTTAAAAGGTTTAATAAAAGAATATTGTAAAATAAAAAAATTATTGACGGCCGAGTTTATTCCCCAACTACAACTATTTATATGATAATATTTGTAATTGTTCTGTGTCTGGGTAAAAAGGGTGGATTTAAATAGTATATTTGTTGTCTGGCGTCCGTAACACTTATCACAAAGTCAGGTCAATGTATGGGATATTGTTGGAACTTATTAAAAAAAAGCAAATTAGCGTTCATCCTTAATTTCAGAAGAGATAGAGAAATTCATATATTACTACTAACTAATATAATAAAAATAGCTAATTTGAAAGCATGATTGTGTCCAGAAACCTGACAGTTTTCTGTACCAACAATACTCGTGTCAAAGGGCGGTAAAGTCAGCATATGACTTCACTGTCCTACAAATCCTATAATTAATATCCTAATAATCCGCGGCCAACCCTCCAAGTGCAAGACATTTCCACAGAATTTCCAGAAGTTTATTCAATTGCATTGTACACGTAAAGATATAAAAATTTCATTACAAAGTATACCATACTCCTTTGTGCTTCTAATATTTGTCTACAATTTAACCGCGAGCGGTGTAAGCATTTCCGTCACGTCCCTTGCGCTCGGTGCAAGCACTTTTGTGGTTTTGGTGCATTCTCTATACAAGCCGAGAGCGTTTGTTTTATATTATGGGTATTATTTTGAAATCGACAAGCGTATGCTTACACTAGAATCACGTGTTCCAAATACATGGCGCTTGTTTACTGTGCTCCCAGCAAAGATTTGCCTTTAGTGTTATACTGCTGTAATTTAGTTAAGAACAACGTGTGTTGGCAGTTGTTTTCCTTTCTATTAAACAAGAAAATACTGAAATTGGAATGCCTGACAGAAGTTTGAGGAATGTTAAAATTTTTACAGCTGTGGTACGCAATTTTCCCTAATGGTAATACAAATCAATACTTACAAATATTATAAATGTGCTTTCACAGCTTAACTGATGCTGACCAAGCTGACCAATTTCGAAGGATTTAGCAGCCTTTATAAGTAATGACACAGGCTATTTTTTTTATCCTGGAAAATTCACCTCAGGAAGCCTATTAAAAATATATTCTAAACAGATGAGAGATGGATTTCTGTATACAGCAGCAGCCTAGAGAGAAATACCAATCTCAGTTGTTTAGCAGCTAGTTCATCCTTCATGGATTGCAGTTGCTGACAATAGATATCTGCCGAAAACACGTTTGGCCAGATTTTTGTAAGCTATAGTGAAGGACCTTGTAGCTTGTCCACCAAGCAATCACAAGTAACTTTTTATTTATTTATTTCTGTAGAAAACCAACAGCATTAATATTATTAAATTAAATACAAATACATTATAAATCCTAAGGCCAATAACAGGTTTTCCTAATTATAATAATAATATTGGCAGTTATCGGTTGTAAAACAAAAGTTACAAGAAAACAAAAACAAAAACTATTACTTATTACTTGAGAATCATAATATTTCTTAATCTAATTAAATGAATTAAATGAATTTTTATATAATTTATTTATTGTATTTATATTCGTTCCTAAGCATTCAACAGTGTCCAAACATTTAAACCCTTCGTTTTGAAATTTTTATTTGGAGTATCTAAAAATTTCGATGGTGTAAAAGCTTTTTTGTATGTCCGAACTATCTTCGAGAGTGCTGAGTTCTCGAGGTAATTGTTGTAGCATTGTGGAGCGTATAGGACTGGTATTACGTGTACCGTAAACTTGCGGTTTCGGAATATTATATCGGATCCTAACGATGGACAGTCGACTTTACTGTGAACACTATCATAGAGTAGGCACATACCCAATAAGATTCGTGTTTTTTCAAGCGTCAAAAGTGTTCATCATATTGCAATACGTTTCTCACATATGCAAAATATACTACTCGTAATTTTATAACTGCTATATCTTTAAAAGGTTTGGATATGCGGAGAACAAATCCTAGATTCCTGTAAGCAATTTCCGATATGTATTTGATATAAGCTGACTTTTATTTTTGTTGGTCATACCAAGATCTTTTATAGTGTTATTTTTGTTTATCAACCCACCATTAAAGTTTATTTTACTTAAATTTTTTATGCTAAGGTTTCTTGGAAGAGTACTCTATGCGATACGGCCGCCATACATATATTTTGCACATTTATTAACAGAATGTTATTCTGTCCATATTTTTAAGGTATACAATAATGTGTATTAGCATTGTAAATTCCATTTTAATTTATTTTATTTAATATACATCTAACGTATTAGCAATAATGGACACTGCGGATCAAGTCGGTGTACCGCAATCATGAATTCCCTTTTAGGCCCATCTATCCGATGATATGCATAAATCGAATCTGTCCGACGACAGACCGCGGTGACATAAATGGGCTCGGAATAATGCTCCATCGAGTTTGGTGCTTCATATTCTCGAATATTCTCTAATTAAAATTACGTGCCTATCGGGACCTTTCCGTGTTAATAACTCTGACGTGAAAATACCAGGTCAACGATTTTCTAATTACGCGTAAACCGCGTGTGTGGCGGTAACTGAGTCTATAAAGTTACGGCCTTTAAATTGAAATTGGCGTTTATAACCTTTTATATTTACGAAATAAAACTTATAGAACGAGTCTACTTTTTATTAATCTTTCTGTCGTTTGATGATGTTTTTGATACCAATAAAAAGAGAAGATAAAAATAACAATAATAAAATACAATACAATAAATTTATTCGCATAATATCTCAACATTCACCTGACTCTGAGATAATCACTTAAAGCTCTTGTGTTACGGGACATCAGACAACAGCGAAATTGTTGATGCAGTAATTACAACTATAGATACACATATAGTCGTATGCAGAACGAATACGACTACAAATCCACTATCGAGCCTCTGCAAACATAACAATTATAGTAATTGAACATAAAAAAAGGGCAGCTAAGGCTGGACAAGCATATACTGCAGTAGATTTTAAATACCACTGCCAAGTTGTAAACATAAATTTAATTATAACCTTATAATTATTACAGCCATTGGAAGTGCATTGGAATCACCAAGAAACGGGGAATTTTGTCCACAATTGCTGCGTTGGGTAAGCGTGTTGACAAACTCAGGGCGTAGCTTTCGCGTCGAGGATGCTGCTGCCCATCCCCGCCCTGAGCATTTGTGTTGCACTGATTAGAATTCATATACATGACAGTTATGACACCTGATACAGGCGGAGATACTATCCTCCTCTGCCGGTATTTCACGTCATTATTACTAATGAAAGTTATAAATAAAATTTCGCGGTCTATGATATAACATAAACTTATCGTACTATATAATTAATAAATAGTATGTAATACTATGTATTAAACATTTTTAAATATAATAAGTGATACACTGTTATGGAAAATTCGAAGAATCCAGTAAGAATCAAAACATTTAGTTTGGTTTTAATCATTTGTTATATGAAATTAAACCTCGGATAGTACCCATTCATCATATAAATCGTTGAACGTTGTTCCCGAAAATGGAGTAACTATAATTGTTGCATAAATTTGCGACGAGGATGCTGTTGCATATACCAGCCCTGTGCTCTTAAGCTGCGCTGTTTCCGATGGATATACCACCATTTATCGGTTCTGGTAACTCAGTCACTCCTAACGACATGTGGTATAGGGTTAGGTACTTCTACTTTGCCAGTACCACACGGCTATTTACTAGCCCATTATAAACAAATACAGTTGACATGCGTGTGATAACATATTTAATTTTGAAACATAATTAAAAAACGGCAGACATTTCGTGACTTCGTGACACTTTGGAATGTGTGGCAGAAATTGGCGTCTCTCATTTGCATTCGTCACGCATACTCGCCCACTGATTACCGCAGGCACGGGCTGACTCGCGGGTCGACTCTTCATTTCCTTTTTACGTAAACAGGTTCAAATAATTTACATGTACACCTATTGTTTTATTTATACACGTAATAAAAGTGAATGGTCATAATGTTTCACGTTTCTACATTTTAACGTATGTACCTATTATATTTACCTATTATGTACTTCTTCGACACAAATATAAGGAGTAATAACGAATGACGCTGACTTAAGTGCGTAAAAATTCAGAAAATTAGTGAAATAAAATAGAACTGTTTCATCCATCCAAAAAAAAATTTTTCTACATCTACATTATAATAAAATTGCTTAACGGCTGGACATATTTTAAAGGGGATTTTGCTAGCATATAGCTATACTTCAGTAATAGCCCAAGGAATAACGGGAACGGAATTCGCACGAGATCTAGGGTAAAACCGCAGAGCGTAGCTAGTAGTGCATAAAAGTCATTTGAGCATTACAAGGTAAAATCTTCTATTGGTACATATTCTTCGGCCTTAGGTAGCGAGTGCACCCTTGAATAAGTTAATTATAAAGAAAAAGAAAAATTTATAAACATGCCAAAATCCCGGCGGTGAGACGGATGACCCAATGAAAAATGACGATACAGTTTTTTCCTAAGTTAATTTAAACTGTAATAAGATTGATATATGGTATGAATGTCTTGTCTTGTTACGTAAATTATCCAGTGTCCAAAGTAAATTATACCTAACTAGTGCGCCTTAATCAAAAACTTTCTGAGTGGTATGTAGTTGAAATATATGAGAGAGCTCCCAACATTACCCTACCTGAATCATAAATACGGATTTTATAAAAGCATCTAATGTTTTTAACAACATCTAATGTTTTCAACAACATCTGATGAAGTTAATACGTGCAGCGAAAAATATATACTCACCTCTAAGGAATGAGTGAAAGTGAAACTGTTACAGTTAATGTGAAGTAGAAGTACAAAAATTATTTCTTTTACGCAAATTGCAGTAGAATAGAGAATAGAATAGAAAGTAAGATCTATTTATTTATTTATTTAAATATAGGATCTCCATCATGACATATGTATACCATTTTACATTTTCAACAATAAAAGCAATATAACATTTTATTAGATTATTATATATATAGATTATTTGGAGCTAAGAATTGCTACAAATTATAGGAAATAACATGTGATTATTTGAAAACATTCTAACACTAATGATAAAACAATGAAAAATAATAATAATTATAAACATTATTACGGTCTTAGTTAGTCACACTCTCTAATAATACTGCGAAATGTATGTAGACTTTGAAAATGGATATCAAGACCTGGCATTTCATTTGAAATGTCATGATCTGGTTCTACAGAATTAAGTTTTCTAATAGTTATCTATTATACAAACTACCCCTTGAATGAGATGAAGATTTTGATTATTTTTCCTTTATTATTCCTTATTTTTTATTATTATTTAATAAATTGTGTTTTTAATGTCAATCAACTGATGAATAAAATTTTATAAATTTTTATGAATTATGGTCGACCACTGGGCGAACTTGTGACCGTCGATATGTTATAAATTTAATGATTGTTACTTCCATTTTGTTTATCTTTGATATATAATTAATATTTTTATCAGAAATGTCTCAGTCCATAACCAAGTAAGATTTGATTCCAGAGAAAATTAAATGTACTTCTAGCTGAAAGAAGCAAAACTTAAAATAGATTATACATAGGAGTATATACTTTAAATAACAATAAATTTAAATTAACTACAACGTAACATTATGTTGTTAACTGTAATTCCAACCACTATTACTAATAATAGCGTGATATACCTGAAACAGTTCCCTGGTAAAGTCTATGGCCATAAGCTTTGCTATCATTTTAAACTGAGTTGAAGGCAAAATTTTGTAGGATAGCTATAAAGACGTGGACATAAAAATTATGTACTATCATGCATCATATACGAAACAAATAATAACAAAATGTTACAAGCGTATTTTTTGGTGAAAATAATAATAAAAAAGCTATTCAAATTAATTGTTGCATTCAGTTTTTTCAGTTTATTACATTAATATTTGCACATTACAATCTAAAAAGTTTTAGTAAAGAGTTTGTTTTGAAGTGGAATATTACAACTGTATAGATACCATTGCTCACGAAATTATAATAATAAATATTATTTATTACAATAAAGCCATGAAAAAGAAATAATGGGTTTTTTGTCATATATTGTACAATTGACGGCCTTATTGATGAAGCGATCACTTCCAGCCAACCTTTATTTATGGTTCATTGATAAAATATATTTACCCGAAAATAGGTTATAAAGCACATTTTCAGTAGAGTGGAGTAATTTACCTACTTGAGTTCTACCTACATGGGTACCTCAACAAAGGGAGGGCCTGCTGTGACAAACCGAGCGAAATTTTCTAAGGCATTTTAAGTGCTTTCTTATTTCCTTTCTTATTTTTTAGGGATCAGTATTTCAAATGGTGCCGTTAGATTATCTGTCAAGACTCTTCTCGGGAATATGTTTGACCTGGACGGGAATGGTACCCATCTGAACATTTTATGTTTATATTTAGATATATCAGATGATACTTTTCATCTAATGTAAACTATATTATAAATGAGGTAGACCTCATGAATTTTTTATCAGCATGGAAAGAGGTGCAAATAATTCCTCTACCTAAAAAACCTAATCCCACCTCGTTCTCTGATTATTGTCCTATATCTATTCTACTTTTCCTCTCCAAAGTTCTTGAGCGGCAAGTCCACGATCAGCTCAACCCTTTTCTTTATAAAAATAACCTTCTTAACCCTTTGCAATCCGGTTTCCGCCCTGCTCATAGTACCACAACTGCCCTTATCAGTATTACGGACGATATGTCAGGCATGGAAATCAGAAAAGTCACGGTTTAGCACTTGATTTTAGTAATGCCTTTAACACCGTAGATTTCGATGTTATGCTTGGCCTTCTACGCTCTCTTAACATATCTCCATCGGTTGCTGATTGGTTTCATAATTATCTGTCTGGTCGCCGTCTGCGTATTTGCATCCAGGACATTTTTTTCATCTTGGAACTGTACGTTTGTTGTTGTACCGCAGGGTGGCGTTTTATCTCCGTTACTCTTCGGGATATTTATTAATACCTTCTCCAACAACCTTAATTCTTCCCACCATCTTTACGCAGATGACCTACAAATTTATCGAAAAGCATCTTTCATGGACTTAGATGATGCTATTAGTGCTATAAATAATGATCTTGTTTGCATCAATTATTGGAGTTAAAGATTTGGGCTTAAAGTTAACCCTAGTAAATAATTGTGGTGGGTAGCTCCAGGATGAGTTCAAAAATTAATTGGTCTACTCTACCGCAGATTAATTTCAATGGTATTTCTATTCCATACAGAAGAACAGTTAAAAATTTGGGAATACTTATTGACAGTATCTTGTCCTGGACTTCACAGTTAAAGGATGTTAGTCAAAGACTATATGCCTCTGCGGCTTCTTTAAAGCGCTTGCGAAACTTTCTTCCTTTTGCCACCAAAATAGCGCTAGCTTGATGCCTACTTCTACCAGTCCTTGATTATGCCGATGCCAGTTATCTAGACCTTACAGAGGATTAACTTGAGAAGCTTGAGCGTCTTCAAAACTTCTGTATAAGATTCATTTTCGGTTTATGTAAGTTTGATCATGTATCCAACTTTCGTAATAAGCTCAAATGGCTACCTATTCGACTTCGCAGAAACGCTCATGTCGTCTCTTTGCTATACGAGCTATTGTTTTGTCCTTTCTCTCCTACTTATCTTAAAAGTCGCTTTGTGTTCCTTGGGGACAGCCATGAAAAATCCCTAAGATCGTCAGAGAATTTATCACTCAAAATGCTTCTGCATTCCACAAGCTTCTATAGCAAATCCTTTACAGTTCAAGCTGTTTGTTTGTGGAATGCGCTCCCCCTTGAAGTGAGATCTGCTCGTTCTCTTTCTCTTTCTATTTTTAAGAGAATGGTAAAGGAATATTATCTGTCACTTTGATTTTGCTTTTTGATTCTGTCACTTTCCTTGTTCTGTAACTTTATCTTTTTTATGTATTTGAATGTATGTGTATTATATATGTATGTATGTACTAAATGCACCTCAAACTTCCACCAGCTTTAACATTATTTCTATCCAAAGGATGCCTGTAAGGAATTGCATTTAGCGATAAGGCCGCCTCTTGTACCTACAATTCCATGTTTTTGTGATGTTCTTGCATTGTTTTCATTGGTGTACAATAAAGAGTATATTATTATTATTATAATCGACTTACCGACCAAAGCGTGAAAGCATAACAATAAGAAAGACTAGCAGAGTTTGCACAACATGTTTATATGCACAAAATTGTAATCAAATGTTAGATGTAAATAATAATGTTGCTAAAACTAGGAGAAAAGAAATGTTCAACGTGTATCCATTTGTGAGCATACAATGTTTTTTGAGAATTACGCGTTCACTACCCATAATAAATTGTTAAAGTGTTCATGAAAATAAAACGCGGTTTATGTAATTTTTATAATATATGTTCATAGTTTTGAACGGTAACTGCAGTTGAGTATATTATGTTTCAATATGTTTTAAATATATTAAAAAGAGGATTTTTGTTTACACAATGTAGCGTTAAAATGCTAAACCTTTAAACGCTTTTAAAATAATAATCAACGTTCATGTCAAGATTAAATAGAGTTATATTATTTGATACTATTTACGCAATGCGATGAAATACAGTTCTAATCTGTATACGTGCTGCGGCAGTTCTGGGAAGAGATAGCTTCATGCCAATAGACTTAAAACACATCACAAACTGAGACCATAATATTTGCGAAAACTGTAAGTACTGTATTACGTAGCTCTCTTGTAACTAAACCTTGCAAAAATTCGTGCCGTTTCCATAGAGAAAAATAATAAAAAACAACAGAGAAAGATAAGGAAGATCTATCCCTCGGAAACATTTTAGTTTTCTCGTTACTCCAGACTATAAATAACCTCTATGCCAAATTTCATATAGATCTGTTCAGCTGTTCGATTATTCAGCTCATCGAGAAAACGTATATATATATCCATATTGGCAAACTTTTATGTTTATAATGTTAGTAAAGATGAACTATATCCACAAGAAATTACTGCATTTTGCAATAAGATCAGTAATTAGGCGACTTTCATATATGTAGTTGGTGCGCTGGACAGGCGTAGTTGGGGTGACATGTTAATTACGCTGTTTTGGTTTAAAGTACCGCCATCTATAGGTGCCTCAATAGAAAAGATAGAGATAAGAAAAAATAATATCAATTATAATATTAATTATCTTTCTCTTATATACAACAACAATGACCACCAACAACATCTAATAATTTACTAAAGAAGCTATTAGTAGACGTGTGGAAATAAAAGCCTTATAATACATTTATAGTCGAGCAGCTGGCAGGCAATTTGTTGATAATTATTGGTGGTGTCTTAATAGTATTGCCTAGTTTCAATCATAATATCGCTCCTGGATAATATCGCTCCATGCGATAAGCGATTACAAGAATTCCTTTTTTAATACTTACTAATAAAGAATAAATTATATGTTTGTCGTAAATAAACAAATAGATATTTTTTTAGGCCCAAATATTTTGTCCACCACAATATTTGACGACAATTATTTTAATAATGACATTTATGTTGACTTAATTTATTTTAGGCAATTTTTTAATATTATATACTTATATTTACTTATATATATTATTGGGCCAACGTATAATTATAGTATAATCTAGTGTATTCGTAGGTTAAGTGCGGTTGGGCCACCCCTCTTCCGCCTACTTTGAATGCATTTTTTTCACACAACCATATATTACACTAACTCCGAGATAAGTTGCTTTAAACATTTGTTTTTCGGACATTAGATAATAGAGGAATTACAAATATAATACTTACTTAAATATATATATATATATATATATATATATATACATATATATTCAACACCCAGACACAGGACAAACCAATATCATCATAAAAATATTTGTCCTTGGTGGGGATCAAACCCACGACCTTTGGGGCGCATGATAGGATCACTATCATCTACACCATCGGGCCCGTCAACTAGGTCTGCATTTCTGAATTCGGATATACCCGTAAAGGCATTGGACATATTTTCACGGAGCCGCGAACACCTACCCATAATTGTACACAAGCTCTTTTAGTACGACTGGTGACCTAATTACGTTGACAAGTGTCGGTCGGCTAATGCACGCGACAATGTCACTTGTTAGTTGGTCGCGCGATGTCGCCCGTGCCGGCGACCAACACGACGCCATTTAGCCTTTATTGCTGTTGGAAACTTTTCGCTGTTTATATAAAATTTGTAACAAACCCTTTAAAATGTGAGGCATAAATGCCAATATCGTTTTTGTCAGACCTGATGTTGCCGGCTTAGATGTGGAACGCCCAAAAAACACACCTTATTTCCCAAGTGCCAATTACCACAAAAACTTATACTGAGATTCAAAAGTAGCTAAGTAAACTATATACTGTCATAGTGTAACGATTTAAGCTATCACGATATGCGAAACTTGATCGAATTATTTATTTATTGAACTTTATTGCACAAAATATTACAAAATGTACAAATGGCAGACTTAATGCCAGTTGGCATTATCTCCCAGTCAACCATTACACGAAACAGATAAAAATATATATCGTGGTGCAGACAATATATATACAAAATAGATGAACGTTACTTGTATAAATAAACACAATAAATTCATATGATATAAATAGATATAAATATAAATAATGTACATCAGAAATAGGGTTATAAAGTAAGAGAAGCAGCATCAGATTATAAAGTACGAAGAAAGCGTTTTATTGCGAAAATTAATTTCATTGGCTCATCTATATCGGCGGTAAAACGTCTACTGCTGGGCATATGCTTTACAAGAAAGTTGGAATTATGCCCATGATTGTCAGTAGGCGTAGTGGCAATCGAGCGTAGCTTTGCGAAGGGAATGCTGCTGCCTGACCTACCCTAATGCATACGAGCTACGCTGATTCGGGATACCGCCAACCGCCAACTGCCGACTGCCGACTGCTGTCCGTTACCTTTATCGCCTCTTACGACACCTGGAACAGGTGAAGGTAATTTATTACTCTGCCGGTACCCAATGGATTTGGTTATTTAAGTCCTTATTGTTATAAGTATATGTATTTGAATATTATATTTATAATATTGAAATACATATACTTGTTGTACTTGTACATATAGCTGTTGGTATTGGTAACAAAAATACTTCAAGGTACTTATTAGAGAGTCAGGTCAATGTATGAGATGTTGTGTGAGTTTATTTATAATCTGTGAGTTTACGTTAACAATCAGATACACTTACACATTCAATTAAATTTCAATTCAAATGAATTACAATGTGTGGAAAACATAGCATTACAATATGATTATCACAAAATTACATAAAAAAGAAGATACAATACTTTACACATATATATGAAAAATAAATTATAGTTATAATATTGGCAATGATAATCCCTACTAATATTATAAATGCGAAAGTAACTCTGTCTGTCTGTTACGCTTTCCCGCTTAAACCTCTCAACCGATTTTGACAAATTTAGCTTAGACAATATTTAGACCCTGAGAAAAGATATAGGCTATTTTTAATTCAAAATAAGGGTTGTAAGGGGTCCAAAAGTGGGATGAAAAGTTGTATGGAAGTATCGCTATTTCTAAAGCTAGAAAATTTAAACTTATTTTTTAGACCATTGAAACAATATAAATAAACATGACATTCAAAGTTTATATAAGTTAAGTATAGAGGTATAGTACCAAAAAAAACTATTTCATGCGGACGAAGTCGTGGGCACAGCTAGTTTGATAAAAATGTGTAATATATATGTCAAAAACCAATTAAACATTAAAAACAATTCAAATCAACATCGTAATTTATTATTTTTTCAAAAGCAATGCCCGCTGCCTTGTAAACACTCGTCTACACTACATAAATTTTTCAAACAACAATGTTTTAACTTATTTTTGAAGCCCTCTATTTTATAAGCAGCTCTTTTGGGTAATCTGTTAAACGATTGGTAATCTGTTAAACAAGTAAACCGACTGATATTGTGAGCAGTGTTTGGCTATGGAATATATATTGGATTTTCTTTAATTGGAAAGTCTTGTCTTCGCTTCTTTTCCCTAAAATTGTTTTCTTCCTTGGTCTCATAATCTACTACGCTTTTAACAAAATGTGTAAATCCTAGTATATACATATAAATATAAATAAAAATATATAAAGTCTAGTATATACACAACAGGGTACAGTCAAATTTCTTACAAAATTACTTTTATAATATTAGTATCGATGAGTAAGTAAAAGTCTGGATAATCAAAAAAAACTGCCAATTATTTTATATGTTTGAGCTCTACGCTCGATGTTTTTGGAATCTACTTATAAGAAAATATGGACGGCTGGACTTGTATTGTTCTCTCAACTGCTCAATAATTATTATGCATCTTTAGAATAATATTACTGTGGACATATTTATCCGGATAATTTGGGTAAAATTGGAATGTATCCCCAAATGTTATACGGCGTCAGTCTGGGTGACTATGACTGGTAAAAAGGCGTTATTTCATTATAAAATCCAAAGTGAATTTGACAATCCAAAAAATTACATTTAACAATGAAGAGATAATAATAGAGATAAAAATCCAATCAAAAATGTGCTTAAATTCTATATATATAATAAATAAATCTACAGTCTAATGCAACGCAGTCAATATGCAATATTATTGGAACTGCTATATTCACTATTTGACACTATTTTACGGGTATTGAATGAAAATTCAGACATATAATTATTAATTTGCCTAGTAAATTTTATTTCCAACTAACTGACCCGACAGACGATGAAATATATGCCATTTCTCTCAATTTGGATCAAATGGTAACACACGGTACACAGTAAGCAAAGAATTATTAAAAATTTTCCAGTAGCTAAGATATTAATCCCGGACAAACACCGAGACACATAATTATTTATATATATATAGAAATATATTTAAATGCATAAAACCTCTAAGGTTTTTAAGGACGATTAATTTGTCGATTGCTGTAAACTCATTAAAGTTTGGCATTGGACCTTTTATCCTACCAGTTCTTCATTGAAAGTCATGAAATGAAACACGTGTATTTTTTTTTCAATTTCGTATGAACGTTCTACATCTTCATGCGGGTGATAACACGGGGCACTCCGAGTAAATTATATATCCCTGTGCTTTTTATCATCAAACTCGAACCGTAGAAGGTAGGTAGATAACATTTAAAGCAGGAGTTCAATCTGCACGAACAGTTCCGACCTAAGATGAAGCCGTCATGCTCCTCATTCGTCAAAACTTGCCGGGCGCCAACTCAGCTGCAAGCACCCTCCAGAGACAACTATTGCGGAGCAGCGGTGACGAAGTTAATTTGCCAGTTAACTGAATACTGTATGACTTGGGAGGACAAATATGGTAGCGACTCGCTCTGACTGTATTCCAAAACTTTATTGATGTTATATCGTTATATATTCCTCATTACTCAACCAATTTGCTGGCAGCAAAATGAATGAGATTGTGTCATGGACTAATCTACGTTTTTACATAAATATATCTAAGCAACTTGATATTCTCTTTGGTTTTTCAGCTATTGAATAGTATAATTGAAATTGGCATTTTAACTATAATTATTACAAAATTAAAATGTGTCGTTACCAGCCATTGAAAGTTCACTGCTGGACATTGGCTTTCCCAAGAAAAGGGGAATGTTGCCCATAATTGCCGCGCTGGCCAAGTGTGTTGGCAATCGCTGAGCATAGCTTTCGCGACGGGGTTGCTGCTGCCTATCCCCGCCCTGTGCATTTGAGCTGCAATGTTTTGGATGGATATACCGCTATTTGTAGGTTCTGGTACCTTTGTCACCTCTTACGAAACCTGGTATAGGGGAAAGTACCATTCTTGTCTGCTGGTACCTCACGGCACGGACTTTACTATCATCAGTTGTATCTATCTTCAATGAAATTCACTACTCATAATTTGACATCTACTTAGTCTTAGCTTCAAGTAACTAGTAATGTGTTACCACATAGCTTTTCCAAGGTTAAATGTAGCAGGTAATTTAAACAAAGAATTGGACTTGAGTAAAAAGCGCTTGCTTTTTTTAAATTACTAACTCGACCACAATTTTGCATGATAGTTTACGTCAGCAGCTTAAAGGATATCACTAGCGCTTGGCCAGCCTTTTAACTTGAAAATATGATGCCACATTACCTAGTAATCAATGCAAACATTGCTATTTAGCGATAGAAATAGGGAGAGAATGATACCAACGCAGACGACCTTTGTAAGGGCTACTTATAGAATATCTTTAATCTTTAGAATTACAGCTGTCAAGTGTCAGCCTTTACTCTAACTGCACATTAAAAATCTCATCATAAATATCAATTTCAATTTCACTATCACACAATTATTAAACACCGTCACATATTGACGCTACACACTGCACTGCATAGTGAACTGCCACCGCACTCCGTGGAATGTGGCTGCGTATGTGCGATATGCCAATGCGTCCTGTCGCATTATCATCATAATCATCATATCAGTCCGCTGATGGACATAGGCCTCCCCAAATAATCTCCAATAGGATCGGTTGTATGCGGCCTGTTGTATGTCCAGCGCGATCCTGCGGTTTTAGTCAGATATATCGCATATATATATGTCGTACTATGCCTATACACGCCTATTCAATGCAATCCTGCTATACGATAATCGCTGATATCCGTATCTTAACCTTGAACCGCCGTCGTTAATCTTATTCTGATGAAGTGATCTCTAAAGAGGCATCCGGGCTATATAACTAAAACTTGCTCGGACTTAAATAAAAATGAAAGTCATCACAATTAGTTTTATTATAAACAAAAAACCGCAATGTTTTAGGGCTAAGCTATAATCACGAACACAATTAGTTACTAATTAAATTAAATATAATTAATAATCATCAGCCATCATCATCACATCATCACATCAGCCGTAGACTATCCACTGCTGAAAACCGTCACAAGCGCCTCATCATTATTCTATTATTATATATTTTTTTAGAAGTATCTCTTCAAAAGCTTGCATTGTATGACTTACCAAAAATTTTAGGAACTCCAAATTTTATGAGTGAAAAAATCTCTCCTCACTACACTAAATTAATTAATAATTAATTGTACGCAAACGTTAACAATAAATAAACCATGAAACTATATACGGTTCAAATTAATGCTGTAAATAAAATTTTCAACAGTAAGGCTATATACATACAGATACCTTATTTTTTATCTACTTATAGTTAGTTAGACTAGCTTTTATTCTACAAATACATCCGCTTGGGTTAAGGGCGTATATTTTGTAGGAAATGCGCATTTATAAAGAGCGAGAAGTACATAATATGTCTGCTACCATCCCTAATTTGACTATAGGTAACATTTAATCGATATGATCGATTTAATGTTTTGACTACGGCACTAACAAATTGCCAAACAATATTAGTTACGAGTCACTTTTTGTTAATATCGATGAATGTTTATCACTCATTCACTTTACGGTCAAATAGTCCTAAATTTTACATAGAAGTAGATTTTTTATTAGTCTTCCTTTACACTATTGCTGTCTTCGACTGACAGTTGAGCTCAACTGGTGATATAATAATTAAAAATTATTTAATATTAACATAATACACAATCTACATACACCGTGTTCCCATCAATAGCTAAGCCGCATGCTACATTTGCTTAAGTTCTGTTGCACCACCATTGTCACCTCCATCACTGAACTTGGAGGTTTTGTTCAAATTATCCGCAGCATCGTCATAAGATGTGCCTTGTAACAAAACCAATATTTCCCTCAAACTTTTCCCCTTTGTCTCTGGCATGACGAAAATTGAGAACAATCCGCCGACCAGACTAGTCACAAAGAACAACATAAACACACCAAACATCCCCACAACGTTTATCATTTGCTGATAAAGTTTTATAATAACAAAGTTTGATAGCCCTCCGAAAATGTTAAGGGATGTCATCGCAACCGACTTCACGTTTAGAGGAAACAATTCCGCTGGAATTAAGTATATTAATGAATTAAAACCTAAAGTTGATAGGATAACAGATAGGATGATTCCAATAAATGCAATTATTCCGAATGGACTGAGAATCTCTTGGTCGATCTTCAGGATTTCGAGACAGAAGAAGTATGAGCCAGTCAATGCGAGCGACAGAGCGGTACCGATGTAGGAGACTATGAGCAATGGTCGGCGTCCCACCCTATCTGCCAGTAGCGAAGAACTCACACCTAAAACATAAACAAGTATATCACTTTTGTTTCAATAATATCGCATCTTTAAGGAATTCAAAGTAAGAGTAATAATTAATATTAATTATAGATTGTACTTTGGAATGCGCTTCATTAACTCACCCGATATGAACCGGACTCCACCGAATATTATGAACGCGGTGGACAGATTCATTTCTATTTTACTGTCTTGCATTATCAGTCCGAGGTAATGTTGGATCACTACAGACCCCGAGAGCATCTGCGTGATTTTAATGACTGAAATTATAAAAAGGTTTTTGTTAATACAAGATTTCTCACGGCTGGTTATGCGGAATAGTTAAAGGTTTACCGGGAGCATTTCACATTGTCACACTTACTGTCACAAATAGTGTTTTTGTTTGTTGTGTCCTCACTTATTGTGACAAAAGGCAAAGGTTGATTCCCGCTGATATATATATATATATATAAATATATATATTTAACTGGGTGTTCGTTACACCTTTCTTATTTAGTTATATAGTATAGTTTCCATAATACAAGAAATATATTTAATTGGGTACTTTTAAATACAATGTTGTTTGATATTTATTAAAATGATTAATATGTTTGTAAGATTGTGTACAAATTATGAATACCAAAAAATTTATTTATACAAAATAATTGATATTGTATAAAGCATATTTATTACAAAGTACATACGTAGTTATCCGGAATTATGCTACATATAATTTTCAAGCTCCATCTAGCGGAACTTATGCACATGTCACGAAAGCAGGACAATTCCGTGCAATATAAAGCAAAACCCGCTATCAAGTCACCATCAAGACAAAATTGAATGCAAGAATTTAAATAAAAAAACGTTCATAAGAATTCGGTACCACGAAAAGCAACTTGCATGTATCTATATAATAAAATTTAGTAAAATAAAAAAAAACCATTTTTAAGCGACATCTAGCGGATGTTAGTTAAATGTATACGTCAACGAAACCGTACAATGCCGTGCAAGATAAAGCAAAATCCGCTTACAAATCATTGTCTTGTTAATCTATAGATGGCGCTCATGTATAAAAAAATATTATGAATTAGGTTCTATAAAAATGAACTTGCCTGCACATATAATTACTGCCTTTCTGTATTGCCTGCCAGTCAATAACTCCTTCAAAGATCCAGATCGTAATGTTTCCTTTTTGACGTCTTGCATCATTAATTCTAATTCGTCCTCAAATTCCTGTATATTGCAAATTAAAAAACTGCTTAGCAAGACATGTAGGATAATTTTAAAGTAGTGAGGTTTACTTTCCGTTGTTCGCTTTAAATACTCACGGTATACCAATTAATTATTCATTTACAGTATATAAAAGAACAAGATAAAACGCCTTTAACATAACCCCGCTTTTCGTATAGGTCCTACATCTGTTTAAGGGCATACCTGAATATTTTTTTCGAAAATTAATTATCGAATAATTGGTACGACTTGTCTATAAGTTTATACGTATGTATACGATTGGTCAAGTGTGTGCCTTACTTAGATTTTTATAAAAAGTTCTAAACTTACTTCAAAATAACAACTTACCTATTTTTTTAAACCAATCACACTGTTTAATAATTAAAAGAGAGATAGATTTATCTTTAGTGCCATCAATACAATCTTTGAGTATGTAAATGAGCTTAAAACTTTTTTTAGCTACCTAATACATCAAACCAACCCAGTTGCTATAATTATCGCGAATATGTTATAAATATACCTTGTCATCTGTATATTTCCAAAGTTTCTTTAAAACTTTTCTTGCATTCGCCACCTTCCCTTCTTTCAAACTGTAGTACGGCGTTTCTGGAACGAACCAACACGCCGAAAAATAAATGACGGGTAAAGCTAGCACTAGATAGTTCAGCATGTCGTAAGTGACGAAAGATCCAATAGCCATGACCAGGAAGTTGCCGAAGTTGAACATGAACCGACTGCTAACCGAGAGCGTCCCTCGAATATCCTTGTCCGATATTTCTGCGAGGTATATAGTTGATATCTGGAATCAGAAAAACAAAAGACAATCAATTGATTGTAACTTGTAATGATCTTTATATATAAAAAATTCGTATGACATTGTTTTTCCGAAATGATTTCTTTAAATTACTGAACCGATAATAATACATTTTTGCTTACTGTGTCCAGTTTAATCTAATTTGAGATATAGATCGTTTTATATCTTAATTATAGTTACAATATATTTAATTAAATATCTATTATTTGTCAATTATATGACTAAGAGTTTTAGCTTTCTGCGAATAGCAAAAGATTCTTACAGATGGCGGTGTAAAGTATCCAATACTACTAGTGTAATAAACTCACAGCGACGGGATAAACGGTACACAATTTCACTATGTATCCAGACGAAGTCTCGCTGCACTGACTAGTTATATATAAAACCTGATAATTATAACTTATACATTTTAATTTTTTTGTTTTACGTTTTGGTTACCCTACGAGTCAAACAAGTAATAAAAATGTAATTTATGTCATACTTTGTCTATATACCGTAGCAATGATGCACAAAAATTTCCAAGTATAAATAGCCTTCAAAAGTTCTATGTACAGCAGTGGACATAGAGCTTCCCAAGTTTAACCTACGGTTGATTCGATTATGATTATCAGCCCTTATTATACACAAAGCGTTGCAAGGTCTTACCGTAACAACCATACCAACTCCGGTGCCCCATAAAAACCTCGCCACGTATAGAAGCCACACACTAGACGTGGAAACTATAAAAATCTGAAATCAAACAAAAATAGTATAACTAAATAAATACGTTCATAATATCAAGTTGTTCCTAAACACACTAGTTTATGGTGGAGATATGTTCCTTGATGTTTTATAATTATTTTTAGCCTCGTAGCATTCTAAACTTAACCGAAGCATAGAAGAAAAGCCAAACAGCGTAGCACATTTTTTGAAAATGACTAAGTAAGCTTACAAGCACGGTTCGCGTGACAGTGTGCGTCACAAGAGCCTATAGACGTTCGCAAAGATATCACGAGCGTGTCGCCAATCTTGTAACATAAAGATATTATGTCACATTACCCAGTAATGTGAAATCACTGGGTAATGTGACTATGCCTTTGCCTATCTCACGCTTCAAACCATAGCACAGTAATGCGAAGACTTCTGTTTAAAGATAGAAACAGGTTCGAGTGAGGTACCAATGCAGTTAAGCTTTGTATGAGGTCTGGTCTACCTCTAGTGTACTTTTAGATATTTGTTGCCATAGTTTATCACATTACAAAGTAATTTCACTGACATTTTTAAACTGGTACACAGCATTACGAACACTGCTGATAAGCGGTAGAAGTAGATAAAGGTGAGTTACCTCTGGCAAAATGACAATAACATGCGATGCCCTTCGCTGACTCTTGTCACCGTGCATGTATGGCTATATATATTGGTAATATCTATTGGTAATCTGTGATTGAGGGATCTTAAGGATGATATGAAAAATTTGAACTCGTATATGTTGATTTTATAAGTTAAAATTAACGTCAACAAACTCGTGGTGTAAATAATTAATCAAGTACATGGATAAAGTCAATGTAATAGCTCTGTCATAAGTTTCCATATTGTGAGGGTTATATTTAGTTCAGTTGATAAGAGTCAAGTAAATAATATTTTGATCTTTGTGTTATTGAAATTTGCAGCGAATCGAATCAAGCCTTTCATCATTCATTTATCATGAGTAATCAGTTCCGCGAACACACCCGTATATATTTTGTAAAATCTTTTGTTTTCTGAATACAAATGAATGCTCTAGTACAGCGTTTAGTCTGAAAGGACCTGCTTTTGTTCGTCAATTGATTGATTTTATATATTAACTTTAGATTTGAAATATTAGCGGATAATTTTTTCTCTATTAAAGAAGAAATTACCAAACAAAACTTTGATGTCACGGTTTTCACACTCAAGTAGATACGTTCTAGTTATGATTGCGTTATTGAATTTATTTTTATACACAATTTTTTATTGGTTGTAAGTCTTAATATCATCATAACAACCATTAGAAATTCACTGCTGGACATAGACTTACCCAAGGATGGAAGAGGGAATTTTGCCCATAATTGCATATTTTGAGCTACACTGTCTCAGGTAAATATTCCGCTATCTGTCGAATATGGTACCTTAGTCGCCTCTTACGATACCTGGTATAGAGGGAGGTACTGTTATATTCTGCCGGTACCTCACAACATTCAGACATCAGTCTTTCTTAATATATAAAATTATCGTGTCATAATGTTCGTTCCCTCCTCCTACTCCTCCAAAACGGTTTGACCGATTCTTATTAATTTATTTATGCATATTCAAAAAGTCTGAGAAGCCTATTTGGCGACTATTTATTTTTCAAATGTTTAAGTGATAAGGGGTGTTCGCCCCAATTTTTTATTATAGTTGTTTGATATTTTTTATTATGTGGCATTAAATTTTTTTTCACCCTCCCTTTTTAGTAGTAGTTTAAGTTATTCCCTTGAAATAATTAATATGGGGCAACATTTGTCGGGTCAGCTAGCAACTTTTAAACTACTGAACCGATATTAATAATTTTTTGCTTACTTTGTACAGTTTGATCCAACTTGAGAGATAGGACAGTCTATATGTAAATTTGAGACAGGGCAACTTGTGTCGATTGAGCTAGTATTAAATAAATATACTCCTTATTAGTGCCCCCCTATCTTATGCACCAACGATCGTGCATTCGATCCCCATCCAGGACAAACATTTATTTTATGAACATTTATGTTTGTTATTTGTCTGGATATGAATTATATGTATTTAAGTATAAAACAATAAACATACAATATAGGTATTGTAATACCTCTATTGTCTGATATCTGGAATGACGAAGTCGGATCAGCGTAAGATATGTGGTGTGTGAATATTCTCTTTTATTATTGACTATAAACGCTCGAGTTAACAATATGACTAGTCATATTGAGTTACCCTGCCAACTTTATGATGTTAAAAATCTTCGCCACATATACTTTCAACCGGAGAATAAGATAGAATGAGGTACTTATACAGGCGAACCAATTAATAGATTCTTCCTAAGAGCAATTTCCATATTATAACGATTTTATATTATGCCGTAAATGTTTGCTATTGGAAAATCTGTAAATTAATATATATATTCACCGATTTCTCAATGAGAGAACCGATTAGATACAGGTATGTTCGTATCATCTGTATCGAATGCACTCAGCCTCCAAAATCAATGAAAATCCTTATCTGCTTCTATATTTATTGATTTCACTACTTAACCTTATCAGATATACAAACTTGATCTGAAATACTTATATGTAGTTAAAATGTCGAAGAGTAAAAAACACTGCGAAATGTTAACTCATATCAGTTTCACTAGAAAGTGATATCTATAAATCAGCATAATGAACTATAGGTTGCCCCTAAGAATTTGTTTTATTCAGAATACAATAAATGTGGAAAATCGTAATGGTAACGTAAATATAAAAAAATGGACGTGACCTATATGTCCGACATGTTTGTATATAATAATTGTTAAGGTGATTTGGCAATACAGACCAGATGTAAACTGTAGCATTATATAAAGAAATGATAGACGCTAAAAGTTTATTTAATGTAGAGAAAACAAGGAAACTATTTCAGGTTACAAAGAAATGAACATCTAAAGTATCAGCTTATGTAAAAATTATACAAATATCCAAACGAACACATGAGTTAGACTTTATACAAAGGTCGTCTGCAATGGTACCTCACTCTTACCTATTTCTGCTGCTACCTACTGCTACTTTCTGTTTGAGAGGTGAGCGAGGCAGTGAAATTACTGGGTAATTTCACATAATATCTTCAAGTCACAAGGTTGGCAACACGCTAGTGATAATACGAGTGTTTATGTTAACTTGCGGACCGTATGCTAATTTGTTGACTAAGTAATATAAAAAAAATGTTTTGTTGTAGAATTAGTATCTACTATTTGACAGCAGAACTTATGACAATGTCGCCGTATGTTCGGAGCTGGTAGACGGCAATGGTTTGAGATATATGAAAACTGATAACCCTTTAGTTTTTTGTTATCGTCCCAAGGTCTAATAAAGGAACACATTAGGCAACAACTTTTGTTGTTGTTTGTTTCGACTTTACTTTGAAAGAGAAAGAGCCCGTAGATTCTATTTGTCAAAATAACACCATTTTCTTAATGAATATACGGAAATAACTTTTATACAACTTTATTTAAAAAGAAAAGAAAATAGGTGTAACGGAAAAAGTGTTCAACTAAAATCAATACATTTTTTTAACTTCCACTGACTCTTTACATAAATAAATAAATTCACGCCACATTTCGTACATTGACCTGGCGCCGAGATAAGTAGCTTAAATCACTTGTATTACGGACAACAGAAAACAGAGAATCACAAATGTACCACTTAAAAACATATTAAAAACAACAAATACAAATATTCAACGCATAAATTTTTGTCCGGTGTGTCGAGTCTTTAGCGCACAAGACGCAAGTAATGCGCCATCGGAACAGTCAATCGTTTTAAATCCGTTTAATTGCGTAGTTTCATCGCAACGATACCGACAAGCACGCAAAAAGTTATCTCGATATTTAGCTTCAACAATATTTCCGTGATCTAAAGTTTTCTATGTGTAGATTTTAATATATAAAATATTTTCATGCTAGACACAAAAATCAGGAAAATGCAAAACACACACAACTTTACGACTGTCCGTGCCAACTCATAATCAAGGAAAGAGCAATTCTCTTCAGAGTTAGATCCTCAGATTTTTTGACCTTTAAAATACGATAAATTATATAAAAATATAATTAACGGAGCCTAACTAATTGGAGTTAAATTTTAAAATTTTTTCTCCGACTAGTTAGGCTCCGATAGACTTATATAGAGGTTATAGAATTCCTGTATTGATATGGGGGCCGTATGGTTGTCACGCCAAAGTCAGTTGATATCACGTCGCATCGGTAATTTTTATTATAAAATGTCAAGTATAAAAAAATTGCTAACCGAGTAAAGTTAAATCCTTATAAAGCATAAAGTGTTGATGATGGCCCGATGACCCTGACGGTAGTGACCTTATCTTATGCGCCAAGAGTCGTGGGTTCGATACCCATCCAGGACAAACTTAATGATGATATTTGTGTTTGTTTTGCGTCTGGATGTTAAAAAAATATGTATAAGATGTTATGTTAATTATTTATTAAAAAAAAACAACTTTGGTACCATGAAGGTGAAATGAGATTTCAGTATCGAACATAAGCGTTTATTTCGTAAAAATTGAAATATGTAGACCGATTTTAAATCATACAAGATACTCGCCTATTGCAAATATGATTAAAGAATATACAACGACTCATGCATTTCCTGCCTTCTATTTATATCTGCTGGGAACACGCAAGGCTAATAAGCAATTAATTATGTTATATAACGTTAACAACTATTTAACGTTACAAACTTGCTAAAGTACAATCAAAATTAATGGCACAGGTGCCCGAGTAACATAAAATTTCTGATCTGTAAGCCAATCTGTTAAAATTATTTTTTGGTACTTTGCTAAATTTCCATATTCTGTCGAAAAATAACTGCACTCTACATTGAAATTGTTTTATTCTCAAAATTCCTTTTTCAAGTTTCTGAGAGTAATTACGAATGTAAAATTTAACTTCATATATATTACTAGCCGTGATGTACCGGCAGAGTAGAATAGTACCTCCCTTTGCACCAGGTGTCGTAAGAGGCGACTAAGGTACCAGAACCGATAGATGGCGGTATATCCATCTGAAACTGTGTAGCTCAAATACTCGGGTGGGGATGATCAGCAGCATCCCCGTCGTGAAATCCTATGTCTAGCAGTGGACTTTCAATGGCTGATATAATGTTGATGATATATATTTTAAATAAGGGTTACCACGAAAAAATTGCTAATTTATTTTTTGACATATATAACAATTAAAAATAAACTAAATTCTAACGTATATAGTTAAGGGTGTTATTATACCAAATCGCCGAGAACCATCCTAGCATCCTTAACGTGACGTGACATTGGAAAATACGTCCAAAAATTGTATATAATATTTATAACACGCTACGCAACTCATTTCTTATTTTGTTTGATAGCTACAATCTGTAGGAAGCATTTCCGTTGGACTAATCGTGCGGTTAGAGGGTGACCATGGGTACCTTAAATAGTCCAATAATCTAAGGCCCATGAGTCTCAAGTCCTCATTAAAAATACTCGTTGTTCTTTTTATCTTTTCAACCATACATAGTACTCTTTTGGACATAGGTTTTCTTAAAGTTGATTTTTGCCCATTATTGCCGCGCGGAGCAAGTGTAGCAGATCATAAAACGTAACTTCACGACGATAAACAAAATAACGCTTCCTGATGAGAAACGTTTAAGTGTGTAATAGTTTATGGCTTGTGCGACATAGTATTTAGTCTGAAATTTTTATTTTATTTATTGACCATTGAGTCCAGTGGAAGATTAGCTGACAATCGACATAGGCTTCTTTAGATGCCAAAAAAACAAGAGTTCCCGCAATACAGTTACACGCACGTAGGTACAATCGTAGAGTCTAGGCGGACGAAGTCGTGGGCGGACGAAGTCGCGGGCGGAATCTTAGCACCTAAATACCATCCGCGTATGTACCTCAAACATGACTCAGTTGATTAGATAGATTTCAAAGTCACCGACTCACAAAGACAGCGGGCCCAATGGCGCAGGTGATGAATGATGTGATGAATAATTGTGTCTAGTCTGCTCCTAGATGTTATATATGTATTTAAGGTATTACATTTGAGATTCCTTTGTCGTGTGATGTTCATAATACAAGTGCTGCAATCGACTTATCATGAAGTCAGGTTAATGTATGAGATGCTGTGTGAATTTATCAAATCAATACCAGATATTGATTTGACTTGTAATACTAATCAATCAAATGGTATGAAACTCCAGATAGTATAACAAAACAAAATTTTTCGGCAAATGGATTCAATTCTACTGCCTAGAAAAAGGGGTGAAATTACGTGGTAATGTGATGTAGTATGCTCAAATCACTAGATATCACTGCATTATCAACGTGATGGCGATATCTCTACGGTAACATGATCATCGAAAGTAAATCTTTATTTTTTTGTCATAATATACCAATATCATAGGTATGTTCGAAAAAAATAACCTTACTATTTGTAACTACATTTAACTTAGATATTGATGACTTGATGATTTAGGTCAAATATTGTAGGTTAAATAGCTTACAACAATCTACTTCAATGCTAAACAGTTTTTATCATATCTAACCCCAATATTAATATTTTTTGTAGAGCATAACTGGAATTGACAGTCAGGATTAGCACCAATCAAAGGAACCTTTCAACAGTTAAGCACACGGACAAAAATTTTAAGTAAAATTAATAAGATAGTAAATCTAATTCCAAGTTTAACATTATTTCAAAATATACATGACCGTTTTTTAAAGTTTATTTGACTCTAAACATATTTTTAAAGATGTTAGTGCTAAGTATAGAGTATTCAATCTAACATTAATTATTCTTATAATTACTGTTTGGCTTATAAAAAATCGTAAGTTTGAGGTTGACATTCTGAATACAGAACATTATATTTAGCGGAAGATGTTATACTGTAAGTTCATGTTACTTGTAAGCTAACTATAGTATTTATTTGGTGTAGTATGTTCTTTTTGATAAATAAATATTATTATTAAACTTTAAAAATCATATTTATTAGCCCGTATTCTCCTTTCACTATTTTCCACTATCACCAGAGAGACACCACTCTATTTCCTTTCTTACGATTATTTTTTAAGAATATATAATTTTCTTACTGACAGAATGCTGCATGACCCCGGAATAATGACGATTTACCAAAATTCCTGCAGGAAATTAGCAGGTCGACTGGCGACCTCCTTTTTTAATTGCGAACGTAGATCCCGTAAATACTTACCGTGCCAATAAAAACTGGAAATGCACTGGACAGGATGGTAGCCCGCCTGCCGAACCGATCTGAGACCAGGCGGGACACCAGGCTTCCCATCATGAACCCGGGAGACCCAATGGCGGCCACCCATGTTATTTCATCCTGATGAGAGAAAATATTTAAATTACCGTATATACAGGTTACTTTGGCCTCAGAGGTAACTTTGGCCAAATGCTATTCACAAATTCCGAACAACATAGGGAAAATTATCTAAATACTATTTATCGAATATATATCTGATTAGTATGTTTTATATAAGCAAAAAAAAACATTTTCATGCAGGATAAAGTTATCCCTCATTATTAAAGTAAATAATGAAATGATATAGAATCATAATGAAAAAATTATACAAGGTTGAAAGTTGAAAGACCTTTGAGAAAAGAAAGTGCATTTGACAATACTTAATTTTATATTCAAATTTAAGTAGATATCTAAGTTATACTTTGAAATCAACATTGAACATAACCAGACTAAGAAAATTTTTTGCTCATTCACTGACAACCAGCAGACGCTCAAACGAAAAAGGAATTGGAAACTTTTTATGTATATTCATTATAGTTAAGGTATTATTGGCAGGCATACTAAGTGATTTTTGAATTTCAACCAGTTTTATTCTTATCTATGTAATCTTATTAATATTTGAAGTTTCTATTAGTCGCGACCTAAGCCACGTGCATCGAGAACAACGATGCCTGGGACTTATGTATATTACTCGCAGTAACAACGTGCTGTGAGTAATTTATTATTATAATATATTATATAAATATAATTTGAATTATTATAATTTAATAAATTCATACATTTCAAACATTACCCTGGCTCCGTGGTCAGTAGCTTGAAGCATGTTACAGACGCCAGGCAAAAGATGAATCACAAATATAATATTTATATTATAAAATATTATAATAATTTAGCATTCAGTAATAGAAATATATAAATCGTTGTGTAGTGTAAAGTAGTTATTACTCAAACCGTAAGACTTAGACGGCTAGTCGGCAAACGAGTCGCAAAACAGAGTTTACACTGTAAGGCAAAAATGTGATCTTCAAGGCTTTTCTTTACTTGAGGCGTCTAAGCATAATCGCTACTCAATTCTAATAACAGTCCTTTACATATAAGTTGATTATAATGGCAGCTCAAACTAAAGTGTTTTAAATTATTTTTATATTTTTTTTATGAAACTTTTGTAATGTAAACCCTGAATAACAAATTATGATGCCAAATGCGACTCTAGTACATACAATTTGTATTTATAGGAGCATTAAAGCCCTGCCCCTGCTCCGCTGGGGGCAAGGAGGATAAAAAATGGTTATAGTGGGTTATCGCTAAGAGATGGATATACATATTCACCACCACGGACTTTTTTGTAGACCATTTTATGGTTCGCATTACTGTAGCACGTCGGATTCAGCCAACACTTATTCAATTCAAATACAAAATTGCAATAAAAATATGTTTGTACGACTTTAAATTAAAAACTTATGAAATTATTAGTGTTTCTCTACTATATTATTATATTTTATCAACATTCGTATCAACATTCTTTATGAATCACTCTATCTATTTAAAAAAACCGCATCAAAATCCGTTGCGTAGTTTTAAAGATCTAAGCATAGATAGGCACAGACGAACAGCGGAGAGCGACTTTTTGTTATCAATAAGAATGGACGAATGTTTATTAAAAATGTGCAACTAGAGAATCGGTTTATAAGCAGTTCGATTTAAAATCAAGTCTCTGCTTTATAGATAAACTCCAAAAATATTTTATTTAAGAAATACGGCAATGTGTTGACGAAGTCAGTAATGTTGCAGTTTTCCACTATTCATGTTTTTTTTCGACCGTTGTTTTGTGATTAAGTCACGCACAAGGTCGGCCGTGTTTCAAATGATACGTACAAACAATACTCACTCTCGTGATGTGGATGTTAGTCTCATTATTGTTCAATTTCGGTATGGCCGACGTGGTCCACGACAGGCACACTCCGGTTGTCACGGATGCGAGGCACACTGGAAAAATAACATATAAATAATGTTCAGCAACCACTTTATTAGGTTCATGCATTTTTCAGGAATAAACTCACACTTGTAAAAATCTGATGTTAGATTATTTGTATGTAACATTGAAGACATTGGTGCTGACTTTTCAGCATAAAAGTAACCCTAATAATTCGACATGTCGAGCCCTTAGTGGTCTCGGTTGCACGACAGTAGTGCAGTCTTTGGATTGGGAAAGGTTGTAGGTTCGAGTCACGCTTAACACCTTAGACACCTGTTCTAATAAATATTATCTTCATCTTTAACTAAACTACATTTATTTGGTTCACGAGTCATCACTTAAATACCAAAAGACTACATGACAATAGTAATATGAAACGAAAAAAAATATTTTTAGAACAATTTTATTACCTACTAAACTACTAATGTCTGACTTCTGAGTAATTCTGTTGAGCCAAATAATTGTTATCACCCACTGATAAACATTGTACACCCATTAGGCACAATATAGATGACCTTTACATAGCAAGTTCAATACAAGAGGGTTAAAGTCGCAATCGCATAAAGTCCCTCAAAACTCGCATGTACGCATATATAATTTAGGACAACTTCACAACCTTTATTGACAAATGACAAAGGTTTGTTTTGATTTACACTTTTTTTAAAGGACTAACGTAATTTTCGATTTGCTATTAATTTTTTTGTATAAACCATATGTTTGATCTATTGACCTGTAAATTTGTATGAGTGAGGAGGTAAGATTGTACTAGTATGGGCTAACATCGACTTTCATTCCATTTTGTAAAGCATCACAGACGTGTGACGTGCCTGTACGTACTTTCATCGATATTCCAAATGATGTATCTGTCATCTTAAAATTATAAACTTGGTTAGATAATTAACTAATGAAACTAAATATGTTATATTGTCAATAGTAAACGAGAGACACGGCTTAATTTTACGTCTTTCGACAAAGATTTTTATCTAAAACGCAAAATAGAAGCTACATGTCAAAGGAACTCCTGGTCCGTCAATTTACTATCATTTCTAATAAATTTCAATCACAAGAAAAGGACAATAGAACAGATCGCGTTACAGCCAAATCGCGTATTCCCCTCTAGTGAAATGCTATATCTTTACCTGAAATCCGATTATACCACTCTCAATATTTACAAAGTTACGGTATATGTTAGCGAATATAATGTTTAATACAAATGTATTTTACTTTATTATTTCGGGTTTTAACACCTTTCTATTCCTAGAACTACTTATTGAACATGTTATAATTTCTTTCATTGAAGCGAACATATATTGTGAATATTAAAAGCGTGCTATTGCGAAATATATTATGTTTACAGTGATTGGTAATAGTCAATCAAATAGATAATAAACGCCACATGGTCCCCGTTATCGGTTTCGCTCAAATAGTTGGACTTGACACAAAATGAGCTACTTCCACAAAATAATCAGTCTTCAATAAATATGTATATGATAATGATTATAATAATAAATTCCCACATCATCTCATACATTGATTGATACCTGACTCCATGGTAAGTCGCTCGAAGCACTTGTGTTATGGGACATCAGACAACAGAAAGATCACAAATATACTACTTAAATGCATATGTTTAACACCCAGACACAGAACAAACACAATTATCATCATATAAATATTTGCTCTGGGTGGGAATCGAATCTACGCCCCATGGCGCACAAGATAGATCACTACCATCTGCACCATTAGCCCATATATAATAAATACAATAACTTAAGTATATAATAATTCATGCCAAGGTTTAATTTTAAGCGAAATCAAGTATCATAGTTTATAACTCTTTTATTTCACATTCCTTTGTCGAATTAAGGGATAGCCTCATTAATAGTTATTCCTGAAGCTATTACTCCATACACTTCACTTCACTTTTAAATTGAATGTAGGGTACATTCAATTTAAAAGTACAAAGAGATAAACTAACCAAAGTTACCGACATTACCTAACGGCAGAACGTAAGTTTAGGGACGAAAATCACGCAAAGTATCAATATTTTACTGCATATTAGACATCTAGAGAAAGGGATTTGTCTATAATTGTTGCACTTGGCTGGCATTGTGGCAATGGCAGAGGGTAACTTTGTGGTGAGAGTGCTACTGCTCATACTTTCTCGTTCAGCATTCGAGCTTTACTGTTTCCCATAGATATACAGCCTTCCATCGGTTGCGGAAGCAGTTGACGAACACCGAAAAATTATCACTCAATATATGTACATTAAAATTAATTTCCTCCAGGAAACTTCATTGTTTTTTCGTCTAGTTTGTCGTCACACCCATTAAGAAAATGTGAATATGTAATTAAAATAAGACCGTTTCACATCGTATGTTACTTTTTTCTATGTATTGTCATGCACATTTGGACAATACATTTATTTTACTTCAGTCTTTTCAAGATATTTGTACAAAATGAATCATTGTGCTCTTGAATTTTTCATCTGCATTTGAAATATAGACAGCCTATATAACTTGTAATTAATCAAATAATGGAAATTTTCAAATATATTACATATACATTTTCATTTAAACTATCAAAATGTTACAACGTCAATACTATCTATTTAAAATGTAATGTCTATTTGTAAGTTATGTGTTCAATAAAGAAAAAAATATTTATGATGTTGGTATATACAGTACTTCAATATGGAAAGTTTTAAGCCGATATTTTTTGGAAATACGAAAAGTTTATTTAAAAAAATACCACTTACCTGCAAAAGTGACTAGATACTGAACTTTCCTGTTTCCTTGAGACATTTTTACACAATTGCACTAAATAATATATGCTTTTTTAAATTGCTAAATTAATTTAAATTTATAACGTATACACGAATTTAACCGATGGCACATCACTTATAAATGCGTATTCTCACAGCTTTTGTTATGTGAACGGCGTATCTCGAGGCGCGCTCTTTGACAGTGAACTGATTTGGTTTGGTTTTACATCTTCATGTTATCTCAAACCCCCACTTATCGTCAATGACGTGCATATATGAATATATAGACAAAATGTTTAACGCATCTGTCTCAATAAGATTTTAATGAGATCGATAAAAAGTGGAATATATTACGACATATTTAAACCATGATTCGGCAGTAGAATAGTACCTCTCTGCCCCTAGTGTCGTATCAGGGCACTAAGGTATCGGAACCGCCTGGCGAAATAACTATCCTGAACATGAGACCTCAAATTGATCTGGGCGAGGATGGGCAGCTGCGTCCAATTGGCAGGCAAAGTATTCCCACAAAATATCTTGATGCCAATGTGAAATATCTCTATAACTGATATGAAGACGATAAATTGCAAACCTTGAATAGTTTGGAATAAACAACAAATAAATAATTCGACTTAAGAGAAGGTCTTGCAATACGTGTCCTATTTTTATCCGTTCCAATGTCAATCGTGCAGAGAATGAAAATATTGGACGAAAGTTAAATAAGAATTTTGAGGAAAATTGTTTGATTCACTAGAATAACTATTGAAATTAACATATTGTGAGACGTGGCGGCTAACGACTGACTCATAATTCACAGTTTGCTCCATAAACTCAATCTTGGCAGTGCTTTTGTGTATATTTGGGACAGTATTTCTATATTATATCATTTTGCTTTTATAATTATATATTTTAAATTAATTACTAAGTTTCAAATCACAGCCTAGGTTTAAAATCTGTTCTAGATCTAGAATCTGTTGTAGATATCTAATAACATCAGTTTTATTTTTAAGGTTATCAAATTATTATTATTTTTTATTGAGATTTCATTTATTTATTACTCGATGACACAAAATTACAATTGATAACGATATAAAATACATTTAAATACAATTTTGTTTACGACCATTTTATCTATTTGTTTTAAAAGCTTCTCTTGATATAGTTGTTCAGTTCTTGTAATCTGTCAAATAAGTAAACCGACTTATATAATGAGCATTGGATTAAAAGTTCATGAGATAAGCGCATTCAACTAAACAAACAAACTCTACATTATAACACTTAAATTAAATGTCAGTTTTCATTTACTAATGGAAATTAACGTTAAACGGTACTTTGGTTATCGGTTTTTTTAACGTGTCAAAGTTAACGCGTAGTTTAGCGGACTAAGCCATCTGCGGAATTTTAAAAACAATTGAGTAGAGTAAAATCATTGCAAGTTCTAGGATTGCCTATACGAGTAGAAGAAAAATGATGCCTTTCTTATCACATGCCAAGTGTTGATTGCTGTTGCTGAATACAATGCTTCTTTATACTATACGTATTCTTATATGTACTAGCAATGCCGGTGCCTTAAGCTTCGTCCGCGTGGTTAAGTAACTTTGGGGGTATAGTAACCCTTTCTTGATGGGCTATCTAACAGTGCCAGAATTTTTGCAAATCGGACCAAAAGTTACTGAGTTTAACGCGTTTAAACTTACAAACAAAATCTTTAGATTTATAAAATTAGTATAGATTAACTACAACGCGTTACAAAATTATGAAAGATAAAGAGGCATGTTTTTTTTATTACTCCAATTCGACAAACAAGCATACAGTCCGCGGGATAATAAGCGTCATTGCAGCCTATAGACGCTTAAATATTACAAGGATATCACAAACGCATTGCCAGCTTTGTGATTTTAGGATATTATGTCACATTAACCAGTAATTACCCTGCGTCTTTCACCCTTCAAACCGGAACACCGCAATGCGGACACTGTTATTTGGAGGTAGAAATAGGTGAGAGTGAGGTACCAACGCAGACGACCTTTGTATGACGTGTATCTGAAGTGAACACTGGAATACTGATTATATATTTGTGATTATCAGTTCACTTTAATTATGAAATTACTCCATCTGTGCTTTAACTCGTAAGCTGAGGCATAATATAGATAGGCACGAATTTACCTCATATGTATACCTCAAATGACGGATTTTATGATTAATCCAAGTTTGCGCGTAATTTAGTACACAAACCACTCAATAATAATAATAAATTCCTACAACTCTTCATGTATTGACCTGTTTTCGTAATAAGTCGCTTAAAGCACTTATGCTACGGACATCACACAATAGAGAAATCACAAATATACCACTTAAATACATTAACACCCTGACGCAGAAGAGACATAAATATCATTATATTCATCATAGAATAATTGTCCTTGGTGGGGATCGAAGCCACAACACTTGGCACATAAGATAGGATCACTACCATTTGCGCCATCGGGCCCGTCATGTTATGTTAAAAAAACGACGCTACAAGAAAAAAAAGTAGGTTGCTTGCCCTTGTACTTCGCTTGGCCCGTCTCACTGTTCCTCCAGATAAACATTGTATACTTAAGTTTATGTTTTACAATTTTATTTTTATTGACCTACAGTTTAAAACATTATTATTCAATAATTTTACATGAAACACCAAAAATATAGCCCGGTGATCGAAATCCGACATTAATTCGATTGATTTTTTCGTTCAATGAGACCAAAGAGGGGTTATAACCACTAAGCCCCTCGAAAATTATTGTTTCTTTTATGTAAGTATGTATTGTAAGTGATACAAACTGTAGTGTGTGTAATGTTTATTTATGTGAAATTGTTTTTGAGTAATGAGTGGTTCTGAATGGTTCGTGTAAAACGCGTTTGAAACGCTGCCCCGTGATATAATGTGTTTCTAGTGCATTTATATATAAAAAATAACTTTATGCACTTATTCTCCTCATTAACTGTTAACTGTGTTAAAATTTCCTTAAACACGGATACAAAGTATTTCTTTCACGTGTATATGTACAGATTCTGTACTACAGATTATATTATTATTATGTTAATAAGTATAGGTATGTTAAAGCAGCAGGCCGATGCTCATCTATAGTGATACAAATCAGTAAATACAAATCATCATACACAAAGTCCATGTAGATAAAGCCAGTTAAATAGTATACTAACATTTGTATCACCATAATGACTGACTATGTTTAGAATTTATAAAAAAGATCTCCTATATTTAAAAAAAAAAAGCTATAGAACAATGTATTGTAAACTAGCAGGCCGCCGTACTTCCTCCAGGTACGAAAAAAACTTTCATTCCGTTGATGTCATTACCCTGGCAGCTTTGATCACGATCCTTTGTCTTTATAACCTGCATATAAAAATATGTTAAGACAAATGTAATACAAATATCTCAATTCTGTTGAGCCCGTTCCAAACCCTAATATTAGTTCATTATTTGATCATCATTATCATTATAACAGTCATTGGTAGTTAACTGCTGGACATAAGCCTTCCCAAGAAAGGGGGAGTGTGCCCATAATTGCCGCACTGGGCAAGCGTATTGGTATTCGCAACTGGGATACTGCTGCCCACCCCCGCACAGTACTGTGCAGCTACATTGTTTTGAATGGATATACCACCACCACCTGTCGGTGGTGTACCTAAGTCGCCTCTTACGACAGTACAGGGGGATATATAGCATAGCTGTGGAGAACCGGCAGGTTTAAATAGACCCCCATCCTTTACCGTAATAGGTAGTATAGCGTAGCTCAAATGCAACAGGGCTGGGATGAGGCTGCGATTGCCAACACGCCTGCCCCCGCGGCAATTTCCCTTTTTCTTAGGGAGATTATATGTCCAGCAGTTAACGTTGATGATGTTCCTAAAAACACTGAAGGAAATCTTTCATATATTTGTTGGCTGGCTATTTATGCATTGCTGCGTATTACAAATAAAAATATTTTCGTTTATACACCTTGTTTCCAATGTTATTATATTATAATTTTCTTAGACGTAGTAATAACAGTAAAAATAGAAATACTATTGCTAAATAAAACGCCAAATCAGCATTATATTTTATTAAAAAAAATACAAGTCTTTAAAAAGTAATCTGTAAAAATACGTATTTGGTACAAATAAAAAAAGTTATAGGTATAGGTTATAGTTAAAGGTTATAGGTATAAAAATATTTATTTTACTTATGCAGTTGTCTGAGTATATGTATGTCACGTCCGATCTCGTAGACCGCGTCACGTCTTAGACGACCCTCCCGACAAAATAACCGCGAAACTCGCAGCCCTTTCTCGCCCTCTCACTGGCACAACTCAACCACTGACACTCCACATGCACTCGTACAACAGAGCAATACACCGCGTTCGCCGGCGAACGCGTGAAGTCCCTGCCCCTACGAGCGATAACCGACAGCCCTAGGGCTGTCGGGCTCAATCTGCCCGTCCTCTTTTGTTCTAATTTAATTCATTCATAGTAAATTCAACCCCAACGACGGCGACCGAGCCTAGGTCGAGCCTCTAGAGGCGCCCTCGGTCACGCCGTCGGTCCCGCTCAAATCTCGCGTGCCATTGCGGGCGCGACCGCGCTAAACGCGCGGTCGCGGCCGCGGGGCACGCAGGATTGTTACGGGCATCGGTCCTCTCATCTATGAGAGGCCCCGCCCTCTTTTTCGGTGGCGCTGGAATTGAGGTCTGAGTAGTCCAGCACTAGGTTCAAAAAAAAAAAAAAAAAATAGTATATGTATGTGATGTTAGTTTAGTATTTCTTAGCATGATGACAAATAAATATTGTAAATAGTAACTACAACGGTATATACATATAAATGCAGACCCTTCCAAAGACGTGGGCGAATATTGTATTTTTTTACGATAGTCTAGAGCTAGACGATATAAAATAATATCAAGGAAAAAAATAACATGACAACTTGTACAATTATATTGTAACATATATTGTAATGTACAAAAAGTAACAAATTAAGGTCGATGTATAAAGTAGACTGAAATAAACGAGACAATTTGAGCTTTAGAGGAAACCAAGTTAAAACATATGTTTTAATATATAGAAACAACAAGCGTGTACATTTTGGCTAGTGTAATTAGTTACTTGCCTAGGATATTAATTAGAAACTTAAAGACAAATGGCAGTTTATCTATACATAACTGATAGTAAATTTTGTTGTTTTAAAAATAATGCTAGACCACTCAAACGTTAATTCTGCTCTAATTTATGAGCGACATTTTCGATCAATCAAGAACGCCTCGTGGGCTGGGACCTCGGCTTGAGCAGCCCTGACTTCGAAGGTTTGCAAAGAGTGGACGGAATGCGCCCGGCAAATAGTGCGTCGGTTTGCGCTCTCGGGGCAGGGAGTGTACGCCCTTGCTGACGAGGGGAGTAGACTGCGACTAGAAAGTGTGTGTAATTTTCATAATTCACAGTGAGAAGACGGCATTTATTGAAGTGATGCTATCAGGCGGATTTAATCTCTTGTATCATCAGAATATACAAAATGAATAAATAATACCTTCTTAAAAAAACTACGATTTTTTTCCTCTGGCTACCTGTACCTGGCTGGCTGTACCAAAGCGACAAATCAGTCCATTTTGAACTCAACTATTAGCAAAAAAATCCTTTTTTAATCCGCTTCGAAAAGCGGCTTCTTTATTTTTAGTTCGACGTTTCGGTTACCTTGCGGTAATTATTCTCAGAAGAAAGTGTTTTATGAGAAGTGAACTTAACAATTACAATGGAGCAGAGTTTTTTTTATAGTAGATATATCGGCTTAATTTCACTTCCTTTACATTGCTTTCTTATAATTTAGTGCAACCATACTCATTACAAGCGTATATTATAAATGCGAAGATGTGTCTATCTATCTATCTGTTACCTTTTCCATGTTTAAACCGAAATAAATTTCAAATATAAAAAGAAATCCCAGATGGAGTCGCAGGCGGAAACTATTAAAATATGTATAAGATCAGCCTAAGATATTTTAAAAAACCTCATGCACCTTCCATCAACTAGAGGCATCGGTCAAATCTATCTTAGTCTTAAAATTATAGACGTTTTGCGTACATATATGTACGAGTAACTCTTAATAAGTAATTTAATTAATTTCACGTAAAGAGAGGTCAATCAGACCCTTTCGAACAATTTTGTAAATGTTCTAAACAATTTTGTAAAAATCTAGACCAAACACTTTTAGATATTAATTTAAAGCCAAAATTTCTTTTAATAGGATATTTGACCATAACAAATTTTAACAGCTTCTACGGAACAGCTATTAATTCATTAATTCTGTTTAATACAAATGTAAATACGTTAAAAAAATTGTCGAGTTGTCGTATCATGAGATCAAAGTATAAGGGACAGCGCCATTTACTTCTTCCGTCTGATTTTGTTTTTTTTTATCTATCTTACTTTTAAGCTAGTTTTACTACTTATGATTTAATGAAAGCCTTTGTTTGCCTTATTGGCTAACTGAAAGTAGCTCAACGAGCTATATACAGATACAAAGTTACCGACACTGCCCGTCGGATAAAAGTTGAAGTGGCAGTGGATAGGGCATTTGGTACGCAGAACCTATAGCCGATGGAGTCGTAAGGTTCTAGAATGAAGACCACGTACCGGCAAGCGCAGCTTAGGGCGTCCACCCGCAAGATGGACCAAAGATCTGACTAAAGTCGCAGGATCGCGCTGGACACAGGCCGCATACAACCGGTCCTATTGGAGATTACTTGGGGAGGCCTATGTCCATCAGTGGACGTCTTATGGCTGATATGATAATGATGGTGATTTTTAGTGAAATCAAAATGTTCAGTCAATTATCCTGTAACATTGTAATATAAAGTTACATTTATTCTTATATGCAAGATATATTTATCATATATTATTAGGAAGCAATTCTTTAATTTTAACATACCTATACGTATGTCAAGTACTTGAATTTATTAAGTACTAACTGATAACCATTATCACAGTTTTGTAAAAACAGTCTCACATCCCTAATTGTCCCAAATACTTTTTTTAATTTCAGTATACTAAGTTTGTTCATAAAGTTAGATTGTTCACTGTAAACGTAAGCAATGATGATAAAAATATACCTATGAGCTATATACAACAATTCGTAAGAGATTCATATAATCGAAAAACTTGATCATATATGTAAACAAAATATAAAAAATGTAATAAATCGATGCATAAAAGCACGATTTTTCTTGAGGTGGAGTATTTTTTCTATAATGTATCAAATAAATTAATCGAGCACTCAAAAATAACAATCGCCGACCAAATTGAATAAAATACTTCTAAATATACTAAACTTATCGGACTAACAACAATACTGCAAAATATAAATTTCGGCAGTCTTTTATATACGTAAATGCATTAATACGAATACTACAATCGACTTACTTCCTTCTTATTCAGCTCTTGGAGCTCATTATCTATGGAGCACTCAATTTCAACTTTACCCAATTTACCATCGCCCTCTTCATACAAATCCCCCTGTAACATTACCTGAATTTCTTTCAAAGTTTTGCCTTTTGTCTCCGGTACAAATATTATTGAAAAAATACTTCCCGTTAATGCAATAGCAGCCAATATCCAGAAAACCCCACAGTAACCTACCAAGTCTTTTACCTTTTGATAACCTTTCGCTATTATAAAACCTAAGAGCCCTCCGTATATACTCAAAGAACTCATGGCGACCGCTTTTATGTTCATCGGGAATAACTCAGCAGGTATCACGAACACAATTGAGGTGAAGCCTAAAGTTGAAACAATATTAGAACCAAGGATTCCTATAAAAGGTATAAAGCCGTAAGGCGAAAGGAGGAGCTGGTCTATCCCGAGAACTTCTTGGCAGAAGAAATAGGCTCCAGTTATGAAGTGGCTTACGGCAGTTCCGAAGTAGGAATATATGAGAAGTGGCCGACGACCCACTTGGTCTGCTAGCACAGGAGAGATTAAACCTGCAATGAACATAATAAAGGATTAACATTTACTTATGTATATACGTTCATTTCTCATAATTAAATATTTTTTCAATGCTTTTAAACGCGATGGTTAGTAAATACATATGATGAAATAAGCTTCAACATCGTAACACTGTGTGATCAAAAAATAATAAGCACCTTCTTCGTGGATGGGAACTCGAATATTCAAAATATAAATTTACTTACTGGAAGTAATCAATACATAATTTATAAATTCTGACATAACATCTTTGTTTCTATAACTCTACGCTTATAAAGTCTTAGAAACATATAATTCGCTTTATATACGTAGAAAATGTAAAGAACGAAATTTAACATTTTAAAAATTATTTTATTAAAATTAACTACATATTTTAAACTTGTTATTCAATATATACACATAAATAAAATTTCAGTGTACGAAAGCATGCATGGTTCCATTGACACGATTTTCAGCTTTCACTCTACTTTCAATATCTTCTTCATACTTCCCAGATACACACACTCTTTCACTTGTTCAACTTTCATGTCATCGTACACAATTTCACAATTAGTCATACTGTCCTCCTTTTCCAGCACCATCACTTTCGTCTTACTTACATTAACTTTCATGACTATCCTTTTAAATGAATCTTGCATAATCGATACCATCTCTTGCAACTCTTCAACTGACGATGTAATACTTGATCATCAGCGTAGAGAAGACATTTGATGAGTAACCCATTTATGCTTAAACCACATTTACTAGCTTTCAAATCCGACATATTGGAGTGTCTGTTTGTAATATTACAAAAATTTTAATATTAAAATAACTGCTTTTTACTGAATACATATGAATTAATACACGGTACATAACAAAATAACATATTTTTGTTCAATTTTGTCCGTCTGTCTGTTTGTTTGAGGTTATCTCTGAAACGGCTGGACTGAATTTACTATTTCTTTCACTGGCAAATAGCTGATATAATAGGGAGTAACTTAGGCTATATAACTACGCTACGACTAAAAAAAGCAGAGTATCAATCAAAAATGTGGCAAGAATGGGCGAAAAATATACGTTTTAAAAACTTTCGTTGCGTGCGCCAACCGTAACGTAAACTGTTGAAGTTATGCAAATATAATGCAAGAACGCGCATGAAATCGCACGGCACAACCAGTTTTATATATGTCAATATGGCTTATATTGTACCAAATGTATGGTAATAAATTGAAGAATTAATAATACTAACTCCACAGCTAGTGCTGATGGTGAACCGAACAAATCTTACCCACAAGAAACCTGACCACGCCGAATACGATGAGGACGGTGGGCAAACTGATGTAGGAGAGACTATCCAGCATGATGCGACCCAAGTAATTCTGGACAGTCACCACGCCACTCATGATCTGCGTAAACTTCAACCCTGGAATTCAACATGTATTATTCAGATGGCTGACATCCATAAACATGGTAAGGTGACAAAAAAATAAAATAGAAAGTCAATAAATTTGTTAAGACAACGGTGGAATATTATAAGCTAATCAATCATAAAAAAATTAAAAGCTAATCCATGAATTTATACAAATATCTACGATAGGCAAACAAATACTTTGCTTTCGGAATTACATTTGTGTCGATTGACAATTGTTTGTTTCGAAGGGCATACCCCTTTGATATATTGGGACTTAAATAAATTAATGTGCATCTCTTGTTTATTTGTAATGCCGTAACGTTTCACTTTGCTCGTATAAGATTGTGCATTCTTTTCGGAGAGTGTTAGTAAGAATTTTAATAGAAGAAAGAAAACCAGAAAAAGGACAATATAAAGAATTAATAGCCATTATTTCCGAATTTCACATAGCTAAAAATTGTATAATGAGTTTGGTATGCTCTTTAGTAAAGGCCTCTTCTAACTGTCTTCAATACGCTACTCTCTGTAACTTTAGCCCAATGAAACCCCAAGGTTACACAAATTTCATCGTTCCATCTTTTTGCTGGACGTCGTTGTCGTCTGGTGCACTGTGACTATTGTTTTATTGTCGCTCTTGACGTTAGCAAATTAAATGAAACATTTTATCTGCAAGAACAAGAATTTTTCGATCGCAATTATCACTGTTAACCTTGAATATAGGTAAAAATATCTTTTTAAACCGCACTAATGCAGTAGTGTTAATATTTCACTGTTCCATTCTTTTGCACCTGCAAGAGTTTCATAAAGTGGCTGACGTCGCCCGCCATTTATTCTGGTACTGTCAAATAATCGTTCTTACTAATTTATATAGAAATATGCCGCTCCTTTATCGACTCTGATCAAGTGTCATTAATTATATTATTGTTTTATACTAATTAGTCATTCATGAAAGCTGACCCAACCGGTCGAGATAGTAAATCGCACAGTATATATAGAACTCTTTGGTTGCAACAAAAGTGATAAGTTTACTTACGACCCGTAAATTATGCAGCCACATATATATTTACTTCTTGGTATAAAAGCAATAAGCACGATAATAATGCATATCAGAGTTTTGTCTCATCAGAGCGTTAAATCGTATGCAGGTTTGAATAACACGGAGCACAATCAGTATCTAATATGTAAATTCAAGAATTTTTTCTCTAATAATGATCGTAAATACTATTTTGACATTGGTGACCTAAGTTACTGACGCAAAATCGTCAATGAGGAGCTGCAACTATTAACATATCACATATTTGTAGTTGTACCGTACATTGATGAATTTATAATAATAGTAATAATGTATACTGGTACACACTTCTCTTTGATACCTGCTCTATCGTGTACAACACGAAATATTATGGACTTGTAACTACAAATCGGGAAAAGATCATTACACATATGCTTTGAAACCAGTGATGATTGGTATTAGTAATGGTCATGGTAATTCATTTTTATCCTAGATTCTTATAACCTGTTACCTGCAGATATGATGATAGCTTTTCTGTACTGAGCTCCGGTAAACAACTCTCTGACAGAAGTTTTCCGGCGCATGTCTGTATTCACTGACGATTGTAAGACTAAAAACTCATCCTCTAATTCCTGAAATAATTAAAAAAACATCATTTTTAACTACTTTATATTTACATGTAACTTGAAAACTAAAACAGATAATAACGATTATTATAAGTTTATTTTTATATTTATTTTATTAAAAAAATAAGCATCCATACTCCCATAATGACATAAAACCATAAAAAGAATGATATGTGATGAAATAGGATGGCATTATTTTTAAGTTGAATGTTAGACACCATTTTTGATATATGACTTCTACACACGTGAAGCGTCGTGATTGGAATTCCAGGATCGAGCATCAAGGCCGCTTATAACTGAAACTATCGGAAAATTCTTGGGTATAATGATGGTTTATTGAGAGCGGAAAATATTTCTCTTTAGGTAAAGATGTAGTACGGTTCTGCCGTCATGGCATAATGTGTAGGTCTACTAGCACCTTCAAAATAATTTCATGTTCATGAATCGAAATGCTACTAAAAATCTTTCAAGGCTGCAATTGATATTATCTAAACGTTCAGTTTGTTAATTACTAGATTATACTAGAGGTAGACCTCATACAAAGGTCCTTACATCCTAATTATTCTACCGCAAAACCTGACGTAAACCATGTGCATGTTAGTCGACTTAGTCATACGGAGAAAAAATTAAAAAAGTAACATTCTTGCAAAACAGCGAAATAATGTATGAATATAGAAGTGTGCTCACAGGATTTTTTGTATTTAGATAACCCAAATTAGGAGATTAGATATTAGAGATTACATATTACTCATGGCTTTTACTTTATCAAAACTGCAAGCAGATAGCAATATTAGTGATTCTTTAACATACATTGTTATGAATTTTACCTTTTGATCCTTGTAGTTTCGTAGTTTAGATAGTTCCTTCCCAGCTTGTTCCACTTTCCCAACTTTTAAATAGAAATATGGACTTTCTGGTATCCACCAGCAAGCCGCGAAGTAGATAATAGGCAGGATTAGCAGGGAAAGGTTTAGAGTCTGGTAAGTTATAAAAGGACCTAATGAGATTGTGAACAGGGACCCCAAGTTGAACATGAATCTTGTGCCTACGGAGAGAGTGGCGCGTAGATCCTTGTCGGCGATTTCTGATAGGTACATAGACACCACCTATAAATAAACAATATATCCTTCAATTAAAGCGAGTATGAGTGAATGTCCTTATTAGTAGTTGTTAGATAGAAAATGATCTCCTATTGCCACAACATCTGGAAAGCACGGCAATTTTGGGCGAATTCTCATTGTGTTGCGAAACGTTCCATTGCTACTATGATGATGAACGTGCTTGTGGAATCTACTTCACGGCTTTTTTAATTCGTATTACGAGATATCGGAATTGTTAAACCAAAGCCAGAGTAGAGCAGTTTTATCATACATACATCAAGCCCGTCTCCCATCGGGGTAAGCAGACTATGGATTTCCACTTGCTACGACCGTGGCATATTTCTCTTTCTACCTTTCTCTTTTATACATGCTCGTATATTCTAAGTACTTCCGACCTGGCCTATCTTTAATACTACTTCTACCTGGTTACGGTATGTTCGCTAGGTCGTCCTGTACTAACTCTGCTATTCACTTCCGCTCTATATTTATTTAAAGATTTTTCTTTGCTCCTTTCTCTACTGTTCTTACATCATCATCTTTTACACCATATCACTCTCGTATTACACAATTCTATAATCAGAATTACTCCATATATACTATGAAATATTCTGATTTTATCAGCATTTATTCTACTCGTGTAAAATAGTAAAGAAAAGTTTTTCTTCTGCCATCTTTATCGACCCGCGAAATCAGTATTTTTTTGTTTGGAACTCTGATTGGATCGTCTATAGGCTGCAGTGACGCTTACTCTCATACGGACTGTATGTTTGTTTGTCGACCTGGTCTAATAAAAAAAGAGACAATAAAATTACTGTGTAATGTGACACAATATCTTGAGTCACAACGTTGGCAACCCGCTAGTGATATCCTCGTGATAATACGAGCGTGTATAGGCTGTATAGTTACGTTTACCATCATGCGGTAAGTATTTTTGTTTGCGAATTGATGTAATCAAAAAATCTATAGATTCAATATGTGCAATCCATGTAATGTTGATGATAAAATGGAGTGGTACCTTGGTAAAGTAAGCACGAAGCGGTTATCAAAAACCAATTAATTAATTTCAGCGACCTATTCTTGAATTCTAGTTCTAGTACTCTTTTCATGTTTTAAAGTCTTGTTTAGGCTTTTCAGTCTACAATGAATACACAATTCAATAGTACAACATTTAATAAATAGCCCACATGTTTACTGCTTCACAGTAATATACTTACAGTCCCGATCATTCCTGTTCCCCACCCCCACAGAAATCTAGCCACGTACAAAACCCATGCCTTGAGAAATAAAAGCAGCATCATCTGTAACCCAAAAATTGTTAATTGTTTAGTTATTTATGTGCAAACAGAACTAACTATCTTAATTCGTTTTGACGGGTTGACGTTAGTTAAGCGTTTGAATTAAAATAAAGAAATTCTATAAATTGTACTAACAAACTCTGCTTAGTACAAAAAACTTAAACACCGCTCAAACAAAAAAAATGAAACAAAAAGTATTTAATAATAAAACAACCTATGTGCTACATATGTACAGTTCCCAATCTATATTAATACACAAAACTAAGAGTGGTTCTCAAGCTGATCTCACTTTTTTTTTATTGTTAGGAAGCCCAATTGTAAAAAATTGCCTTTTTACATCACCTTATGATAAATACAAGCGGAGTATCAATGAAAAATTATTTTTTTTACAATTACTGGGGCAAATCTTTTCTTTTGAGAGTTTTCGTTACGTGCGCTGCATTAACGTTTAGTTTCAAAAAAATCAAGTGTAATAGAATTTCACGCCTTTACGAGTTACACAAAAATCTGCGAACGCTTATGTCTATCTTGTAAGTTTCGGTGTCTCACTATAACCACAAATTTATTCTAAATAATTCATTAATATTTTCGAAGGTGTTTTTATACACATTTGTACGGTAAAATGTGTTACCGATGTTTGTATATTGAGAGAGAGCGTATAGGTTATACCTAGAACGGAACTAAGACTCATACAGTCTGGATCTAAAAATTAAATAAGTTAATCTTTAATACACTCATTTGCAAAAAAACGGACGGTTTTGATTTTAATACTTCTTTAAAAAAATACGGTACCAAAATGATCTCAATCATTTGTACATGTTACTGGCCGGTTTTAAAAATGCCGTGGTGTTTAAAACAGTACGTTCTAAATTAAAATTTTCGTTTGATGCTCGTTTTTACAGAAAACCACTTTTTATCCTACATTTTTGGTGCGAAGTTCCAAATGATAATATCGGTTTTCATAACTTTTAGTCAATTTTTATGAATTTATTTCATATTCTTAATTGTCAAAGCTTCATTTATTGCTGTTTAGCTGCCTCAATAATGTTAGAGAAAGTGGTAAAAGCTACCAAAATTATTGCGCTGCTCGAAGAGGGTTGCAGCCAATGCTTCGTGGCTCAGAGGCTAAGTGTGAGTGGCTCGACGGTTTAAAGGACCTGGCAGCGGTATCAAGATACTGGTTCCGTCGAGAGAAGGCCTGGTTCTGCAATAAAACCATGTACCCAACCACGGGATGATCGATTTCTTGTGAAGTCGAGAAATCGCAAGTCTTCGTATGTGGACCTCAAGAACAACCTCGAAGAAGTAAGAAATGTGCATATTATTCTACGGACGGTCAGGAGGAGACTTCTCGCGGCCAAAATACGCAGTCATCGCCCGGCCCACGGCCCTAAGTTACTCCGTGAGCACAGAGTTGCCAGGCTTAGGTTTGCTCGAAATTGTGAGTCATGGACTTAAAAAGACTGGTATAGGGTATTGTTCTCCGACGAAGACGAGGAGAACGCTTAGCAGAGGCTTGTTTTGAAGTAATCACACCTTATGGTGGGGGCTTGTTATGTTTTGGGCAGGAATAAATTCAATGGATCGTACAAAGTTAGTCTTCATTGAAAACGGCTAACTGACTGGACATCGATACATAACGGAAGTTCTAATTTCTCATGCACAACCCGCATTGGCCGCTTTAGGCGAACACTCAATTTTTATGGACGACAACTCTTGCGCCCACCGGTCTGGCAATGTGGAAGCTTATGTGCAAGAGGTCGGCATTAAAGTAAAACTACATAAAAATATCAAACAAACCAATAGTAACATTTGAAATGGTTAATTGCTTAGGTGCCCGTTTTTTTTTGCAAATGAGTGTATAATAATAATAAATTCCCACAACATCTCATACATGGACCTGACTCCGTGGTGAGTCGCTTAAAGCACTTGTGTTCCGGACGCCGGACAACAAAGGAATCACAAAGATACTACTTAAATACAAATATTTAACACCCAGACACAGAGCAAACACAAATATCATCATAAATATTTGCTCTGGTAGGAAATCGAACCCACGACCCGTGGTGCACAAGATAGGATCACTACCATATGCGTCATCAGGGCTGTCAAATATGTACGCGAAGTTCGGGTGGGTCACCAGTTAGTTACATAAGTCCCCTTTTTGATTATTAACAGTTGTTATTGTTTCTGTGGATTTATTGATCTGAAGGTTTTGACTGCCCTTCCTCTGATCTGACTTATGCCTTATTTTCATCGTAAATGTGGTTAGAATTTATTATATCGATTGGTATTAAAGTACACTTAGCGTTATAATAATTTTGTTCAATTATGTGCAAATTACAAACTCAATATATACTTTATTCAAGTAAGCCCATTATAAGCACTTCTAAATCATCAAAAATAAGTATTTCCGATATAGGAAGTTCTAGATTCTATTATATAACCCTGATTATCTTAATTTTACGGAATTAATCATACAGAAGAGTTATCTAACATAAAGGAATTAGGCCTACCTTAAACTAGTTTGCAGGCACCCGACGGGCCTTAAACCTAAATTTATTGCAGGTTCATTACACAATCACCAGAAAGGAACCTGCAAGCAAAACTGGTGGTGATAAAGGTAATACCAAGTAATAATTAATTAATGGCCGCTACCACCCCTGCCCCTATCGCCCTACGTGTCTTTAAGTTAGTGGTGAAAGCAATACAATCACAGATAGTTTATCATTAACATAATGTGCTTAAAAAATAAGCTTACTCTTAAAGCCGTTTTTACATTTATCAGTAAGCCTGATATGTTGCTTGGGATTTTATTGTAAAATCTTACACAACTGCCCTTGGACGATTTTTTTTATTTTATGAAGCCGTGTGAAAGGCATCGCAGATTTACGTTTATTTCTTGTATAAACATTTTGTATGTCTCAATTTTACTTAAACATACCTATTTTTTAAGGAGGTATTAATTACTACGTTTAAATTACAATATTTTCGGTATATTTTAGTATAGATTGTTGAACAACTTTGTCTAATGCAGAAGTGACACTTAGCTACAAAGCATTAGTGTGTAACGTATATAAGCTTTCCGCTATCTGTCTGTCACTATGTATGCCTAAATCTTAATAACTACGCAATGGATTTTGATGTGATATATTTTGGTAGATAGAGTGTTTTAAGAGAAAAGTTTACAGTAATACCCCGCTTTACGCGAGAGATGCGTTCCAGAAAAAATCGCGTTAACTGAAATTCGCGTATATCGAGGTTTATGATTAAACATAGCCAAAATTTAATACAAAAAAACACGAATCATTTTAATCAATCACTTTAAATCTAAGAACACTTTATGCATTACATAGTTACTATTAATTATTTTTTACGGAAAAATACATCTATTGTCTTTTGGGTAGCGTTTTTTTTACGTTCTTGTAAAATACGTTCATAACACCCAACACTGTTTTTTATTGTTTGACACACGGTCAAGACACGGTCATCATTATTGTCTATACTCTGCAGTATGTCCAAACCTGAATAAATTTTTGAAAGAGCATTTTGTATTTCCCCTGAAGATAAAACTTTCTCTTCTACTTGTTCTTCCTCATCGTAGATAGGATTATTCTGTAACTCAATCAGATCTTCATTGCTGAGAGGATCGTCGTGCGTTGCTACAAGTTCTACGAGATCTTCTACAGCGACATCTTCAAGTTCAGAACCCTCAATCATTGCAGCAATGTCTTCTAGCACTTGTCTCTGCATCTGGACAATTCTTCTCGGTGCTTCCACTACATCTGGCCAAAGATTATGCCACACCCCGTTCATACAACTCTTTTCAACTTCCTTCCAAGCTTCTTCTATGTTGTGAATAGCCTTCATAATGTGGTATGACTTCCACCACTCTCGCATAGACTGTCTTCCTTCCCCGTCAGTTTCATGAATTAGTTGGCTAAAAGTGCGACGATGGTAATAAGCTTTGAAGTTTGCTATGGCTCCTTGGTCCATAGGTTGTAATATTGACGTAGTGTTTGGTGGAAGGAACTTCTATCTAACTTCTAAAGAATCTTCTAATGACTACATTATGTTTATACGCACTTTTTCGCGTAATGCGAGGCATTTGAGCGCGAAATTTGAAATTCGCGTTATAGTGAAACCGCGCATAATGGGGTCGCGTAAAGCGGGGTATTACTGTATATGTATGATACATGCATAATATAGTAGAAAATCACGAATAATTATAGAAGTTTCTAGTGTGATGTCGTAATTTTACCCGGCAAGATGGATCAAAGTAATGTACTACAGTATAGTATTGTACATTATCTAAAGGTCTACAATAAATAATATCTTTTAGGGATAACAAACATTAACCACTTTTTATCCACCACTCCACCTTTGCCAAACCAGGTGGTTAAAACCAATCGCTAGTTAATATAAATAAATAAAATAATTATAATAAAAAAAGAATATCTGCGTAAAGTGAAGTCTATGACTTCTATTTCGTTCACCAATCATGCCCTATATTTGTTCAGACGGTAACTAAGGTCACCCAGTATAATATCTTCATAACGAGATTGACTGTACATATTTTGTTTTTAATTTATATTTCGGTCAGTATTTTTATTTCATTTGTGTATAATTCAGTGTAACAGATTTATTCAGTATTATTTTTATCAAGTGAAAATTTTTTAATGCTTAACCAGTTTACCACTTTCTTTGTGGTATTATTTAGACTGTTATGGTGAACCTATCTTTTTACTGAAAATAAATATCGTCTGCAAACAATACTGTATCGCTACTGTCTCTTGTTCGATAAGTATTCGATAATTCGATGTTTGATAATTCGATAGTATACCTTATCTACATGAATGGCTTGCTTTATATTAAGAAAAGGACCTATTATTATGCCTTGTGGTACACCTATTAAGACCAATAACTAAGGGGACTGACTTTCATTTTCATTCACCCTTTAAATTTCACAGTGTAAATAAGATTCAAATGAACTTAAAGAGAACCATCTACCCCATATTGGTGTTATTTCCTGGCCAATGTGTCATGATGCACACAATTAAATACCTTGGCCTAATCACAGAAAATTTCTAAGTGTCCTTGCATCATCCCAGGCATCAAAGATTTTTTATAAGCTCAACATTGGCATCGGTTGTCAGCCAATCATTAGTCAAAACAAATTGTTTAAATTGTGTAAAATTATTATTAGAAAAATTATATTATTGCAAAATCATATTCTTCCAAAATTTGTGGATTGAACCCTATGCAATATGAGATTAAAATAAAGGACTTATTTAACTCTGTCGCATTCAATCAGGAAACGCTTAGCACAAATTGTTAATTATTACCGCTAGGTCGGATACTAGGTAAACATGAACGTAATCCCACTGCAAATCATACTCTTTTAACATAAATTGACTTAAATGATTTAATTTATTGGGCTAGGAGTTATAAAATACTCAAATTTTAATTTTTTTTTTTGACTACGTTACAAAAACTACTACAAATACACTATCTTTAAATTATTTACTTACTGTTCCCAAGGCCATAGGGACAGTGCTGCTAAGGATGGTGGTCCTTCTCCCATACTTGTCAGAGACAAAACTGGTAAACAGACTGCCAGCCATGAAGCCGGGTGATGCCATAGCTAGCATCCATGATATGTCTTCCTGGAAAATCGAATTTAATTAGATCAAATTACGAGTAGTTAACCAGAATAATCCACTACAAGAATGCTATACACTACTTTATGATTTAAGGTGTACAATAAAGAGTATTATTATTATTATTATAATTTTAATATATTATAGTTATGAGTTAGGAAATAACTTTCGAACTCTTAAGGAGATTTCATTCAAAGTGACAAGTAGTAAATAGAAAAAGCGTTATCAATACGCCAGATAGGCCTCAAATATATTGGATATCTATTAAAATATAACTTTTCTGTATATACTTCATGTCGGACGTTAGCAAAATGGGGATAAAAGCATAATTATCCCTACTATGTGGGTAGAAATGCGGTTTAACTAGTTAAATATCTTCCAACTATTCATTCTAACGAAAACTGAACTGTCTTATCGTACACAAAGCAATAGATAAGCTTACACTAATCTTCCAAAATCTCTTATAAGACATTAATCTACAAAAACGAGCCATCGAGTCCAAAAATGTAATGAGAAGTTTTGAAAGTATTTTGTAGGATGGTCAATTGCATTGCGTGCATCGTTCTATAATTAATTTTTTGAAACCATACACTGTATATTTACATTCAGCCGAACCACATAGTCTTTGTATTGATTTTACGCTTCCAATTTAATTCATTTATTATACTTATGATACTTCTATTTAGCGTTAGAATGTCTATGTATTACTTTAATATGGTTAGTTGTACTGGAAGGTCATTCGTTCAGTTATTATAACAGTTTCGGACATTAATTATATCATCCAAAATCAGAAAGCTGAACTATCACATTAGTACGTCACTATAATTTGTTATTCAATTTTACTAACTTCTTTTCTTTTATATTGAGCAGATGTCTGTGATTTTGTCTTTATACCTTATCCAAATACATCAAAATTAGTTCTGCGGTTCTGTCATGAAGGCGTTACTTTGAAAGGCCTTGTTCTATATTGTGTAATGTATGAAAATTTGGGCTAAGTATTTCTGATCATTATCCCACAAGTAAAAATTATAAGGGCTCAAGTTTGTAACGTAGTGCGTCAGCCCGCCTGACGCCTTCATCACTAGGTTTGACATCGACGTATAGAGGTTTTTTTTTGATAAATTTACATTTGGTACTACCATATGTTAAGGAAATAAAGTATTTATTACTGTATTTATGGTTCACTATTTCGTCAAAAACGGCTTTCACATAAAACGCATTAAACGTATATTATACAAGTTATTCTTAACAGTTTTTGCAGTGCACGCCGGAGTAGCTCAAAATTCTCAATGTTTTTTCTACTTACCTAACAATTGTCGTTTGACAATTATAGCCTATGTTTACTTTATTATTAAAACAATATAAATTCAATTTTCTTGCGTAAATAAATAATAAACATACATCTATCCATTCTCACAAACATTTGCATTTATTATCTTAGTAAGGATTATAAAGAAATCTATCTTTTTCAACACATTCCTTTAATATTTATTATTTCAACTGAGCCATAGATAGTCCGTTTTTAGTTCCATCCAACAGTTCTATTTTGAATGTTTCGTAAGGATTTACTAGTCATTCTCAAAGACCTTCAGATATGGAAAAAACTGTTTACGGAACTTCTGCTTAATTGACGATTGTTAACTATCATCAGAAATATAAAATTACATAGAGACAATAAGTCGTCAGCGAAGCCGGCGTTTAAAGTGTAATGACTACGAATGTACGCTCTTTATACCTTTATAGTGTTTCATGCTTGCCTGCCTATTATTGGACTACTCTGACATCAATGTAGCGCCATCGGAGAGGTCTTATCGCTCATTAATGAGCAACACTGTGCCTGAGTATTTCTCATTCGCTGTGCGACACTTTTGACACTTTACAATAATTGTACTTAATGGCAAAGTAATCAAATATAATTTATACAATGTTTAAGACATACTATAATATAAAATATTATTAAATAATTATTTTTTAAAAATGATTTTGAATATATATGTACCCTGAGAGCTAAGAATAAGGCAAATAAAAATACCCGTTGGGGATCACTGTTTATATAACTAATATCCCTCCATAATCTATATAAATAACTAGCTAACCCGTTAGACATTGCTCAGTCTTGGCTATAAGTCCTTATGTGTTTAACATGAATTAAAAATTTTAAACTACTGTTTAGAAGTTAATTTCGTAAAAACAACCTGACGTTACCGTGAGGTACCGACAGATTGTGGTCAGGTATCAACAAAGTAGAATAATACCTCCCTCAGTACCAGGTTCCGTAAGAGGGGACTAAGTTCCCAGATCCAAAAGAATGTTGTATATCCATTTGAGACAGTGTAGCTCAAATACATAGGATGGGGAGGGGTAGCAGCATCTCGGACGTGAAAGCTGATCTCTGCGATTGTCAACACGCTTGCCCAGCGCGGCAAATATGGGTAAAATTTTCTATTTCTTGGGAAGGTCTATGTTCAGCAGTGGACTTCCAATAACTGTAATGATGAACGAGACACGAAATCTACAAAATTTTAAAAAGAGGAAGCTAACTAACCAACTTACCAACGCAAGGCTAAAATTTAAGTTCAGAAAAATTCTGTATTACATAGTCCTCGTATCGAGAAAAATTATAATAGGCTACATAACATCACTCTAGGATGAATATATGATACTAGCTTTGATCAACAACAAAACGTGGGTGAAACCGCAGGGCAATTCAAGTATATACATGTATATAAAATAATAATATAGAGTTAATAGCTTATATAAAGATTCACAGTGCACACATTTAGTTATAACTTACGTCTGAGACATCGATGTCCGTGTGGGTGGAGTTAAAATACACTATGACAGTAGTTGGCCACGAGGAAGATACTCCCAGCGTCATAGAAGCAAGAGACACTGCACAAAAATAGTAAACAGCATTACATTTTTTATGTCGCATCATTATCCAAATAAGATAGACCTCTTACAGAAGTCACTAGCATTGATACCTCGCTCTCACCTATTTCTGCCGTGGAATAGCAGTGTTCTCATCGCTGTGTTCCGGTCTGAAGGAGAGAGGTAATGAAATCACCGGGTAAAGTGAAATGGTATCACATCTTGGTAGCTCACAAGATTGGGGACTTGCTAGTAAAGGTTGTGATGACTACAGGCTTTCGTCATATTTAACATCAAGCGGACCGTATGCTTGTTTGCTGATTGCGTTACATAAAAATATAAGAGATTGCCACGTACTACGACGCAAATGTGGATATAATTTTATAATTACATCAATATTTATATATAGGTATATTATTACTGCAAATAATACTATATATATATATATATATACATATATAATAACAGGTGAAATACAACAGCTTTTCCCCTGTACCAGATATCGTACAAGGCGATTGAGCTACCGGAACCAACAGATTCCATCCTAAACAGCGTAACTATTTCCTACCATTTGACGGTCCCGATGCTTGTGCGTCAAGGGGCGTAGGTTCGATCTCCATCCACGACAAATATGAATATTATTCTGTGCCTGGATGTTAAACATCTATTTAAGTATTATATATGTTATTTCTCTTTTGTCTGATGTCCCTAACACAAGTGCTTCAAGCGACTTATCTTGGAGCCAAAGAAATGGTGCGTGAATAAAAAAAATAGCGGAATGAGCAGCAGTTTTAACGTCTCGTAGTTACAGGGCGACCATTATGAGCATGCCAAACGAAGTGATTATTCACCAACGAAGTAATAACGAAGATGTAATAAGTCACCAACTATAGCATCAGTATGAAAATATTCGCTTTTGGCACTTGGTTATACTTAATATTGTTATTTAAGCGCCGTTTAGCTTAAAGTTGGCAGGATAGCGTAAACATATCTATAAGAATACATCATTACGATATCGTATTAGTATTGTTAGTCCGTCGCTAAGCTTAAGATCTAAGAACATCACTCAGTAATTTCACCGCCTCCTTTATCCTCCAAACATGAAGACAACTTTACAAACTGCTGTTTTTGGTTACAGAAATTGAGTTAAATTATACTTAATTATTTCAACATATTCTACGTTAGTTATATTGGAAAATTATTAAAAAAAATTGTTAATGATTATTATAAACTTAAACTCCGCCTATATAAAAAAAACTTATAAACGTTTTTAAGGCACATACAACTAAAAAGTAAAAATTCCTAGTATTAGCTGAATATAACAAAATATAATATATCCTTACGAGTAAATATTTTCAAAGCGGTTAAAAGAGAAAAAAGGTTTTATTCTGAAAAAAATAGGTATAAAAAACGTAACTAGTTTTTTACGTTTTATGTTCCATAAGAGCATGTTTTATAGTTATTTCGAACCACATCTTCCTACCGATCCTCATCAGAGTACTAAGGTAAGCTTATGAATTTATTTTATTGTCATCGATTCTGGATAAGTGTACAAAGTAACTGAAATCAGTCCGTTTGAAGTCACACGAATTCTTTCTGTAAGAAACTATCGCAATCATTAAAACTAATGAAATTCTTTATACCAACAAATATATATATAAACAAATATTTATATGATGAACATTCATGTTTAATCTGTGTATGTATGTTAAATATGTATCATGAATTTTATTTGTGTTCCCTCTGTGGTCTGAGGTCTCTGGTCCGTAACACAAGTACTTTAAGCGATTTATCTCGGAGTCAGGTGAATGTATGAGATGTTGTGTGAATTTATTATATTGTCAAATTAAGATATAATTGTATTGAGTAATCTTAGACTAAACTTCCTCAATATTCTATTTGAGACTTAGATATCGAACAACCTGGGGTAGGTACCCTCGGTAACCCTCATGCTTTCGAAAATTTGTAAATAGTACTTAATTCCAATAAATACTATCGGTACCACAGCCTAAGCATAAGAATATATTACATGTAGAAAAAATGCCTCACCCGATGCCGCCACCAAATACTGTACGATCCTTGTTCTGTGCTCCATTTTCCGGAACGCTGATAAAACAAAAATTATATTATTGTTAACTTATACAGCATATTAAAGTCTTTACATCTATAAGTAACAGTTGCATCTTTATTGGCCACCATTTTGAAATTATTATATATATATAGTGGCAATTAAAATATTACCCCCTAACGGGGTTATATTTTAATTGCCAATTGGGTAAAGTTAGTATGTGAAACCGCGGTTCGGTGGCAGTCTATATATATAAAAGGTGATGTTCCCACTGATACATACTTACAACTGTAACCGTAAAATCGTAAAATGATAGAAAAGTAAAATTTTGTTTCAGTACGACAGTTGTTTTAATACAATATGCGAATGCAACACTAAAGGGATAAAATAGGGATCGCAAGTTTATAGGGATTTGTTTTTTAATTAGCCGTGATGAAATTTGATTTTGATGAAATTTAAGACAGAATCTCATATTTCATCAAAATCACGGCTCTCAAAAACATTTAATTGAATACATGTTATACAGTTTATTGGTTTTTATGCTGTAGAGACGGGTTGAAAGTTTATATGGAAAATATTTAAAATCTACTTCAATTTTTATTTATGTTTAAAATGAAACAAATTTTTACATACATACGCATCACGCCTGTGTCCCATCGGAGTAAGTAGAGACTATGGATCTCCACTTGTTACTACTATCTTAACATACCTCTCTCGCTTCCCTTATTCGCATTATTCTTGGTACTTCTGACTTGGCCCTTCTTTAATACCTCTTCTACCTGGTTATGATATGTTCGCCGTTCGTTCGTTACGTTATGTATTTAATGAATTAAAAAATAACGGGTTATCAGGCTTAATGAAAGTTTGAAGATAAAGCAGCAGATCAATCTGTACAAATCTATCAATAGATCAAAACCTGTTAGACTTGAATTTAATTAGTTACCACTAAAACTTTAGCATAATAGAAATATTACAACCAGGTATTACACTTTTCACGTTAAGCCAGTTAAGTTGAGTTAAAGTTAAGTAAGTTTCACATGTGGCGGTAGCAGTATTATGACTAAGATGTAGTTCTACGGTAGGTGGTAGATTTAGGGCGTGTGGAGTTCTAAGCTCATAACAGTAAAATATTGACAGTACGCGCCATGTGAAGATAATAAAAAAGAGTACTTTAGTCATATTTATCTCACAGTTATATACGCATTTGCAAAAATAACGGGCGGTTTTGATTATAATTCTTCTTTGAAAAATACGGTACCAAAATGATTTCAATCATTTATACATGTTACTGGCCGGTTTTAAAAATGCCGTGGTGCTTAAAACGTACGTTCTAAATTAATATTTTCGTTTGATGCTCGTTTTAACAGAAAACCACTTTTTATCCTACGTTTTTGGTGCGAAGTTCCAAATGATAATATCGGTTTTCATAACTTGTAGTCAATTTTTATGAATTTATTTCTGTTTAGCTGTCTCAATAATGTTAGTTACAAGTTACCAAAATTATTACGCTGTTCAAAGACAGTTGCAGGCAATGCTTCGTGGCTCAGAGGCTAACTCTGAGTCGCTCGGCGGTTCAAAGGACCCGGCAGCGGTATCAAGACACCCGTTCCTTCGAGAGAAGGCTGGTTCTGGAAGAAAACCATGTACCCAACCACGGGATGATCGTTTTCTTGTGAGTCGCGCATTGAGAAATCGCAAGTCATCGTATGTGGACCTTAAGAACAACCTCGAAGAAGTAAGAAATGCTCATATTATTCTATGGACGGTCAGGAGGAGGCTTAACATACGCAGTAATCGCCCGGCCCGCCCCCCTTAAGTTACTCCGTGAGCACAGAGTTGCCGGGCTTAGGTATGCTCGAAATTGTGAGTCATAGACTCAAGAAGACTGGTATAGGGTATTGTTCTCCGACGAAGACGAGGAGATCGCTTTGCAGAGGCTTGTTTTAAAGTAATCACACCTTATGGTGGAGGCTCTGTTATGTTTTGGGCAGGAATAAATTCAATGGATCGTACGGAGATAGTCTTTATTGAAAATGGCTCACTGACTGGACATCGATACATAACGGAAGTTCTAATTCCTCATGCACAACCCGCATTGGCCGCTTTAGGCGATGACTCAATTTTTATGGACGACAACGCTTGCACCCACCGGTCTGGCAATGTGGAAGCGTATATGCAAGAGGTCGGCATTCGTCGTTTGGATTGGCCAGCTCGAAGTCCTGACCTCAATCTTGTAGAGCATGTCTGGGACGTTCTGAAACGACGCGTGAGATCAGTACAACCGGCTTCGCAGACCATCAGAGAGCTGAAGAATATGATTACCACGGAGTGGGAACGTATTCCGCAAGCAAGTATCCGGGATATCCTCGCTAGCGTACCCAGACGAATTCAAGCTGTGATTTCAGCTAGAGGGGGTCACACTCGATACTAAACATTTATCTGCTTTACTTTATTAAAGAAAAAACAAACAAAAATCTTTGTTAACTGTTTCTGTGTTACTTCACGAGCATATGCACTACTAGCGAGCAAACACTACTAGTGAACTTTAGCATTAAAACCCATAAATTTTATCAAAATTTTATGATAAAGCTGACGAAAACGATTATTTGCTTATTAATTTACAAAATTGTGAAAGTAAAACTACCTATAATTATCAAACAAACCAATAGTAACATTTGAAATGGTTCATTGCTTAGGTGCCCGTTTTTTTGCAAATGAGTGTAGTTACCCATAGAGTACTGGCGTAGAGTAGTTTCTCCTTGTACCAGGCGACCAGATGGCGCTGTTTCTATACAAAAAACCGTAACTCACAAGTTGTTTTATTTTTGACAGCATTCTCGCCGCGAAGCTAATTGTGATTACTACTACGCCTGCCCATCGTGCCAATTATGGACATAGTTTCCTCTTTCTTGAATGCATATGTCTAGCAGTGGATGTTCTCCGGCTGTTATGATGATAATGATGATGATATAGTTTCAAATATTTACGCTTTATCCTCATCGTCATATCAGCCACGAGACGTCCACTGCTGGATTTCAAAGTGATAAAGCAGAATGTAGCTTTGAGACGATTATACTGCAAGCCTTGCATTTGTGCTATGCCAGTAAGGACGGTACCTCAGGCTCCTTTTAAGACATCTGATACAGAGGGAGACACCTACTATTCAACTTTGCTTTTGCTATAGTCTTATAAGTTATCGCGGTGCATTGTTCTGGTAACGCAATGCCTAACCAAATGTTCTATACGAGTACAAGGAACAATATTTACGGATTCGCCACTCACAATAAATTTACTTTTTAACTGCTTTAAAGCGCGGTTTATTTAACTTTATACATTTGGTAATCCAATTTTTAGCAACCAAAATTATTACTAGATACCTATTAGGTACACAGGTAAACATAAAAAATGATCATACTCTAAATAAAATAACGAGTCATAGATTTATCTCCTAAAATAATTCACATACATATTGATCAATAAAGCATTTTATTAGATGCTAGCGGCACAATTTTAGTATATCCCCAGACCCGTCCCAAAATTTCCCTCCTTTGATCCTGGGACCGTGGCAATTTGAATCCTGTTCTAATGCCCTATAATTCAACATTTTTTATACAAACTTTCTCATTGATCCACAGAAACCTGGTTCTGATAATTACAAAGATAACCAAAAAAGAGTTATCCAATTTTGTGCATACTTGATGTACATATTTCGACGATTTTTATTTACTTCATACAGATTAAAAATAATAGTAGCAATATTTATTTATTGAACATCCAACAAGGTCAACATACAAGAAAATAATAAAAAAAATGCCAGGTACCTATTACAAATTGCAACGGAAAGCATAAAATGTAAGCTGATGGACGAGCTGATGGTCTAAAGCAAGGCTGTCCAAACCATACGCACCAAACGCTCGCAGCACGCGGGCCGCACGCAGCACATGCCTCTTTTAAGCACAGTGGCCTCGTAGCACTAAGTCTACACTACGATGCAATATTCAGACCTGGTTTGTTAATTATATAAGCTACTCTAGGCATTTTTAAGGCCTTACAACTTTCAATAACAAACTGAAAACACCGCAGACTAACTGACCTTTTATTGCAATTTTTAGTGAAATAACATCATTATTAATATTATAAACATCTTTTGCGTTTTTAAATATGGACGTATACAAATACGGATGAAGGTTTGTTACAGTTTCACAAAAACTACTGTATATGAAACATGATAACGAAAAGTTTCAAGTGTGAAATAACAAGCAAGTTATTTCACACTTGAAACATACAAACAACTAAGCTGCAAACGACTCTGGGGTGCGCTGCTATATCTGTTAAAGCTACACGTATATAATGTAAATGTTTATTTTACGATCTACAAAAAACTTAATCTATTAAATATATTATATGTGTAATGTGCTATCGCCTACAGTAAACCATAAATACAATAAAAAATTATACTTGATTTCCCATGCACATTTCCGTTAAATGGCAGTGTTCGCATTAGTGTTCCGTTTGAAGGGTGAGAGAAGCAGTGAATCGACACTTATCTTTAGGATGGCAATGCGCTAGTGATATCCTTGCAATAAGATCATCTATAGGTAGCGGTGACACTTACTGTCATTCGAACTGAAAACTCGTTTATCGACTTCGTCAAATAAAAAGTAAGAAATTAACTTATCGAAATAAATCCTTTATCGCTTCTGATATTTAAAGAAGATAAAGGTTGTCATGCGCAGTACATAATTTGGAGTAATATTTATGGCAATATTTATGGGACGATAATCAAACGAATTGGCGAAGGGGGCGGGCGGTCAGACGTACTGCGGGCGTGGGGTCTCATAAACTAATTTATAGTAGCTATCATTGGGATCATCATCAAGATAATTTAGTTATCTTTTACATACATCAAACTATATAGAACAAGGGCCTCTTAAAGTTACTCTGTTTGCCAAACGACTAAATCGCAGAACCAATTTTGATGTACATATTTTGATAGGTATACAAATAGATAGTCAACTCTAAGTACTAAGCATCAGCTAGTTTATAGAAATATAGACACGTATTTGAAGCAACACTCTTCTAGAATATTGTAAATAAGTATATTTCTCGGAGTCAGGTCAATGTATGTGATATTGTGTGTGAACATTTTTTATAATTATAATTCTAGCTTATCAACCTTATAAAATAAGACTTGAAATTATGTACACCAAGGAACAGATATCCATACAAAAAACTGTAAAAATTCTACCATCAACTTCAATATTTAAGTGCGTGGCCGTGCGTGACCGGCAGAGAAAAATAGTTCCTCCCCCTGTACCAGATGCAAAGAGGCGACTGAGGTAGCAGAACCGACAAATGGCGGTATATCCATCCGTAACTTAAGGGTAGTTCATATGCACAGAACGGGGATGAACAGCAGTATCCCCGTCGCAAAGTACTGCTCTGCGATTGCCAACACGCTTGCCCAGCGCGAAAATTCAGGATAAAATTGGTTTTCCCTTTCTTGGGGAGGTCTATGTCTAAAATTGGACTCCAGTGGCTTATAAGATGATGATGATTTAAGTGCGAGCCATGGTACTCGAAATTGACTGTCTTTGTACTTATTTGTGTAGGTTGATGTGTAGATTTGGGTACTATTTCGTCTAACGGATTATTAACATCATCGGAGGGCGTCTTTTAATGCAACTGAGTCATTTTAAAGGTATACCTGATAGTCTTGATACCAAAAGGGAACTTAAACACGAGCTTTGTGCCAAAACACCATCTGATTGGAGTTTTAGTTCAACTAAGTCAATTTTGCGATGGGCTCTGACATGCATTTTATACCGTTTTCCTGGTCAATGATGTTAACCTTCTCAGTTATAGAATGTTTAGTTGTGCTTTAAGGTAACCCAATTTACTTTTGTAGAAGTAATCATTTAGTCTATAATTCTATAAACAAATTTTAGTGTGTAGCGAGAAATATTTCTCAAATGCACAACTCAGCAACTAAATCGTAAATAAGCATAGGATCTTTGTTTACGTTATTCGACTCATTTTATTTGTTTGTTACAGTGGTTGAGTGGCTTTTTGATAATTCAGTAATCTGAATAAAAAGTACTAACCTCTTTTTTCTGGAAAATATTTAAATACATATTATAATGTAAGAAATTTGATTTACTGCCTGTTGCTCGCGACTTCAGCTCAATAAATTAATACAAAAGTCGTCCTTTAATATTTATTTTAAGCGCAGAAACATCAGACAGATCTTTGGGACAATACTACACGCTAATGTCGCGACTTTGGCTTAAAAATAAAGTTGATTTTATTTAAAAACTTTTTAGAGATATGTTTTCCTTATCCATATAATGTAGATTGCCGGGTTTCTGCATTCTTGAGGAAATTTTAACGAAATTTCGTACGTTTCTTGTGAAATGCAATCGTTCGGATCCAATCATATTCCCGAGATAAACAGCAGCAAATGTCATTCTTTTATCCCTAAACCACTACATTTCAATTATATCGATGCCTTGCTACGGAATAAAAAATAAATCAATTTCACGAGAACTTTACTGAGGAACAAAAGGTTGTTTCATTCCGTGCCATAGTATAATATATGTATGTGCCAAATTTGTGGTGTGATTGAGTTAGTAACGTACAAAGATGTTGTGCATGTGTAATATGAGTTGTGTCTCTGTAAATATAAGAAAATATTCCGTAGTCCTTTTTTTAGTGAAATTTCGGTAGTGATAGTCCACATACAAAAGTCGTCTACATTGGTACCTCATTCTTACCTATTTCTACCGCTAAACAGCAGTGTTTGCATTGCTGTTCCGATTTGAAGGCCAAGAGAGTTATTGTGAATGACACGAGCATCTAAAGGCTGCGGTGGTGCTTACTATCGTGCGGACCGAATGTTTGTTTGCGACCTAATTTTATAAACCCTAAAGCTGGGCTACTCAATTCCATCGTCATTAGATGAGTAGGTGAAAGTTGTAGGGGAAGACTATATCTTTTAGTAATACTTATAGTTTATAACAAAACAAAAAAAGAAAATCTTATAATCCGTCACGTCAAAATGAAACTAAATGCAAAAATTACGAATCGGAGGATACAGTAAGGTGCAAGTATATGTAACAACTGTTATTATTTTTAAGTTTTATTTTTAAGTGACATTTAAAATAAAAGTGTCTTTAGAGTAATAAACAGATAGCAATTAATACAAAACACTCTTATAACATATAGAAAAGAAACCACCTCACCACCTATATATATATATATATATATATCGATCAACATTAAAATTTGACTTATCTCAAATTCATGCTATTAATAGATACAAAGACTAAAATAAAAAAAATCGTCTGAGTACTAACCTCAACTCAGGAACGGAAACATAAATTAAAATTGAAAATACAGTAGTACAATACTTGTTAAATATGACATTATAACACCAATAATTACTTTGAAATAGTACACACTGAAAACAAACTAATAACGATTGTTGGATAAAACTGGATCGCGAGACGTGCAGTCACTACCGGGATTCGATACGAACTGTCTTAGCCGAACTGAGCACAGGCTTGCATTATCAAGTCCTGGCAAGTAGACGCGTTGCGAACTTAATATAGAGTATCACAGTACCACAACATGTATCACCGAGAAATAAGACTATTTTTAGAATCAAAACTTTTGAATTTGTTTGTTATATTTCGTTCAACCATTGCTCGGTCTGAGACAGAAATCAATACTTCAGTTTACAAAACTGAATATGTAAGGTGATGGTCTAACGTAACTTAATTAAAAACTTATATTCAGAACAGGAAGCAATATGTATTAATTTTTATAGAAAACGGGACAGCCTCATTTTCGCATATTGACGATTGTCCTAAATTCGCTTTGCATAACTCACATCCAGCATTAGAGCAGTACTATCGTACTGCTATCGGGTGCACTCGTCACTCATTTATCATACATAGGTGACATTCATTATGCCTAAAAAATATGCGTAAAGTCATCACTTGTTGTGATATAATACATAATGTTTACTAAGCTTTTAGAAGTTATGTACAAATTATAAAGCTTTACAATTGTATGTCACAAAAACAAAAGAGTTTACATATTTTAGCGTAATACCCATGACAGGTGTCAATGCCTAGGGTTGGACACTACAGATATAATTGATTCAATTGAAGTTAACAATTGAATTAATTGTTTTTGTTACTTTCAAATGTCATTTTAGGTAATACCTATACATTTTTTTCGGTAATTTATTTTTTTAACTCATGTCGTAATGCATGTCATGTTATCATAAAATTAAAACATAATTAATTGATCTATGAATCTATTACCTAAATTAGCATTATCATTATGTGAGTTACTGAAGATTAGAGACCTAAGTCACTGAAGATTAGAGTCGTAATTAAGAGAAGAGTCCTGTAGATTAATAGTTAAATTGTTATTATTAAAGTGGTAAAAGAATTCAAGCTGCTAGTCTCCTTGAATTATTATTTTATCTAATGAAGCAGTTTTTCTAACAATAAATAATTAAACCACAGTAGTATCCTGGTGACGTCTTTGTCACGACTAACGACAACGAAACAGCTCATATTCCATTTTGGAATTTTTCAGAGATGTAGCCGAATGTAGTGTGTAAAAGCTTTCTAATTAGTATGTATTTGTGGGCAAATGCATTAGAAAAGCAATTAGCCTTTTTACTCCGTAAAATACCGGCGGAGTAGAATAGTAGCCCGTAAAAGTTTTCATAACCGTGACTGAGAGACCGTAAACGACAAATGGCAGTATATCCACCCGAAACAATGTAGCTCTAATGCAACAGCGTGAGGAGCAATCCCATCGCGAAACTACTCTCTGCGATTCCCTTCTTTCTTCAAGAGGCTCCAGTTAGCAATCTACGCCTGCTATGACGATGATAATCATCGAATTAACGAGAATGAAAGTTGCATAATTTGGTCTTGATGCCTTACATACAAAAATATACATTTGTAGATGTATGTTATATATATATATATATACATACATCGAGATGTCCGAAAAATTGTTTTTTGTAAATATGACAAAATTTTGAGGGTATGTCGAAATAAGTCATCACTATTAATCTTAATACCAAAACTAAAACTGCTACTCGTAAGTACACTATATACCCTCACTTTTCGATGCGACATAATTGTTGGTTCTTGACGTTTAATATTAATACAACGACTATAGAAGTTATCGGCGTACTATCTTGAGAAGTTTTTCTGCGGAGTTTATTTAATTGTGACAAGTTTTTGGAGTTATATTTCGGATATTTTAATTCAAACAAGTGTTAGATATACACCGCTAACAATATGAATCGAAAGTGCTCAAATTCACCAGACCTTTTTTGTTTTATTTGTGGAAAATTTACTTCCATTTCAAATCGAGAACGGCCTACACCGTCACTAAACAATTTTTATAATTTATATTTTGGTTCGAACATTCCAAACACTATTAACAAACCTTGGGCACCAAGTTATTTTTGTCTAAGGTGTGTACGCTATTTAAGAGGATGGTCTAAAGGTACCCACCCAGCAATGCCATTTTCTAAACCTGTTATTTGGAGGGAACAAAAAGATCACGTAACTGACTGCTACTTCTGTCTGACTAAACTGAAGGGATATTCGTACAAGACAAGAGATAAAATTGTGTATCCTGATGTAGAATCCGTAACAAAACCTCTTCCTCACAGTGAAAAGTGTCCACCACTGCAACATCCAAAGCAGGGAACAGATATAGAGAAGATAAGCGACATAGAATCAGATTGTTCAACTCAGACCACCATTCCGTCACAAGATTTCCTTGTAAATGAAAAGGAACCACATTTAACACGGCAAGGAGAACTAAATGATTTGGTCAGAGATCTAAGTCTATCTAAAGCTCAAGCTGAACTCTTGGGTTCTAGACTTCAACAATGGAATTTGCTTCACTCTAGTACACAGATATCTGTTTAAGGGAACGCGATGCTGAATTTGTGGACTTTTTCGCAGAAGAAAGTGGTCTCACATATTGCAATGATGTGCGGGGACTAATGGAGAAATTAAAATACGACTATTCACCAGAAAAATGGAGACTATTCATTGACTCTTCAAAATTAAGTTTAAAAGCTGTCTTACTGAATAATGGCAATGATCTTGCATCTGTACCTTTAGCACATGGCGTCCACATCAAAGAAACATATGAAAATATTAAGAATCTGCTCGAGAAAATTCAGTACAACCTTCATTCTTGGAAAATATGTGAGGATCTAAAAGTCGTGGGAATAATACTGGGATTGCAAGGAGGCTACACAAAATACTGTTGTTTTTTATGTGAGTGGGACAGTAGAGCTAGAAGCGAACATTACATAAAAAAGGATTGGCCAATGAGGACAAATTTCATCCCTGGACAAAGAAATGTTTCTGAAAACCCCTTAGTAGAACCGAACAATATTATTTTGCAAGGTAAACAAAGCCCCCGGTCCGGACGGTATAACTAACCGCGTCCTGCGTATTCTCCCCGCCCATATTATTTGCCTGCTTGTGACTATCTTTAACGCGGCCATGTCCAACTGCGTGTTTCCCGACGCGTGGAAGGACGCCGCCGTCATTGGCATTCACAAGCCCGGTAAAGACCCACGAAATCCCACTTCCTACAGGCCCATTAGCTTGCTCAATTCTTTGGCCAAGTTATATGAGCGCCTCATTTGTTCGCGATTGCGAGGGTTCTTCTACGATAACGGCCTTATGGCAGACGAACAGTTCGGCCTTCGCAACCGACACTCATGTGTCCATCAACTGCACCGCCTCACGGAACACATCCTTTCGCGCCTCAACGAACGACGCCGACCGCAAGGGACGACGGCGTTGTTCTTTGACGTCGCGAAAGCTTTCGACAAAGTCTGGCACAACGGCCTAGTGTTTAAACTCCATTTTCAGGGAGTGCCGGACAGACTCTGTCTAATTATTAAAGATTTTCTCTCGAACCGATCGTTCAGGTATCGAGTCGAGGGTTCCTACTCCAGCAGACACCCCATTTCAGCCGGCGTCCCCCAAGGATCCGTGCTCTCTCCAATCCTATTCGCGCTCTATACGTGCGATATGCCCAGCTCTCCGGGCGTAGAGTTAGCCCTGTTCGCGGACGATACGGCCCTGTACGATGCAGGCCGTAATCGCGATCCCTCCCGTAGCTACAAACGCCTCCAACGCGCGGTGAATGTACTCGGCGAATGGTTTCGCAAGTGGCGTGTCGAAATAAACCCCGAGAAAAGTGCAGCCGTACATTTCTCGAGGTCAAGTCGACACGGCGCGAACGGTATGCGCCGCGAAGTGGGGGCGTTTAAACTATTCGATCGACCCATCCCCTGGGTTAACAAAGTCAAATATTTAGGTGTCACTCTGGATCGCGGCATGACGTTCGGACCTCACATAAAAATAGTCAGCAATAGGGCCGCCTACATTTTAGGTAGATTAAACTACTACATCGGCCGCGAAAGTAAGATGTCCCTCCGCCACAAGAGGACTATCTACAAGGCCTGTATCCGCACAGTAATGACTTACGCGAGCCCCGTGTTCGCTCATGCGGCCCCGAGTCATATTAAAACCCTTCAGGTGGTACAAAACAAGTTCATGCGCAGGGCGACCGACGCCCCGTGGTACATCCGCAACGTGAGCCTACATCACGATCTCGACCTTCCCACGATTCGCGAATACATGAAATAAGCGTCGCGCCGTTTCTTCGATGGGGCCGTAAATCACCCCAACCCATTAATCTCCAAGGCCGCAAAATATGTCGCTCGGAAAAACGTCCACGCCCGATCTCGCAGACCGCGTCACGTCCTAGACGACCCGCCCGATAGCACAACCGCGAAAATCGCAGTCCTTTCTCGCCCTCTCACTGGCACCACAACACGATCACTTACACTACACATGCACTCGTACAACAGAGCGGTACACCGCGTTCGCCGGCGAACGCGTGAAGCCCCCACACCCACGAGCGCTAACCGACAGCCCTAGGGCTGTCGGGCTCAATCTGACCGTCCTCTTTTGATTGATTTAATTCATCCATAGTAACGACGGCGGCCGAGCCTAGGTCGAGCCTCTAGAGGCGCCCTCGGACACGCCGTCGGTCCCGCTTAAATCTCGCGAGCCCTCGCGGCCCAGTGCGACCGCGCTGAAGCGCGGTCGCGGCCGCGGGGCACGCGAGATTATTTTACGCACGATTCGCGAATACATGAAATAAGCGTCGCGCCGTTTCTTCGGTGGCGCTGGAATTGACGTCTGAGTAGTCCAGCACTAGGTTCATCGGAAAAAAAAAAAAAAAAATTATTTTGCCGCCGTTGCATATAAAATTGGGTCTTATCAAAAATTTAGTTAAAGCCATGGATAGAAATGGAGAAGGTTTTCTATATTTAAAATCTATATTTCCTCGATTGAGTGAAGCTAAATTAAAAGAAGGAATTTTTGTAGGACCGGATATAAGGAAGATCATGAAGGATTCCAATTTCCTTTTAAAATTAAATACAGAGGGAAAAAATGCATGGCTTTCATTTGTTGACGTTGTAAAAAATTTTTTAGGAAACAAAAAATCTTCAAACTATGAGGAAATGGTGTCAAAATTACTAGAGGATTATAAAGCCTTAGGATGTAATATGTCGTTAAAAATACATTTCTTGCATTCCCATCTTAACTTTTTCCCAGAAAACTTAGGTGCGGTGAGCGACGAGCACGGGGAAAGATTCCATCAGGATATCATGGCGATGGAAAAGAGATATCAAGGAAAATGGTCGCCAAGAATGGTCGCAGATTTTTGTTGGACATTAAAACGAGATGTCCCAACGTGCAGTTACAAAATACAAGCGAAACGACCCAAAAAATCATCTGAATAATTTTTTTTTTAATGATTGTCGTTAAAAGTAAGTCTAATTTTTGTTTTTCAATAAAAAAAAAATTTCTACGTAATTGGCTGTTTGCAAATTTTTTACACACATATCTTGACTACCCATTAAGGTATAAAAAAAAAGTAATGGCGAACAACGGGAAAAAAAAAGTTTTTTTTTGTTGACCAGTGTTATTAATCGCATCACTAGTATTTTTTTGTTATGAACTCACCTAGCAAAGGTGAAGTTTATTTCAAGTGTAATGTTGTAAAATTGTGATTAATGTGTGCTTTATTAGAGTGTATTTAAATAAACATAATAACAATATCTAATGTATGAAATATAATCATTCAAATATATCGAATTATATAATATTATCTATCTATAATACTACATAAAATTAACTAAAAAATATTTTAATATGGTTAAATAAATTCATACGGTTTTGCGACATGTCTTAAATTTTTGTGGCATATGTCACAGGTACCAAGCTTTAATGAAAAAAATATACCTAAATATTACAAACTGAAGGGTTATGAATAACAACAGTCCTTCTTAGCAATATATTAATTTATAATAATCAAAAGTATTGGGGACAATCTTATGTGCTCAGAGCTCGGATCGCGACAGCACTTACGTACAGAAGTTATTAGTATACATACATAATTTGGCATAGGTGGAACTTACGACATCGCATTATATTATTTTAACAGAAACAATTATTTCCATAAATAAGAGTTCATCTAATGAGACCCACCCGATATGATTACCGCACAAATCGCAGCCGTTCCCCGCCCTCTCACTGGGACAACACAATCATGTATTCTTATAATAGAGCAATACACCGCGTTCGCCGGCAAACGCGTGCAGTCCCTGCCCCAATGCGCGACCGTAGCTAAACGCGCGGTCGCGGCCGCGGGGTACGCAGGATAATTATGGGCATCGGACATCTCACCTATGAGAGGCCGCGCCCTGTTTTTTCGGAGACGGTGGAACTGATGTCTGAGTAGACCACCAGTAGATTCGTCCGGAAGAGTAAAAAAAAGAAAAAAATCTAATGAGATTGATAATAAACATCATAATCGCTCGCTGTTGATCTCTAATAATTAATAATATGAGAGGGAAATTAATCATTGCCCTCTTCCCCTTCGGCCACGCTTAGGGTTGAACTTTGTCGCCTAGGCGGGCTATCCGAGGTGATAGGGCTTGTCCTGGCCTCGGTAGCCACAGCCATCAGTGGGGTCTCCGTGCTTCCTCGGCGGGCTTTGGCTCAGAAGGGGGCGGGAGTAATCATGCCCGCCCTATGCATTTGAACTACACTGATTTGGATGGATATACCACCATCAGTCGGTACTGGTCTGCTCCTTAAGTCCTCGTAAACCTTAGTCGGCTCTTACGACACCTGGTACAGGGGGAGGTACTCGTACTATTCTACTCTGCCGGTACCCCACGGGTAATTTTTCTATTATTCTATCTATGAAATAATTTTATTAAAATATCGCCTTTTAATACTATTATTAATTTTCTTATGTTTTCTTTCTATAGTTGCGTAATCACATAAACATAACTTTTTTTAATGATTATTAAAGGTGGCAAACGAGCCATCGAGTCACCTGATGATAAGTAATCAGCGCCAAAGGAATCACAGGCGCGTTGCCAGCCGTTTAACTCAAACATGTATAAAAATTTTAAGTAAATAGGAAATAATAATATTTACACAACATCTCATGCGTTAACCTGGCTCCGTGGTAAGTCGCTAAAAGCACTTGTATAATGTAGAGAAACACTAAAACGCAAAACGAGTTTGAAAAATTATTGTAAAACGTCGCTGTTATTAAAGTTATTCAAATGAAATTCTGTATGATGTGGTTCTATATTGAAAGTCAAGACACGCGTGTAAAATATTTTTTCAAAAATATTCCTTTAGTTAGGTGGTAAAAAAGGGTGCAAAGTTAGTATGAAAATTCTATGGTTTTTAAAGTTATTTCAAAAAATGCTATATCTCTATATATACAAAGGAGAAGCTGACTACCTGACTGATTGACCGGCATATCAAAGCAGGACCTAAAATTTTTCAGTAGGTATAACATAGCTCACTTATCGAGAAACATTATAACATCATGCTAAAACTAACAACAGCGGAATATAAATAAGGTTTGTTTCGACAACTTAACGCAGGTAAAACCGCGCTGCAAGTAACCAGAGGCAAAATATAGCATAACCTCTTTAAGCAAAAGACCCACATGTGTTCATGAAGCACTGTTCCCGCACTCATTTTTTGACTGATTTTATCGTACGCCTATCGTACGCCTATCATAGGCGTAGGTAATATGCGATTGTTCAATCTTACTTTCAATTGAATATCCGTTAGGTTAGAATGTTAGAGTTAAAAGAGTGATAATGGGATTTCTTACGGAGATGCCGTATACTTCACTATACTCTTTTAAATATAGCTTGATTACAATGACAACCCTCAATATAATTAGCATCGTATAAGTTATAAATTACTAATAAGGTAATATGCACCATAATATCTTATTAATACTCGTACAAACGTATCACATATAAAAAATCAACCTAAAGTTAAGAATAATTTAAAAACATTGTAATTTTAATAAATATCATAGAGTATTAGTCTTTTATTAGATTAACCCAAAACTCGCCTTTTTAAAAATGTGTTCAATTATGTTGAATTTTTGCTATGTGTACAGATAATAACTATAGTCTATGATATACGTATTATAATCTGCATCGATGTTACATCCGTCAAGCGTCAACATTAAAAGATCCTTTTAGTCTATTGGTCGCCTTTCAAAAGTGTCGTGTGGCATCCATGTAGACTTCAACCTTAATATTTACAATCTACCGCAACTGAATAGTGTATTTGATATGTCAGAACACGTGCTACCGGCTGAAGAGCCGATACATTTTGTAGCGCCAATTATTCAGGATAACCCTACAGGATGGGGTCCTTGCGAAATGCCGGAACAATTTCGGGACATGCCTTACCAACCATTTAGTAAAGGCGACCGATTGGGAAAAATCAGTGACTGGACTGTTGTTCAGGACAAAAAGTACCAAAGTAAGTTTTTTTAGATTGCTTCGATCTAATTAGCAAAGTTTTTTCATTATCTATTATATGTAACATTTCGAGGTTATGTTCTGGTTATGCTGAGGTTTTTTTACTTAATGTATATTTATTATAAATGCATTTTCAATTAATTACGGTTTTAGAAAATATTTATAAGTTTATTAACGAGGCTGTTAAAATTAGACAAGTACGCGTCCCAATTCGGCGCTGGGTCGTCGTATGCGTACTTCCATGATGAAGATGAGAGTACCTTCCATCTGGTGGACACGACTCGTGTGCAGAAACCGCCGTACCAACGCGGCCGTGCTCGTGGACAGCGAGGAAGAGGTGCTCGCGGCGCTAGGACCCCTGGTGGCATGACTACTTTGAATAAGGTTTCTATATTGAATAACTAAAATGCATTAATAAGAGAAAATAAGTAGATATTTTAAAGATTGTAACAAGGATTTCATTAGAAATAATGTAATAACAAATTGGTTTTATCTAATTGCCTTCATTAAATCAAAGTAATTCTTCTGATTCCATAAAATTCTATATAACTGTAACAGGGCCTAAAACTCACAATATAAGCATTAATCTAGATCAGTACTGATTATGGAAAATAATGGCTATTGATTGTTTTAATAAAACTCCATTGCATGTTTACATTCAAAATAAAGGCGAAGTGTAAATATGTATATTCCTATAAAAATAATCATAATATAAATGATTGACTATGTTATTATATACATATTAGTTCTGGACAAAAAACATCTTGTCAACTCAAAAGAAAACTTATGTTTGTATAAGATATAAGTATCTCTAATTGTATAGTAACAATGTAAATATTAATAATTTTTAGGTGATACTTGTATTAATTTTTGCTTATACTCTTACATAATGCTCATGTTTTCACAGCAACGTGATCGTAAGCTTGGAAAGAGATGGGGTCAGCGTGGTGCTCCTATGAAAATCAGGGATGCATCAGTCACTGTTAGGCCTACATGGGTTACTATTGAAGACATGGACTTCCCTCGGCTTGCTAAACTGTCCCTGCCTGGAATCAAAGAAGGTATGCTTTTACATACATATTTACTATTAATATAAATTGGATGATCCAATCAAAAATTCATGTGTTATGTGAACTGTTGTACAGGTGAAGATATTGTGTGCTGTGGTACTTTGGAGTACTATGAGAAAGCATATGATCGTGTCAATGTCAAACATGAAAAGCCTCTACAGCGTATTGATCGAATCTTCCATACGGTAAAAAACTCAAATTGTAATTTATTTTATTATTAATACAAAAGTGGTTAGTCCTTATTCCTACATTGTAAACAAATATTTACTTTCCCTTTTTATTAAATATTTTAGGTAACAACTACTGATGATCCTGTTATCCGTAAGCTGAGTAAGACAACTGGCACAGTATATGCTACTGATGCTATTCTAGCTACTATTATGTGCTGCACTCGTTCCAACTATTCCTGGGACATTGTTATTGAGAAAATTGGTATGTTTAATGTATATTATTTTATTTCATTATGACTGTTGTTATTATTATTAATTATAGTAGCAATGTTATATTTATATTATATTTACATGTCATCATCATCATATCAGCCATCTAAAGTCCACTGTGGGCAATATAACTGCCACTCTGGGCAAGCATGGTGGTAATCGCAAAAAGCAGCTCTGCAATGAGAATGCAGCTGTCCACCCTTACCCTTTATTTAAACTGTGCTGTTAAGTTAATTACATCACATTACATGTCCATGTAATGAGTGTAATTTTTATGGAAATCCAGTCAGCTTAAATGTCTAATTCTATGTAATAATATTTTACTATTTTCTAGCATAGCATTTTAACGCGAGATACGATGGTTCATTCATTGCAACAAACATGCATAAGATACGAAAAATACTTTTCTTTGTGCAGGCGACAAGTTATTCTTGGACAAGCGTGACAATACGGAGTTTGATCTCCTGACGGTGAACGAGACGTCGGTAGAGCCACCTGCGGACGATGGTAACTCCATCAACTCGCCGCGCAACCTTGCCCTCGAGGCTACATTCATCAACCACAATTTCAGGCAGCAGGTACAGAACATTTTCATATTATATATACAATAAAGTACAGTCTATCCACTGCTCATCACACATACGTTGGATATCTACTATTGTATATAGGCCCTCGTTGGACAATCGCTGAATGAAGCTTCGCGACATGGTTCCTGCTAGGCACACCCGCTATATGCATCTAATCTACACTGTTTCAGATGGATTTACTGCCATCTGTCGGCAACGTCGGTTGCCAGCGAAATAAATACATGTGTATTTGTAAATATTCAGTAGTAATATTTATACATATTATATGAATTTGCAATACAAATAAAAAAACATTACTGAAGTATGTTTCTATAATATAATCAGCCGTGTATGTTTTCATAAGATTATCGGTCGACGTCCATTGCTAAAAATTTGCGTCTATGTATAATGAATTCAATTAGGTTTTGTACTTTTATTGCATCTTTAATAGAAAAGCGCAACTTCGAAATGGATGCTGCTGTTTGCAAGTACTTTTGCATTTGAGCTACTGTTTTAACTGCATATCCGATCATCTATCGGTACCGGCAGCTCTGCCAACTTTTGCGACACCTTATATAGGATAGGGCTCTTGTACTCTGCTGTACCGGTAATCCACGACGAGTAAACATTGATGAGTTAAAAACAGAACACTTATTTACTATAATTGATAATGTTATTGTGTCAAGTTTAAAGAGTTTCTCCATTTGATCAGGTGTTGAAGTCGGGCACCAATGAGCCCAAGTTCAAGTTCCCAGAAGCCAACCCGTTTGTGTCTGAGGAGGAAGGAGAGGTGGCTTCTGTTGGCTACCGCTACCGCAAGTGGAATCTGAACAATGGTGTGGTGAGTAAATATTATTGTATTACTTCTACATATGATTTCTTGTTCTTGAGAAGTTGTTTGATTTTATGTGATTATGTATATACATAGTAGAAATATCTTTTTCACCAACTTTGATTAACTTCAAACATATTCAATTAAACCAATATGTAAATTAAATAATAAAATAATTTAATAATATAGTGTTTCACTGTAGATGCAATACTATTTGTCAGTATAATTTTGCCAGAATGTGCATACATTTTATTTTAATTAGGACTACTGTCAGATGCATGTATGATAGCATCATCAAACTTATTTTCTTAGTATTCTAGTTTTATTTTATCTATAGGCCAATGGGTCTAAATAGGTCCTCCTCCGTTACTATTTATCGCACCCCTAATTAAGAACTATACTAACTGAAAATAAAATATTTCCTACAATTCTAGAAATACTGCAATTTATTTATTCGCAAATTTATAATAATCGTCTAATCCGTACTAGTAGATTTTAACAGACAACAGGTACAGAAGTTTTCTTTAAGAATAAGTATTCGAATCATGTATCTGAATGCGATAATTTACGTTAATTTCGAAAGGTCTACATAAATCTAAAATAATGATAAAATTCATCAACATTTCGGAGCTACGCACATGCGTTTTCCTAAAAAGATATTGTTACAAGTGTATCTATATTAGGTGCTGGTGGCTCGCTGCGAACACGACGCGGTTATGCAGGGACCTCAGGGCGAGACCCAGTTCCTGTCGATCAAGGCCCTGAACGAGTGGGATTCCAAGCTGGCCAACGGGGTCGAGTGGAGGCAGAAGCTGGACACCCAGCGGGGCGCGGTGCTGGCCAACGAGCTGCGCAACAACTCCTGCAAGCTCGCCAAGTGGACCGTTCAGGTGCGTCGTGTGCTTTCATCATACCAGCCATTGGAAGTCCACTGCTGGACATAAACCTCTCCAAGAAAGGAGGTGTTATGCCCATAATTACCGCGCTGGGCAAACGTGTTGGCAATCGCAGAGCGCAGCTATCGCGACGGGGATGCTGCTGTTCATCCCCGCCCTATGCATTTGAGCTTCACTGTTCCAGATGCATATACCGCCATCTGTCGGTTTGTACCTTAAATGTGCTTTAGTTATTATTATTTGTTTCATACATCTATCACGCCTGTGACCCATCTAGGTAGGCAAAGACTAGGGATCTCCACTCGTTACGATCTAGATATACCTCTTTCGTTTCCCTTATTCGCATTAGTCCTTTCATACAGGCTCGTTAATTCTTGGTATTTCTAACCTGTCCCTTCTTTGATACCTTCTACCAGTTTAAGATATGTTCACCTAGGTCATCCTAGAACTTTTGCATGCACTTTCGTTCTATATATTTGTGCAGTCTTTCTAATTTCATCCATCCTTTCTACATGTCCAAACCATCTCAACATTATTTTCTCAATTGTTGTCACCACATCATCTTTTCGCCGCATTGATCTCTTATCACATTATTCTTTAACCTATCTCTCAAACTTACACCCACTTACTTTAAGGTGCTCTTTGAATTTTGACTGCATTTATTCTACTCGCATGCTTATTCTACCTCACCCAATATTCACAATCATATGTCAGTATAGAAGCCATCACACCTCTATGAACAGCAAGTCGGGATTTTTGACACGTTTTGGCTGCCCATAAAAGCATGCAATCCTCCATTGACATTATTTCCAGCTTTCACTGTCAAATTTATATTTCCTTTATACTTCCCATCTCTTGTAAAACACCTCCCAGGTACACAATTTTTCACTTGCTCAACATTTATGTCATCAATAACAATTTCACAATTTGTCATACTTGCCTCCTTTTCAATCACCATCACCTTTAACTGACTTACTTTCATACCTTTCCTTTTAAATAAATCTTGCATAATAATCGTTACCATCTCTTGCTACTTCCTTCAGCTGAACATGCTAACAGTACTTTATCATCACTGTAAAGAAGATATTTTATAAGTAACCCATTCATGCTTAAACCACATTTACTGGCTTTCAAATCCGACAGATCCTTGTCTGACAAACTATGGATGTCAAACCATTCAATGCTGGCACCGCTTATTCTAACGCAAGCAGCACAATTCTTGTAAAGAGATTGGAATGCCTGAATTAGTCTGTCACACCCCATACACAGATATCAATTTCCACAACTCCTTTAGTAAATATGATAGCATAAGGCTTTTCCAAGTCAAAAGCGCATTAGATCTTTTGACCTTTTTGGCACTGCACTTTTCGGCTCTGCGGCGCAGGGACAAGACTTAGTCCATGCACCCTTATTTCTTAATATATTTTTTATATCTGTATTGTCAATGCGTTTAGCATAAGAAAACCTTTTATTTTTCGTCAACTAACACACACAAAATCCGTAGGCACTCCTCGCCGGTTCGGACCAGATCAAGTTCGGGTACGTGTCGCGCGCACAGGTGCGCGACAACTCGCGTCATGTGATCCTCGGCACGCAGCAGTTCAAGCCACACGAGTTCGCCGCGCAGATCAACCTGTCCATGGACAACGCCTGGGGCATCCTGCGCTGCATCATCGACATCTGCATGAAGCAGAAGGACGGTAAGGAAACCGAGACCATATTAAATGGCTACGCAGAACTTCTCGATGCAATTCAACAGTTTCGATGGCGCATTCGGTTGTGTCCCATCTTATGCGCTATGAGTCTTAGGTTCTATTCTCACCCAGAACAAACAGTCCGTTACACAAGTGCTTTCAGTGACTCATCATGGAGTCAGGTCAAATGGGTGGAGACCGAATCCACGACCCCTGACGCATAAGATAGAATCATTACCATCTATGTCATCAGACCCATCTGTTAGCTTCCATTTTTATTTTCTGATGCTAAACTGTATATAATCTCTCTTTTCGGCTCTTACGACACTCGCTTGCTTACATTCATTTATTAGCAAGCCTAAGGTTTCATGGGGTCCCAGCAAATTCGTAAAACAGCGGACATAATTATTGTTCCAGGTAAATACTTGATAATGAAAGATCCCAACAAGCCCCTGATCCGCCTGTACGACATCCCGGACAACACGTTCGAGTCCGACGCGTCCGAAGACAGCGGCGACGAACCGGCCGACACCCCTTTCGCACCCCTATACTCCTACGGGAACGCCAAGAGGATTTAACAAGCTGTACAAACACATCTGTTTTACAGTGAATTTAACGTTCTGTCTATCTGTAGGACGTCGTACAGTGAATTTTAAAGATCCTGTATAGCAGTGGGACATTGTGCAGGGAATATTCATACAGTATCAGAGACTCACTTTCTGTCAAAATAAAGAACTTGAACCAGTCGGAGAATTGTAAAATTTTCTTCATCTTTGTATGACATTGTTCTGAGAACTAAATTAATCCTGTACTTTAGTTTGTACTAATTTTATCTGTATAGTCCGGGAAAGCTATCAGTATATATTTACTTAGTCTTTTAAGTTTCCAGTAAATAAATTTCAGGTTATTGATGTATTTCATATTTTTATTCAGCGGAATACAATATTATTGTCTCATTGAGTGTTTTTATTTAAACATTATACATTTTACGCATTACAACTAAATAACAGAGATATACAAACATATTCGAACATTACTGTAACAAATATTTTATACACTATGGCATAAGTTTTTGATGTAAGATCACAGCCTTTTAATTACTTTAAAAAGGTAAGTAATGTCCATTGACAAAGGATAACTAAGGCATAGAAATTATGACAATCGTTAAAAATATTTCGTTCATTATGGTTCCTGTGTTATTAAATTGATGCAATGTGACGAAAATAGACTATTAAAACTAAATAAAAAATCCTACTCTACTATAATAGCCAATAATATTATAAAATTTCCTTAATTTCACTTAATCAACAGCGTCATAAAATTCGTTATAAATATGCCATTATAAAATTAATTTAAAACAATATCATTTAAAAATCACTAATCTTGTTCTGGTTTTGCATCATTAAAATTGCGTAAAGAGTGACTTTCCAACTCATCACCTTTCATATTGTCCTGCACTTCTTCTAGTGTCTTATTTCCCGTCTCCGGTACAAAGAAATATATAAATAGAACTCCTACATATCCTATGACCGCAAACGACCAAAACACCGTGTGATGACCAAAAACATCTCGAAACTTCAAATAAAATTTCGTAACGAAAAAACTCAAAACGCAAGCGAACTGAGTAGCCAAACTTGAAGCGACGGCTTTCACATTCACAGGGAACAACTCTGCTTGCAAAACATACGGCAGATTCCCAACTCCCACAGCATACAACACATTGAAGCCGATCAAGCCAACCAAAGGTAACATAGATACGGACGTCAATGACTCCTTGCTAAAATGTGCCACATCTTGCAAATAAAAGTAAACGCCGACCATTGTCATCGCCAAGGACACTCCTAAACAGGACGTTATCAATAATACTCTTCTTCGACACCAGCGCGTTAGGAATGTTGCTCCGATACCTGAAAGTAAATTTACTTAAGATAAGGTAATACTTGCGTCATGTTGCGTCTTTTATCTCAATGAGAATTATTTATTGATCTATAACAAGGTCGCTTGGTATCTATTTAATTCCTATAATTCTTGATGATTTTATTTGTTGGCTTTGAAAGCTTATAAAATGTTACAGTATACAGTTAAATATAACTTAATTAGAGACGGACACATCTGTCATATCTTGTAATAACATCGCACGAGCTAAATAGATTGACACCATAGTTAGTTATATTACAAAGGTATATAAATCGCTTATAAAGCATATTGAATAAAATTAAGACAAAAAGTTACGTTAGTGTTGCTGTTAAATAGTTTGATTAGATCAAGCTATTTGCAAAGCATAATATTATAAAAGCTATATGATATGTCGTATAGCACACTCAACAAGACGACGGGGCCAGCCAAACGAGCTCACCTGCACCTAGCTGGACGAATCCGTAGATAATGCTCGCTCGAGGTCCAGAAACAGAGCTGCTCTGGCTGAATATCTCTTCCAAGTAAGACTGGATCACTAGTATACCAGTCATATATTGTAGAACCTTCAGACCTGTTTATAATTTTATGTAAGTTATTGTTATTACTTGATGTATTTAATACAGATGGTGCAGATCTCAGAGGAATAACCACTCGAGATCTGCACTATCTTGCAATAATGCTTGTGTTTTAATTCAAATTAAAAGTGAATTCTTGTAATATCCTCGTGTATGTAGATTGATATTTTTAAGTAAAGCTCGCCCAAAATATATTAATAGTAAAAGATATTATGTACTAATTATATAAATGCGAAATTTTAAGATGAAATTGTGCAAAAGTTTGTGAGTGTGGTTGTACGAGTCTATTTGTTACTCTTGCACGGCAGTAAGGCTGAGCAGATCTGAATGAAAATTGGTACAGTCTTTGTCGGGTACTTTACTCTAGGAGTTTAACTATCAGGGAAGGACATTATTTTTTTCTCACTACAACAAATATTGCTCAGGAAAGCTTTTAAAGTCTTCGCGCACAAAGTAACGGGCGGAAAGCTAGTTTATTATAATTAAGTAGTTTTAATAGTTACTTTTAAATAATTGATGTTAGAAATTTACGTTTCTTTAATACTCTTTACGATTTTTTACTGAAGTGGTGATTTTATTATTTGTTCATAAATCAGTGATCACTACTTTTATTCTAATGAGGGTTGCGAATTCTTTGCACAATAATATTGTTTGTAATTTGTTTGGTAACGATACTTCAGTTTTATAGTATATCGAACTGAAGAAGGTTAGATTACAGTTCTTGTCATATCCTTGCATCAACCATGTCTAGTTTATTTTCGACGTAGGCACACGTTAATAGCAAATCGTCATAATTAAATCAAACAAAGTTTATTTACCATAGATAAGATACAAATTGTACCGAACATAGCGTGCTCATTTCTGTTTGCAGAGCCATTAAAATTCAAATGAGAGTAATCTACATTCTAATGCCCATGAAATTTGTTTGCTTGGTCTTACAATGGCATCTATTCCAGCCTGTAATAAAAATTTGTCACAAACAAAAGTGGCCAGATGGCGCAGATGGTAATGATCTTATCTTGAGAGCCAAGGGCCGTGGGTTCGAACTCCACTTGATATCATAAGTATTTGTTTTTGCTCTGTCTGGGTGTTATATATACATTTGAGTACTATTATATTTGAGATTCCTCTGTTGCCTAACGTCCGTAGCACAAGTGATTTAAAAGTCTCATTTTGGATTCATGTCAATATATGAGAGGTATAAAAAACAAAAGAATCAGAACTAGACTAGGTACCTGGACAAGCAAAAGACACAAATGCTTCGTAGTTTTTTAATTCAACTGATTATGAATAATGTTTTGTAGTGGAGTTGCAACCTACGCCTAATTTACACTAACGGTTCATTAGAATTAAAATCCAAGAACGTTGTGCACACAAACTTATTAATTAGTAATATAATGACCTTTGGCGTAACTTGGGCTAATTTAAATAAGTCTTATCAGCGAGGACATTTTTTCAATATCTATTCTCTTAGAGATCTTTCTTAAGTATTGTCATTAGTACAAAATCTCATACTAGACACATTTATAGTGTACTAGCAGAGCAAGCGATTTCGTCCATCAGGAAGAGTGACTTTGGGGGGTTCGATAAATAGACTATCCAAAACTAATCATTTTTTCAAATAGGGCCAGCGGTTCCAGAGATTAGAGCATTCAAACAAACAAACTCTTCTCTTAATATTAGTATAGATAATATTGAGTAGGAAATATTGGTCACGATGTGACCAATTATTGTGTCTTAGAGGTAAGTTTTTCAGGGGACTAATTTAGAGGCTATAACTAGAAAATATTAAAACTCCCTGTCGTTCGATCTACTCATAAGTAAGACTAGGCGAAGGGACGCTTCGCCTATCCCACACCAGTTCAAAAAATTAATAAGGAACTAGATATTATTGGATCTAGAAGTATAATATTATTATATCTTTTGTTCAGAACTAGCAAAAACTCTTTGTCCTAGTTCCAATCTGGCATAGATCCTCCACTAATAAAATTATACAGATTTATAGGAAGACGGAAAAGTTGATCATTCAGTTATAGTCATTGCCGTATCTAGGATTAATTTTCAGGAGAGACTTTTCGACTCGGCAGCCCAACATACTGGGGTAAGAAGGCAGCCCAACATACTGGGGTAGGAAGCCAGCCCAACATACTGGGGTAGGAAGGCAGCCCAACATACTGAGGTAGGAAGCCAGCTTCTCTATATACGCATATGGTTATAGCCTACGCTTCTTTGAAGATATTCATATAATTTATGTTTAGATTACAACGTCATGTTCTCACTGCGGTAAACTATGAGACACCCAAAACGCAGTAATACAAAAATCCAAATGTTCCGTACCAGTCACGATGTATAATGCTTTCCTGTACTTGAGGTTGGTAAATAACTCCTTCGCTGTTGTCTTGTTCTCCATACTTTCTCTAACGTGTGCCCGTATTATCCCTAACTGATCATCCACCCACTAGAACACAAAATTGCTGTTAGATATATAGATGCGGTCATTGTTTTTAATCGGGCTATAAAATTTACAACTTTATATAAAAAAAATAGATAAACCCACCTTTGCTTCGCGTCAGATAAAGCTTCGTCATTTACTTCAGTTATTTATCACATCATATTTAACACTTAATCCCTCTTTGTGTAACGCCGAAGTCAAAGGTATGAAAACCGTTACGTATTAGTTGAGTTTCGTACGAATCTACTACTCCTAACTTCTGTCCTTGTTAGTTGAAAACAAATCATAATTCTGAATAAAAATATTTGAATCCAAAATTAAAAATTTCTTACCTTCTCATCTTTTGTTCCCTTAATGAGCATGTAATCTTTCTTCGCCGCCTCTACCTTCCCTTCCTTTAAATAGTAATAAGGGGACTCCGGTATCCATAGACAACACAGAGCGTAGACAATAGGTATCATGACTATGATTGCGTTGAGCGTAGCGTAAGAGACGAACGGGCCTATCCCGTAAATAAGCAAGCTACCTGTGTTATTCATCACTTGGACCAACATCCCTAATGCTCCTCTTATCTCTTTGTCTGCTATTTCTGTGATGTATATCATTGTAACCTAAGAATTAGAAAGACTTATAAGTATTGTGCACTGCATTTATTAATGGGTGCACCACAATATTTCTGGTGTATAACGTTATTAATCAGAAATACAATAAACTCGCTATGAATGATACCCCCTAATTCGTTGTCATTTGTAATCCAACATGCAGATTTGGTTTGTGTTGTTGATTTATTACCCTAGTTGTGTACCTACTTACGTGTTTGTATTCTATAAATATGAATATGTCTACATCAGCATTAATAAGATATTTAAGGATCGTAAAATTTATGAAATGGATGAGGACGACTTCACGTCGGCCGGTACAAGCTTAACTCACGTGGATGTTGCAAAGTGAGCCAGCCATTTTGAAATAGCTACATCACTTGAGTTCAGTTTTAAAATAGGCTTTAAATTCTGTGATTGCTGTAGTTTTTAAGATAAGTGTAGTAATTTTGTTTTCTATCTATATCGATATTTAACAACATTTCTCTCACTATAAGCAGAGTTTACTCCGGCGCATTTAATACGGTATACCGTTCAGCTTTCTATAGAAAAATAATAAAAGGTATAATTAGGCGGGTAAGTGGTATAATAATAATAAATAAATTCCCACAACACCGTGGTAAGTCGCTTAAACCACTTGTGTTATGGCGCCAGACAATAGAGGAAGCACAAATATACTACTTAAATACAAATAATTAAACACAGAACAAACACACATTATCATTTATTTGCTCTGGGTGGAAATCGAACCCACAACTCCTGGCGCACAAGATAGGATTACTACCATCTGCGCCATCGGGCCCGTCAAATATCACATGCTGGTGAATATATAAGGTCTCCATAAATTGGTGTCCGAGAGATTTTATTTGGATAGTTACCGGCATTAGACAAACCAAGCCGATTTGGGAGGTGACTAACGCGTAAGTAGTGGTGACTCGGAATGCCCAATTAGTATAATATTATTATAACAATAAACAATATGTATTTAAATAGTATACAGAATAAAAGCTGAGTAGACAGGCGATAACAGACGAATGATATCTAAAATTGTTATCTCAAGGAAAACTGATAACTCAGTATCACGTTTACAATCGTTGGCAGACATTCTAGCATCATATTGTATGATAACAACATAATACGTTAATCATATCAACCATTGGAAGTCCGCTGTTGGACATAGGTCTTCCCAAGAAAGGGGGAATTTTGCCTATAATAGCCGCGCTAGGCAAGCGTGTTAGCAATCGCGTAGCGTAGCTTTCGCGACGGGCTGATGTAGCTCAAATGCATCTCGGCCCAGTGCATCTTCCGGCACTAACTTATATTAGCCTCACGACTAATATACGTCAGTATAAAGGTAAATGTCAATTGCATTAAAAGTTCTGAACTATTATATTAATTCTTAGGTACTAATATTATAAATGTTACAAAAGTTGTGAGTATGGATGGGTGGATGTATGGATGATGTTTGTTACACTTTCACATTGTTTAGTTGACCACATTTTAATGAAGTTAGTCATACAGATTATTGACAGTCTGGAGAAGCCAGCACATATACTACTTTTTATCCTGAAAACATGTTCTCGTGGAATGTAGATTTTTTTTTAATCACCACGACTTTTAGAACAGTTTAGCTGTCATGGAGCGAAATAGAATACTCTTCGGAGTAACAGTAGTGAAGTGTTAATTAAATTCGGTACGAAGTCAGATTACCTAATTCCTTAAACAATAGTTAGTTACTGTTCTTGGAAAACATTAAGGTTCTAGTCATGTGCGAACACGCACTGAACGAACGAAGCCGTCGTCGTTAACTACATATATATGGTTATTTATTAATTTTAAATAATTGCAAAAGTAATTATGGGATAAATTTTATTTCAAATAATAATAAAAACAATGCTGTTCACATAAACAGAAACTGTACAGCGAAGATTTGTGATAACGCTGTGTTCGAAACCTAGAAGACCCAGAACTATAGAAGTATGCAGGACCTATGTATACCGCCTTTAATATCAGATTGCTAATGGCTTATTATCGTATCGTAATTTTCTTCCGAATTTAACATTCCGGATACCTACTTTGTCTGTTCCACCTGTACTCCCTGCCTTAGATAATGCTTCGGGTAATAATCTTTTAAAACGAATGTACCTACTTTATTATAGGTAATAAGAAATTTGCCCAGTTTACAACTTATTTAATGATTGTAGTCTCTTTAAAAACGGTTTCAGAAGGTTATAAATATATTGGATGAATTTAAATATTTTATGTACCTACTTTAAATTTAAATATTTCTCTTGAATGTTAAGTATTACTGAGTGGATAATAATATGTTATTTATGTAGATATGTATTGTAATGTGGTTGACGTGTGATTTGCACAAAGGGACAAATCAACAGACACAAATCCCTCAAAATTGCGCAATGATCATTATTCTGAAGTGCCAGGTTCGGGTCAAAATTGATTGTGCAATTTTAGCAGTTTTGTGCAGGTTTATCTGTTCCCATGTGTACCTAAATGTTGTGCACATATGTGATTGGTCGCGGACTAGCCTGTATTTTTTTGGCTATGACACAATGCCAAAATGTATATGGCAAAATATCTGTATAATGTAAGTAAATAAATATTAAACATACCACAGCCACAGACCCTGTTGTTAAGCCAATCAGAAATCTTGCTAAGCACATCAGCACAGGCTGTTTAGTGAAAAATATCATACACTAAAACAAAGAAAAGATGCATTTAGTTAATAAATATATGATTCTTGCCAGTGTTTATTTGCCATCCAGACTCCCACGTGGTAATCCCAAAAATTATCGCAATGGAAATGAAAGTGTTAGCCATCATCATTTATTAACATGGCAATAACACAATGGAAATAGTACCTAATCTTAAAATGAAATGTGTTTAATAAGTATATTATAGATTCGTGATATACAAACGTACCGCACCTATTAGGCCAGGCGCCGCTGACAGCAGAAAGGTGCGCCGGCGGCCCACCCGCTCCCCGACGACATGCGCCAACAGGCACCCGGGCAGGGCGCCTGCCGACAATAGCGACACCACCCATGAAGTTTGCTCCTGAAGTAAGAAAGCAATGAGGACAAACGCTTGGCTACACTGATACGGTCGGTCGTAGCCAGCAATCCAGATATTTTTGGGGCAAGTCAGGATTAACAAACATTTTATGTGAGAAAAAGCGGGATACTTACATTGAAAGTTGAAAGGACATAGTAGAATCTGTATATATCTACTCAGAAATAAAAATATTTTTTTGGGTTTTTATATTAAGCTTGCGTACAGTAAATTCGGGTAAAATTTAACTATTAGCGTAACTTTGAATTGTGATAGTAGATAGCACACGGCACGCACGTTCGGTTTAAGTCTGACAAGCGGGACTTTTAATTTGGATTTATAAATCGGAACATCCCGCCCAAATCGAAACGTCTAGCAACGCTGATTAGACTCGCCAGCGAATACGATTAACGGACTTTTTGTCCAAATTACTCTACGCATGCCAGAAGTACGTATTGTGGGTAGTAGACGCCTACCTATTCCAACGGCTATGCAAATCTCTGAATTTATTTCAAAGTTGGTAAAGAATTTAATTCAAAGCTGGCTAATATTAAATTTCTACTACTTTACTAAACAATGGTAAACTTTGATTTTTATCTGCCTAAATAACTTAATATAACACACGTTGCTGTATGAATAATTAAATATCTGAATATAAAACAGAAGCTTTTCTTAAATAAAGTTTAATTTATTAGCTAATTAAATTAAAATTTCGTAGGTACTTACATTTGTTATGTGTATACCCGCTTCACCATTTACAAATTTTGGAAGAGCCGGCGATGGCCAAGACAAGGTAGCACCGGTGAATACGAACGTTAACGACGCTATTAACAATAAAAATAATTACAGGCAATCATTTCAATCTACATCTTTAATTTAAATCGCAATATTCATATTTAATGAACCTATGTTAGAGTCGATGAACTGTGTTCATTATGACGGAATCAAACATTTGAAAGTTTCCGCTTATTCTTACCACAAAGACCTGCCAAATATTGTACATTTCGGCTCATATTTTCTTTCATTTTAGTCAGTAATAGGTATTTACTAGATCATTTAAAACAAATTTACACCATTAATAAAATTAAATCATTAAAAAAGAACTCGACCAGCGAGACTATAATGCACAAAATTACATCACAAACTATTCCTACACAGCCGACATTCGCTGTATTGTATTATGTACTGTGTGTATGGATGTAGTTACGTTATCATTATCAATGTCATTCACCACAGTATAAAAATAGTAAAGGCAGTAATACAAGGGACACAGACAATGTACGTAGTTTATGATTCGCAAAACAAGAGCTACTTACAATAGAATTGAACTATTCATGACAGTAATGTCCTGTAACTCTTTTTTTGTATATAATATTTATCAAAGTAGCAATACATTTCTTTAATGTTAAATTTGTAATTTATTTAAGGATGAGATGTATTACAAAATATTTTAAAACATGTTTTTACTAAAACATTTGAATACTCAGTATACACCTACTCGTTATCCGGCGCGTATAGAGGATGGAGAAGCATCTTCAAATCTATTTCCCCTTTACGCAACTCGCAATAAATGCGAAAAGTTCGTTTTAACTAGAAACTCGTTAGAACTTTAAACTTCAGTCAGGTTCGTACTTTATACTCGTACTTAATGACGCATGGGTACGCGTTCTTGTTCTATGTGTCGACAGGCCCGATGGCGCATAGGTAGTGATCCTGTCGTGTGCGTATTATTCCTATACATTTAAAATTATAATAGGTTGACGCCGCTCTTTAAAATGCATATATACTTAAACAGTAGCAGACAATAATCACACGATGGCTTACAAGCGGATGCCATTTGACTCGCGACAACTTTAGCCTAAATAGTGCGACTCATAACATGAATTTGCTTGCGGTCTCAGTTTTTGCGATAGTTTGACCACTGTACAATATGAAAAATATATCGAAATACATGTCAAGGTAGATCAGTGCAAGAAATTAAAAAATATTTTACAATCCTAATCCGCGCCGGTCTACAGGCTGATCACCTTATTCTCATTACTTTAAAAACACTACTTTTTTGTTACGTACAAGAGCACTCATTAATACTTATTGACCTAGTATTAGAGTCGAGTATTTCTTAAGAGATATTTTATATATATATGTTAAGACCAGGTCGACAAACAAGCATACGGACCGTGCAATAGTACCTAAGTGTCACTGCAGCCAATAGAACATAAGATCACAAGGATATCACTAGCGCGTAGCCAACTTTGTGATTTGAAGATATTATGACACATTACCCATGTAAACTCACTTCAAACCGGAACACAGCAATGCGAACACTGCTATTTAGTGGTAGAAATAGGTTAGTTCGGTACCAATGCAGTCGACCTTTGTATGCGGTCTACTTCATGAGAGACTTTTGCCATTTTGCCTAGTACCTGTCTCACCCTCTGTTAATATTAAAACAAAATTAAACATCTTTGGGGAGTTATTAGGGCAGGAATACCCTAAATAAAATCTCTATAAATTGAAGTTGTGGCCAAGTTCTACATTAAATCTACCAAGTTGATCAAAAGGATTATAGGACCTAACCGTTTTACCCCGCACAAAGAAAACTTCTACATATACTTCTCTCGCTAGCACTCCACAATCACAAACACTTCACACACAATCTTTTTAGAGAGCAATAAACCGCGTTCACGCAAACGTGCAGTGCCTGCCCCTCGAATACCGACCGCATTGGTGCGCCCGGACTCACTCAGTTGTCCCCTTTTCCTAACTACGCAATACCTGTTCTTAATTACGGCTACTCAAGCTGAGGCCTGGTTTCAGAGGTGCCCGCGAGTGATAACCGTCGGACCCGCTCCCATCCCACGAACCAGGGCCAGCTGATGGCCGCGGGGCACGCGGTGACAAACGGGCGTAGAATCGTTCATTAATGAGCGGACTTGCCTATCCCTTTGATATGGCCCCCGGTCTAGAATTGACGTCTGAGTTGTCTAGCATGGGGTAAGCTAGGCAGGTTTTTTTAATAGTAGGTACATATTTAATGCAACGACCGATGCTTAGCACCTAGCAGAATTCCAATGCCAATTGCAATTAAGCATATTCTGCCATTTTTTCTTTTATGCCATGTCGACAAACAAGCCAACAGACCGCGTGATGGTAAGCGGCACCGCAGCTTATAGATAGACACTTATGATATCACTAGCGCGTCTGCCAACCTTATTTAACCAGTAATTTCACCGCATCTCTCACCCTTCAAACCGGAACAACAATGCGCACAACATTGGCGGTAGAAATAGGTAAGAGTGAGGCAGACAACCTATGTATGAGTTCTACCTTTTGTAAAGACATAGATCTTCCTTATCCAAGACATATGATTGTATGCAGGATAAGAAATGAAACCAAGGTTTTATTATGCCATTATGGAATTATGTAGTAAGAAGATCCTCATTTAAATGAACTAATAAATCTTATCTGCAAGATCAATGAAAAAATAATACAACATAGATGTCCTAACTATGGAATCATTTACTTATTAAAAGCAAATTTCCTCCTGTATTAACTTAGCTATAAAATATTTTAATAATAAAACATGTGAAATTATGATGACTTAACAAATTTTAAGTAATTCATAGCTATCTGTTTATGCCATAACCAACCTAGAGCATGCACTCATACCTGATTTTTTTTATGTATTAGTAACACCCCTGCGGTTTCACTCGTGTAGTTCTTGTTCCCGTGAGAATAGTCAATGATAAAAGCACCCTAAATTACTCTTTTATAATATCAGCTATCTGCCATCATCACTCTGTCCTGTCAAAATCAGTCAACCTGTTTCAAAGTTTATGTAAGGCCAACAGAGACAAAAAATTTATAATTCTTATTTTTTTATGTCTATGTTATTGGAATGTCATGCCTATTTTAGAAAGCTGATATTGCAAACAGAAAATTTAACGTTATTTATATAAATAGATTTTTTTAATGTTTAATAAAATTAGATTATATATAACAGCTTAAATGATTTTTTTTCACATGTTCAATTTTCACATGTCCAATTTCCAAAATTTATCAATATGCATAAGTAATAAATATGTATTATTATAAAATAAATCTGTTTACTATACAAAAACAAAAATTAAAATATTTTAATTTATAATAAAAATATTTTATTTAATGCAACTTACTTCCTAAATAATTACACTTATAAATCAATCTCTATGTAGCTACAAAATCATTTGGCATATCTTCTATGATTTTTTTCATTTGCATGACTACCATCATGTTATCTGTACATATATCACAAGATGTATAAGGAGGAAGTAATCTTGCACTGCCAAAAATTATATTTTCACCTTCTTCTTCAACTTTAAGTAGGTTTAGTTTAAGCCAAGACATCAGTCTGTATTTCCTTGCTGTTAGTTCTTCACTTGAATTGATTGTACGCTGTTTCCTAAGTGGAGGTGAAACAAGTATAATTTGTTCCATTTCTGATATGTCAAGTACTGCATGGCCAGGAATTAAAAAAATTTGACAAACATCATCCACTTGTGGTACAGATAAGATTATGCTGCAAACAAATAATACCACTATAAAGACTATAAATTAGGAATATAGTATACATAATAGAGAGAATGTATATATTTCCACACAATGTTTAAAAACAACTGTAATATGATAATATTCTCACTAGATTTCATACATTGTACTCTTCTGAGGTAAGTCACTAAAATAATTGTGTTACAGACAACAGAGGAATCAAAAGTATAATATGTAAATACATATTTTTAGTCCACAGTAAAAGAACATTACCTTGGTATCTATTTTAATTCCAACTGAGTCAGTAAGTAATAGATCTTTTAAATATGGAATAAAATGTTTTCCAGTATTACAAATAAAACCGTTGCATTCTCCTAAGAAAAATAATCATGGATCTGGTGAGTATTGGCTCTGTGCAAAGCGAGTAGTGGCAGACAGATAATGACCGCAGCGCACAACACTGAAGAAATTGGAAACAAATGCAGATGATCAGCTGTCAAAACTGTTGATTGCAGTACAAAATCAAAGCAATGAAATGGGCCATGACTGTTGTTGAGTTGTTAACTCCAAAAATAAGGGCCTCAATAGCAAATATAACATGAAATCAATACATCTATAATGATCATCTACACTGATGCTGAAATCCAAGTATATATTGCATCTATTTGGAGAGTAATAGCAACAAATACCTTAAAAAAATAAAGGCAAAAGCTGTTGAACGGACCAAAAAACATATAAGGATCAATTAACATCACCACATGGTCAAGAATTTATTGGTATATTATCAATAAAAGAAGATCAACAACTCTTAGATCTTTCGGGTGTGACATTTAATGACTTCGAGTTCTTGGTAATGAGAGTAAAAGTAAAAAATTTAGTTTCTACAAAAAACAGCCTTCTAATTTTTTTAATGAAAATGAAAACTGGCTTGACATATTCAGCATTGAGTATATTATTTGGTGTTCATAGAACCACAGTTTCAAGAATATTTCAATTAATATTACATGATTTAACTTCTGCAACTGCCAATTTAGTATTTTGGCCTGATAAAACTACTGCACTGATGAATTACGTGGGCTCGTATTAAGTAGCTCTGGCCATTATGTCGCAGTTCTTTCACATTTCTTACATGCTCGGCTTATACTAATTTATTGCCTTTTATCTCAGTTTGTAGTTGAAAACTAATATTATGTGTAATAATTTCAAACCCAGTTTTTATTGTTATGTTCATTTTACAGTAAAAATATTGAATTAATTGCACTTAAATAATGTCAACAATACTATTTTAATCTTTGGTTTTATTTATATTTGCAAAGAAAACTAACAATAGTTACATTTTTATTATTTGAGAGCTTCCACAATGTTGAAAACGCTACGCGTCGCCAGTCGCACATATAGCTAATGATAATTAAAACAAATTAAATCTTTAAATACAAATAGAAAGATGATAAATGATGATAGTAGTAATAATACATAATATTCCTACTTACCTAAAAGATACTGGATCAATTGAATGTACAAATCCAATGAATGAAGTGTTTTTAATAATCTGCACCTTGACATGTTTATCAACTAGATCAAGTAATGCTTGTGGATCTTCTTTCAGTTTTCTAAAATTCCCCTCATCTTTAGTACATTTTGCGTCAATAACGTTCATAGTACACTATTTGCCGTATTGTTATTAGTTCCAACAATTTTATCACAACCGGTTTCTATATGAAAAAAATAAAGAATTTTTGATTTTGCCATACGTCACAAAAACAGTATTGCCAGTTTCTATCATAGGATTTCAACACTAAGCAGTATTATTGCTTATTATATCAATAATGAACTTTAATTAATTCGCCGTTTATGTTTAGAGTCTTAAACCAACAGGTGGAATTTTTCTCATATGCTTTATATAAAACTAGGTTCACTGCAAGCGCAGGCCAGTACTCATTTAAACGCTTGCCGCAACCGAACCGAGACAAAGAAGGATTTCATTAAAAAATTAAAATTTTCTTAGAAAAGTCGATCTCAAATTTCATGTTAACAACATGATTTTTAATTGTAACTTTTTCAAGAAATGTTTGCGTTACAATTCTTTTAATCATTAATAATATTAAATTAAGACATATTTTTTTATTTACAAATATCTATTTATTTTATGCTGCTTAATTGAAAATGTATCTCTTTCTCAGTTCTATGATAACCTTATGAACGGCTTCCAGAAATTTAAAATACTGGAATTATTGATAATTATTATTAGTTATCAATATTGTTACTAAGAACAAACATGGAGCATTAAAAAAAATGTGTTAAGTAACGAATACTTTTTCTACACTAATATATTATGATATAATATTAATATAATAATATATATTATAAATATTATTATTATAATAATATAATAAAAATATATATATAATATTGTAAAGAGGAAAGATTTGTATTTTTGTATGTAGCGAATAAACTTAAAAGTACTGGACCGATTTTAATAATTCTTTCTTTATTAGAAAGCATATTTAGTACTAGATTACTTTAGAAATTCCTATGAAAACCAACTAAAGGTATAAAAAAATTAGCCATAAAATGTCTTTCATCGCATACGCTGCGAAGAATATTAATGATAGGACAAAAATTGATTGAAAATATTATAGAATATATCAATATCTACAAAAAACTTCGCTAACTATTAGTAGTAGTTAACGTAGTTACGTCACTATAACTACTTTTTTACATTTAACAAATTGATAGAAGTGCCGATCAAAATCAGACCGTGTTATCCATACCATTTATAACTTTTTATCCAAATAAAGAATTTCATATTCAAAACTCTCTTAATACCTGATGATTACTTTTTGAATTATTGAAATCGGACATTCCATTCAAAAGATATCATGAAATTGAAATAAAAATACATGCGGCGGCGGCCGCCACGCAGCGCATCGAGTAACTAACTCGACGAGAGCATTGTATTTGGCACTTTCTCGAGTAGGATCTCATGAAAATCAAAACGCTTTATTGCCACCTACAAATACCACAGCCAACGTAGAGGCTTTAAGATAAGCATACATTTTTTTTCAAATTAGGAATTCTTGGTCGACCGAATTATGTCTACCCGTGCAAAACCGGGATGGGCCGCTAGTTCTTTAATAAAGAGTATATTTTTATTATGCGATTAATTCAATTGACTAACAATGTGAATATTGAATGATTACGTCAACCTTTAAACAATATTTCATCTGGTTTTACAGATAACTTGTACATTTATTATAATTTTCATGTGAAAACAGCCCAAAAAGCATGGATGACAGTATAGTTACAAGTTGGTCTTCGACGCGCAGCCTTAGGCTGCGCGGATGCGACTACGGCGCTCTGCGCCTTTGTCGCAGTATCAAACGCTGCCGATTAATATCGGCGGGTCATGGGGTTGCGGTGAACAACAGTTTATCGTTGCCCTTCAGGAGGTTGCGGTCTCGGGCTCGTGCCCGAGTCATGTTCGACCTCACCGGCCGTGAGTTCTCGCTGATAGGTCTTGGAGTCCGGTGGTCTGGCGTGCAGCGGCGCTATGTTGCACAGGTGCAGGTTCGCCAGGGAGGCTTTGTCGGCGCGCGCGAACATTGCGCTCGACAATCTGCTAATGAAATCTTCGATGTATTCTGTTTTCAGGTCACGGTTTATCGTTGCGTTTCGTAGCATGCGCGGTGCTCCGACGATTGTGCGTAGAACGCGGGATTGTTGGGATTGAAGGCGGCCTCCGTTGGTCCGGCTGGTTAGTGCGTACCATGCCGGGGCTGCATATGTGAGATGAGGTCGAACGGATGTTTTGTAAATTCCCAGCTTCGTTTTGAGCGGGAGTTTGAAGGCGAATACCGGGCGGAGTAGATGCGCGACCGACCTGGTCTTATTTATCACGTGTTCGATGTGGTGCTTCATGCACAGGTGGCTGTCTATTGTGATCCCCAGGTATTTGACCTTGTGGGACCACGTGACTTCTTGCCCCATTAGCATTAGTGGTTTCGGTAGAAGGGAGTGGCGGCCAATGACTGCAGCCTGTGTCTTGGTTACGCTCACCTGCAGTCTCCATCTGCTTAGCCACTCGGGCAGTAGGTCGAGGGTGTTCTGTAATTTTTTAGCTGCGTGTTTTAGATTGACCGAGGATGCGTAGTAGGCGGCGTCATCTGCGTATAGTGCCAGATGTGTGCCTTCTCCTACCGGGATGTCGTCCGTATAAAAGCTGTACAGCGCGGGCGAGATGCAGCTGCCCTGAGGTACACCGGCCTCAGCGGCTCGTTCTGTTGATAGAACGTTTTCTACTTTCACTCGAAGATGACAGTATAATGGACTGCATTCCGTTTTATACAGTACCCAGTAGGTAGGAACGACTTCACAGAATACTAAATTGATAACACACCTTGCAATACTCGCAGTGCATATCAATACATAGACTAAATATTTGTTTAATTATTTTATATTTGCAACACTTATGAAGGGAATACCCTTATTTGGAAAAATACTGTAGTTACGCTTTAAGATTTTTAACTTTATATTGGTGATAATAAGGGTTATCTTACTAAAACAACCGAAACATATTCTATATAGCTAAGCAGTATATTTATCTGTGTATATATATATATACGTGGTTGTATGCGCAACATAAAGCTTATGTGTACGTGTCATTCTGTTAAAGACTACGACAGAAGTGCGCGGTGTGGATAATACAATTTGTGTTTATTTTCATAGAATGTGATTATGTGAATGTGATCATTGTACTTATTAGTGACGTAACAATATACCATACCATACAATATACCATTTACGTTTTGAGGGTATGTGATATGTTTAGAAAACGATTTAAATATTTGTCTTTGTCCGTATTTCTTGCTCTTTGTGTAATGGAGACTAATGAGGTTTTTGTATATATTTACAGTCTTAAAGATCGTTAACAATGGCCACTGCTAATATCAAAGCAAATAAAAAGTAAGTTGGGTTAAAATTAATTATATTTTATATAATTTCATTTCACATGTATCCATGCCTTGACTACAATTGTACCTAACTAATATATTACCTAAACCAGTTAATTGTTGAAATTGTAGTTTTGTAAATGACCTTCGAAATAATTACTCAGCTCGATGTTAAAAAAATTTGTATTTTTTACTCTATACAATCCATTTTTTACCATTTACCATACAAAACATTTTATCTCGCAACTGTTAATAGCTCCATGTTAACAACAACGCTCTTAGAAATGCAGTGCAACCATTTTGTTCAGTAACTCAACGCTGAAATGTTTATCAAACAGTGTACATAGATATCATTTATCTTCAATTGTGTTTCGTAGGTGCGTTGCGCTGAGAAGTGAGCATTATATACCTAATTGTAATAATACCTACATCGCTCAAAAAAGTATTTATGTAATTACCTATATGGACTTGCTCGTACACTTCTAAAGTTTATATTTGACTAGCTGTGCCCGTGACTTCGTCCACGTGGAATAGTGTCTTGTGTAGAACTTTTTATTCCCTCTTTTAACCTCTTGTAACCTTTTCTCACATCAAGTAAGTCAAAATTATTTCTGTACCAAATTTCATTTAAATCGTTTCAGTAATTTCGACAGGGGTAGTTACTTTAGCATTTATAATATTAAGTAAGGATTGCTAATATGTATTATAGCCAATATAATAGCCAAGTAGGAAGTACCTAGGTTATGCATGTGTATTCTATTTATAAATCTGTCTTACTTCTACAATGTGATAGATAACAAGGACAATATGAAATTGATATTGTGTTGCTTTATCGGAATCAAGTCTTTGAGAATGGCTCGATCGATTTGAACTGAATTTTGTGGATGAATAATCTGACGCTATAACAAGATCTTTTCAGAGAATAGAAAAGGGACCTTTATAAAAATAAGCTAAAAAAAATTATCTGTCCTCGATAAAATATCGATTGATTTGTCGATAGTGTTCAATCAATTCGAAAACCATATCATAGTTTTATCTTTCAATAAGATTTTTCTTACGATCTGCTTTACCATAAACGGGTTTCTCCCGTCCTTACCTCTTAAGTGTAGCGTGTAAATCTCAATACAAGTAAGAAGTTGCCTATTACCTGTGGGGCTAGACCCACCAGAGGCTAAGCTGACGTCATAAAAGGTCAGTAAGACTGTCGTCAAAATAGATTATATTATATATTCAACCTTACATATTTGCAGAGCATCTGTCGCCATCGAACTCCCAGAATGTCCTGTCTGCTTGGATACGCTGTCTATCCCGATATATCAGTGCCAAGGTGGGCACAGCCTATGCAGTACCTGCACTGCTATTTTGACACCCCCTATTTGTCCCGTCTGCCGACAACTGATGACCCAGATGAGGAACTTCACGCTTGAAGATATTGTATCTAAGGTAAGTTGAAAGTTTACTTAATGAATTATAAGAGGAACTTAAGCAAAAAATAGGTGTTCTTAATATCTGTTTAAATAAATACTCGGCAATCACATTCCAAAGGCTCCTTCCTGAATGGAATACTATTACTTTATTTTATGGTTTTTCCGTGTAAGTAACTGTAATTGTCTTTTTGGAAATCAATTTCTTTGTCGTCATCGTTATCTCGTAAGTCATCATTATCGTATCATTCGCAAGACGTCTATTTGGTACACATAGCCAACGTTGTAGCAATCGCACACTGCGCATGCGTAGTAGTAATCGTTACGTATCTTTGCGACAAGAATGATTCTTAGTAGATATATCTGTCGCTTCCGGTATTTAATTGCCCCTCACGACATCTAGTAAATGGATGGTGGTATTAATCTACAGTACCTAGTAATTATAGGCTATTAGCTGCGCTTAGAGTTTCACGTGTGTGACTTGCGGCAGTGGCACTGCGCTCATCGAGTATGGCCGCTCAGCGCTTGGCAAGCTTACTTGCTTTAATGAATTCTTTCTTTTCTTTTTTATGACTACGTAGTTCTTTTGTGTTTTAATTTTATGCTCCGTAAGCTAAAAGTACAAAAACATTCATCCCTATTTTACCCCCTTTCGAAAAAAATTTATACAAACTTTGAATGTAATATGTATTTTTGTATTTTAACAAAAGCATAAACATTAAATTACTATTTCAAAGCTCTTTTTTCGCGTTGAAAAGCAACCTATGACCTTTCTCAGGCTGTAGACTATATGTGTAATTAAATCGGTTCTGTAGTAGGCATGATTGCGTAACTAACAGATGAACAGAGTTAACTTTCGCGTTTATGACATCGGCTTTGTACAGGGGGAATTCTGGACACTAACGCGGCGGTAAGTAGTTAGTTACTAATATACCATCCCCCGCGCCCGCCGACCGCTGCCTACCGAGATGAAACGTACGGCCCACTACCGTTTGATTTTGGATCTCCATCTTCTGAAATACCAATTTTAATCTAATGCCGTAAAGACAAATTTACGATTTACATAAAATGTAATACATTAATTTGATCTATCGTAAGATTTAGCTAGCGGTTACAAGTTCACAAAAATATGCTTGTATCACAATCAAAATCTTTTCTGTACTATAATATAATACTAGTTAATAATAAATTCACATCTCATACCAGTACATTTGACCTGACTGATTGAGTCGCTGAAAGTACAGTAACACAAGTGGTGTTAAAGACACCAGAGGAATCACAGATATAATACTCAAATAATATATAATAATATTCAACAAATAGACATAGAACAAATACTGATATCATCATTTATACATGTGCCCTGGGTGGTGATCTATGAACTTTGGCGTACAAGCATGTATGGATCATTAGCATCCGCGCCATCAGGCAAAGATTTATACATGTATTTACCGATGAAATTTGTATTAAAATTCGTGTATAAGAGATCTCTTTTTCTCCGGGGTAACGTGACTAAATGTGGGGGACGTGTGTGACTCCCCACTTAGCATAGTAAAAAGAACCCGAGTGGCATACCTCACAAAACCCCCCAGGGTGGGCCCTCTACCGAAAGACGAGAAAGGTGGCACTCTTTCGGAATCACCACCTATTTCCTGATGGCTCGGTTATGTAGCACACTTCGCCATAGAGGAGATGATGAACTCTAGTCATCTCCTCAAACAGCTGGTCTTTGTAGATGCGGGTGGCACTTGCTCAAGTTTTAACCCGCAGACCAATTTAGGGATGGAAGAGGGGAGGGCCTGGAGGAGCATGGCGGAAATAATGCTGGACAGTGACAGGTCCTGCCCAATCATTGAGATCAGAGTGCAGCGCGCTTATAAAAAAGGTGACCGCGAGTGTACTGTGCAGTGTCTTCCGCGACACCGCACTTATGGCACTCTGGAGTCCCTTCGCGTCTCACCATTTTATGCAAATATTAGTACCTGCACAAGATGAAATCTCAGCGACCCGTGCCCCCTGTCAAACCAGTATACTAGACGGATAATCTGTCTTTCCACCGAGAAAGATGGGACTCCCTTGCTCTCTGACGCATGCGTCGTATCTTGTCTACATCCTGATGTTTCTCTCCGTATAGCACATTATTTTTGTGGTGGTAAACCAACCCCGTTGCCTCCAACTCCCTAGGCAGGCCTGCTAGCAAGCAAAGCGGCCGCACCGGAAATCGTGCGGTAGCCCCGCTCTGCGCAGGTCGTGATGATCCGCTGTGCATTTTTATAACAAGACTCTTTATAACTTTAAACTAACGGATTAAATTGAAACGTTCTACGCTAATCTAGAACCGAGGACATTACAAATATATTAAAATCTATTTAATGGTTATCGTGTTTATCGCGTTTTAAATGAAAGGTCAGGTACTGCTGGGACAACGCCAAATTGACACGAGTTTTAATTATCTGATAATATAAGGGATACAAGTTTTAGACACAAGAAAACTTATATAGACGTATATAGTACTATGCCTTATTAATTTAAATATGTTAGTTACATTAAAAATTTCATGTGCACTGAACCATTTAATTTTAATTTATATTTTGAGTTATCGCAAAAATTTCACATACGCGATAAGCGAAAAAAATCATATTATTATGTCTCCAGCCATACCCCTGTAAAAACGAGAAAACCAGCTAGTACGTTTACAATTGCACGCGCGCCATGCTCGTTTCCTTTTTTAAGTCGCGAAGTTACGCCCTGCTATATCCACCACATCGCGGCAATTTAATTCCCATAATAAACGAAGGCTTTATTTTTAATATGTATATTTATATTTTACCCATTCAGGCAAAGGTCCCATGTCCTAACAAATCAGCGGGGTGTGTTTACCAGATAAATACTCATAGTATTGATGAACATCTAAAGGAGTGCATTTTCCGTGTGATGGAATGTCCCGTGGGAACTGTTTTCGGGCGATGCTCCTGGAATGGTAAGGAAACACATAACCTGCTATCTATAATTAATATATATTTTAATTGTCATATTTTTGTGTCAGAGGAGTCAATAATATTTCGATCTTAATATACGAATGTGCCGTGAGGTACCGGCAGAATAGAATAGTACCTTCCCCTGTACCAGGTGTCGTAAGGGCGACTAAGTTACCAGAACCGACAGGTGGCAGTATATCCATCCAAAACATTTCAGTTCAAATGCACAGGGCGGGGATAAGCAGCAGCATCCCCGTCTCAAAAGCTACGCTCTGCGATTGCAAACACGCTTGCCCAGCGCAGCAATTATAGGCAACTTTCCCCCTTTATTTGGGGAGGCCTATGTCCAGCAGTGGACTTGGCTGGTATGATGAATATACGAATAATATTATAAGATCGTGTTAGACCCTACATTTATAAATTTTTCCCGTATTACATACCAAATTATTAATATTCTCCTATGATTTGCAGGACGGTTGAAGGAGTTAATGGATCACTTTAAGGACCGCCATGCTGAACACTGCAACGTGAGCAGCGACACCGAAGTGGAACTGAGTAATTTTGACGTCAACGTCGATGATCGTTTCCTTTTTTTGATCACTCAAGGAAAGTTTCATTTCATCCTGACTATAAAAATTGATAGTTTGCAAAAAATGGCCTACTGGACCACACAGATGATCGGAGCCAAGCATACCGCACAACAGCACATATATGAAATACATGTGACAAGCAAGCTGGACCCAAGGAGAAAGGTTGTTTTTATAGAGCACTGCTTCAATGATGCAATCAAATCGGACGAAGTATTTCGTCAGAGTAAATGCGCCATGGTGCCTTTGGATATGCTAAAACATTATGTCAAGGATAGGAAACTGTCATTCCGATTCTTGCTGAAAAGGGTTGCACCGGCTATTAAAAAAGGAGAGGGACAACCCAAGAAAGCTACTGCTAATTATAATAATCCTACTAACAACCCTGATACTCCAAGGAGTTCGGGACCCATTAATGTCAATAGTCACATCCCTCCAAAATTTAAAGGGGTTCATCCCGGTCAAGGACCTAGAGGGTCCGGGCCTAAAGGACCAGGACCAAAAAAACAATTTAAAGCTCAGCGTTAGGTTGATTTCTTTTTAACTTCGCTAGTATAATATTGTTTTTCAATGACATAATAAAATAAAGCTCAGGTTTAAGTTGGTAAAACAAATATATATTTATTAAACATATGAATCGCATCACGCTGTTATTCAGAGGCCTTGCGGGAACGATTCTTGCTTAACGCATGGTCGTAGCCATCGGCATCGGGCCCCTCAGTAATGAAAGGCCCCGCTCTCTATTTTCGGTGACGCTGGAATTTATATCTGAACAGTCCAGCAATAGGTTTGTCCGAAAAAGAAAAAAACGTTTCGCGGCTTTTAAACCGAAAAGCACTATGTTTGATTTAATAGCGGATTCGTTTATGTACCTATTTAAACAGATACGTAACCACATCCAAATATGTACGAAAAACAAATATCTGAATCTAGATAAGTTATCCAACTTAATCGGTCTATATAGTTCGCTTTTTGAGACTTTCTCAATTGTATAAAGCTACAAGAGGGTTTATAGTTAATAGGTTAATGTTCTTTCAATAAATACTCGTATTCAAAGTTGTCTTTTTTCCTTGTTCAATACGCCGATAATACCTACCCAATTGTGATTACATCGTCATCACATCCGCATTTTGTAAGTCCACTGCCGGAATTAGGCTTCCCCAAGAAAAGGGAAAATTTCCGCTCGGCAAGCGTGTTAGCAAACGCAGACGCTTTCGCGACGGGAATGCTGCTGCCCATCTCTATCCTGTGCATTAGAGATGTACTGCTTCACGGTCAAAACTCCTATATCACAGTGATATATAGGGGCGCGATGTCCATGTAACGTAACGTAACTGTTGCGGATGGATATATCGCCATTTGTCGGTACACTGGGAGGTACTATTCTAATTAGCCGTTACCTTACAATATTGATGTACCTAATAAATTTAAAAGCATTTCTTTTCAAGTTAAAATTTCAAGATCGCTAAAATTAGAACTAGTTAATGCCTTGTCTCGTGTACATCCATTTTGATTTTATCAGTTTATGGCTGCTATATATTTAATATAAAGAAAGATAGCTTAGTATTTCAGTGGCATGAATTTCAAATATGTCTGCCTAGTGACAAGCTCATCCAACCGTCGCGTTCATAGAGCGGTAAATATAAGAGATCATCACAGAAGAGTTCTACCCGACGACCTGCTCGGCGCCACTCTAGTAGATTTTTTAAGGGTAGCTTCACATGTTTTTACCGTGTGTTTACTAATTCAAATAGCCATGGTGAGCTCTAATGGAATCTATACGGAACCATGCTGTCTCACTATTGTTGCTTAACGCACTCATGATACGGACATCAGACAACAGAGTAATCAGAAATATAATAATAATAATATACTCTTTATTGTACACCGATGAAAACAACAAAAGAACATAACAAAAACATGGAATAGTAGGTACAAGAGGCAGCCTTATCGCCAATGCAATTTCTTACAGGCAACCTTTAGATAGAAATAAAGCTGGTAGAAGTTAGAGCTGCGTTTAGTACATACATACATAATAATAAACATACATTTAAAAGTTAAAGTTGCATATCAAGGGAAGTGACAGAATCAAAAAGCAAAATCAAAGTGACAGATAATACTCCTTCACCATTCTCCTAAACATAGAAAGAGAACGAGTAGATCTCACTTTAAGGGAAAGCGCATTCCACAAACGAACAGTTTCTGTAAAGGATTTGCCATAGAAGCTTGTGGAATGCGGAGGCATTTTGAGTGATAAATTCTCTGACGATCTTAGGGATTTTTCATGGCTGTCCCAAAGGAACAACAGGTAGGAGGGAAAAGTCAGAACAATAGCTTGTATGGCAGAGACGACATGAGAGTTCCTGCGAAGTCGAATAGGTAGCCATTTGAGCTTAGTACGAAAGTTGAACACATGATCAAACTTACGTAAACCGAAAATTAATCTTATACAGAAGTTTTGAAGACGCTCAAGCTTCTCAAGTTGATTCTCTGTAATAAAACTAAATAAAATAAATTTCGAAATTAAAAATCGAAATATAAAATGTATTTAACATATAAAACACTCAGACTCAGAACAAACATTTCTAAATATTGAGGTCAGCTAAACCGCCCGGACAAACTATTAAATTCTACTTGCACCGATATATGTATCAGTATTATCTAAGTATATAATATTACTAATACTTTATTCAGCTTCGGTTCAGCCTGCGTTTGCAATGTAATCGCAAGGAATTGTAATTATTTACGATGTCACATTAGAAACTTTTAAAATCATCAGACAGACAGCGGAAAGAGACTGTTGTATACTATGTACGATGTGAAGGTTATCGCAAGATATGAGCAAGATTCCCTCCCCTCGCGTGACAAACATAATTTTTTAGTATAGGAGGATTGTCCGAATTTTAACTGATTTATTACACCGGGGATCAATTTTTTTTTCTGCGGCATCAGTTCTATTTACTAATTTGAATACACACAATAATTATAATTACGAATATAAAATGGTTTGGCTGGATTGGCTATAGCTCTCGAAATTAACCACATTAAAAAACCTTGTAAGGTACAGTCGAATTTTTCACTATGGTGAAAATTTACCCGTTCCAGTGTTTATTATATTACCAAGCGTTTCCTGTGATGATGTTGAAATAATGCAAACTCCAAGTGGGAATAGTGATAACAGTAGAGATAGTGATTATAATAAAGAACAAAGTACTACGACACCGGGTTTTTTCCAAGGTGAGCTAAATAATTTAATACGAGATTTAAATTCTGTCTGTAAGTCAGAAAAATCTCCTGAACTTCTGGCATCGAGACTGAAAGAATGCCTACAACCAGGTGTTAATATAACTTGTTACCGGCATAAAGAAACCTTATTTTTTATTTTACTCAAGAAAACGATCTTGTGTAGGTATACTTAGTAACGATGTTTCTGGACTCTTGAAAATGATGGGCCTGCAAAAATATCGGCCAGAGAATTGGCGCCTTTTAATGGGCAGCTCTAAAAGGAGTTTGAAGTGTTAATTTCTTCATAATGGTAATAAATTTGCTTAGATTCCCATAAGTCATTCAACGAAACTCGAGGAAGAATACCAAAATATTAAATTTGTTTTAGAGAAAATTACGTGGACTTGAAAATTGTAAAATTTTTATTAGGGCAGCAAAGTGGATACCCTAAATACCCTAGTTTTCTGTGTTTATGGGACAATCGAGCAAAAAAGGCACGTTGGAGCAGAAAAGTAGGGCCACCAAGAGAAAGTATGACTGTTGGAAAATCTAATATCATTCATGAGCCCTTGATAGATCGAAAATAAATCATTCTGCTACCACTCCATATCAAACTCCTGGAATTTCCTCCTTTCCTGGAATTATTATGGAAAATTGATAGCAGAAATCTTTGATGGCCTACAAATTCGCAAACTAATAAATGATGACAATTTCACAAGCCACATAACGTAATGCTTGGTCAAATTTCGTATTAGAGAAAAAAAAATTTTTAGGGAACCATAAAGCAGAAGACTACCGTGAAATAGTCGACAACATTCTAAAACATTTTGAAAAATTGGGGGCTAATAAAAGCATTAAGGTGCATTTCTTACACAGCCATTTGGATAGATTTCCTTACAATCTGGGCGATTATAGTGAAGAGCAGGGAGAATGTTTCCACCAGAACATTCGAATCATGGAAGAAAAGTACCAAGGACGGTGGGAGTGCCACATGATGGCAGATTACTGTTGGACCTTACAAAGGGATTGCCATAGTGAAGAACACGCTCGTAAACCATACAGAAAATTTACGTTTTTCGTAATAATTTTTGCATTTTCCTATTTTATCAAACTTTTAAAATACTTCATATAAAATATAATAACAACGTATATTTAAAGTAATAAAAAAATGATATTCGTCATTTGCGGTTGCTTAGCTTTATCTCAAAAAATAGAGTCAATCCAGCTAATCTTATATATTTATAATGCTCAGCAGCTGCAGCAAAAACACTGTTCCCCTGTGATTATTTACTGTTAGGCGACACAAAATCGGCTAGATCAATGGTTTGGACATAGTCCGTTCTATTGCTTTTGCAGGCTAAACTAAAAATAAACTGCCAAAATAGTCGGGAAGGAAAAGTTGGGTGAAGTGGCAGTAAAAAAAATAAACCTTTTTTAATATTTAAATTTTTAGTTATATCTATGAAATGTTGATTTAAAAAAATACAAATGTTGTTTTAAAAAAATATATATTCCTAAGTAGATAGTCGTAGATAGTAGTAGTAGATAAGTCTAAGTAGACTCCTAGAGAAAACGAAGTAAAAATGAATATCAAGTCAGTTATGGTAGACCTTAGGTCTGACACTGTCACTAAACCTTAAGACCTGATGAAACATGCCATTGTATCGGCTCCGCTTGAGACCCTTCTATTTATGCTCTTCAGGCCAAAGTCGCCGGCATACTGGGAAAACAAGCTGCTCTTTATATACCATCTGGCACTATGGTTAACATAATAGCAGGTACTAAGTGAATGTACACATAAGCTAATAATATTAATATACAACTAGTGGTTCTAACTATACTTATTACATACTACTAATCTATACCTATATTAATCTGTAAAATTATTGTTAACATTCTATAACAGTCATAATTTTTTTTGAAAATAATACCATGTAAACAACCCATATTTCATTCTACTGTTTAGCAATGGTGCACTGCAGTAAGAGAGGCTCTGAAATGCTATGCAGTGACTTATCACACATCTATAAAAGGGAAGGTATATTATTTTTAATGTATTCAATGTTATTTACAAATTGATACATTTTTAGTTATCAATGTGTTCATTGGTGCTGTCAATATAACTGATTTAGTTATCTTTTCTCATGTCACACTTAAAGATAAATAAAAATCATACAAGTAAAAACAAAATGCTTATTGGTTTATGGACTGAAAAATTTTAATGAAATGCAGGTGGAATTTCAAATCTTGCGGGGATCTTAGTAAAAGGCTTAAAAAATCAGTCAAATGGTACATTTGATTTAAATGAATTTGAAAAACATGTAGGAGGCTCTGATATTCAAGAACCTGTTACAATGATGGTGTGCATTGAAAATACACATTCATACTGTGGAGGGAAGGTTTGTGAACTTTTATATTTAAAATTTTACATTCAAATCATTCACTGATTTTGATTTACTATTGCAGCACTTTTTCAATTTTGATCTAGCCAAGTTCCCTAGTTTCCAGATTTAGTCACACACCTAAAATAAAGAGGTGCATTTAAATTTGCCCAACATTCCTTAAGAAATATTAAGTAACACCAGTATTAATGATAATCAATGCACATCCTACTAATATTATAAATGTAAAAGTTTGTAAATATGGATCATGTAAATGTGGATATGGCTGTACATATGGACGGGGCCCGCCGGTACAATGCTGCGGTATACCTCCATGAGAAACCAAGCAGAGTGGCGAGAGACTGTGACAGTGTTTCGAAGTGTTTTAGCAAAGGTCTTAGCGCGCCAGTCGGTTCAGTACTTGCTGGGACTACAACATTTATACAACAGTTTGTGTTTACACCAATAAACTTGCTTTATCTATACATAGTATTTCTGTTTTCTGTGCTCGAAATAATGCAAATGCGTTATTTAGTTTTTATATTCACAGTTCTCACACAAAGTTTTATGTTTATCATGTAATAATTTAACTGACAAAATGTTTAAAGACAATTAAGTTAGATACTAGGTACAGTATACCTAGTATCTAACTTAATTTGCCTTATATCAATATTTGGGATTGTTATTGACGTGACAACGTCTTATAATTCAATGGAGCCGGCTACACGTACGAAAAATCATGACTCATGCGGCGTTATCTCGCTCTGAGGCGTTCCATTTAAGGCTTGGAGTGCAAACGATAGAGCGGAACGAGCGACTAAGAGGCACAATCGGCCTCTGCGTTCGACATCTGTCTCTCTCCTACTTGAGTGAGCAAGCGGTGCGTCCGCGTGGGAGCTGCTATACAATAATACATTTACATTTAAAATTTTCATTTGACTAATGCAAAAATTCCATCAGAATTTTCGTATGACGTGGTCACGCTCAACTATGGTCAGTATATCGACTTTACAATCTTTTAACTAAAACTAATTCATCAATATGTCAATCAAAGCAACGGACACATCGTGTGTTCCTTTGAAGTCCACTGTTGGACATGGTGTCTCTTAGAATGGACGATTTATTATTTTGCCGCACTGGTCAGGTGGTGGTGGCAATCGCAAAACATAGCTTCCCGATGCTGGTCCCCCATCATATCTTGTTTGAGCTACGTATTGTCATTACTTTTTGTAATATTTGTCTTTAAGAAAGCTTAATAATTAGAAAACTACTTTCTACTGTCACTGCAGAGCTCGGCGGTTCAGAAAAATGTTGGGAGGTGGCATGAGGCAAGCAGGAGTATTAGCCGCAGCTGCTTTAGTTGCGTTGGACGAATCTGTTCCTGTTCTTAGAGCAGACCATCGGCGGGCACAATGCCTTGCCAAAGGTTCGTTCGTTCCCTCGTTACTGTAAATTGTTGTTTAGAATGAATTGGTGATTATTTTTTATTTTCACTAAGTATCCCGGAACCAGTGCACATTTTATTTAAAATACCTCATCCGTATGCGCTACGAGGAAAATCAAACTTACCCACATGTAATAAAATTATGACACTAACATGAAACAATGTTAATATGTACTTCGAAATATAATTGAGTATGTATAGAAAGACATAACGAATCAGGACTTTTTATTGACTTGACCAGTTGTAACCAAAGTAAGACTTGGCAAACCAATCACAATCAAAACGAGCAGATAAAACATATTTGTCCAATTAAACCTTGTTTAAATTTGACTTAATCTTATATCTCATATACTTTTACTTAATCGTATATTTGAAATTTTCTCCGGCATAAAAATAACGGTTTGTTTTAACTGATTTCAATGTTGGGGCAGTTTTAAATCGGGACCTGCTTGTGACTAACGACGACTAACGTCTAACGACGCTTCCATAGTTATTTTGTTCTAAGAGTTCAGACAACTTCTAGGATTTTTTCTATAGAAGAATATGTGTCCCCCTACAGTCGAAGCATCACAGTTCGGCCAACTTTTAAGAGCATAAACCAGCGATCGCTTTATTTACCAATCAATATAAGTATGAATTGCCCGAGGATTGTTTCCAATGACTCGATCTCGGTCTACCAGTATTGCCGTGTTGGCTTCTTACTCGTCACACAGTCCAAGGTAAACGTAACGGTAGGCATTTAATAATGTATGTTGTTTCAGGAATACAAAATTTCAAATTCCGGTTATTTTCTGTCGACGTTGAAAACCAACACACTAACATAATTCAGGTGACAATATGTGATCAAACAGAAGTCACAAGTCGAAAAATAATCGAGCGTTGGGCAAGGGTATTGTAATCTTAGGTAATACAAAACTAGATTCCAAGACAATAAGATTTTTTCTGCACCGTGATATAAGCGACGAAGATGTCAGGTTATCCAGTGGCGTAGCGTGCGGGGGGCAGAGGGGGCCATGGCCCCGGGCGCCATACGAAGGGGGGCGGCGGATTAGGAATATAACGAAACAAATTCCGAAACGAAACCGCAAGGGTGTGAAAGAGAGGACGATAACTGCCCGACCGGCGGGCGACCGCGCGGCGGCGCGCGAGTCTTTCCGAACGCGAACGTCCGCGTCGCGTCGATTCAATCAAACAAAACAATACGCTACAATTCATTTTATTACAAAAATAGTGCCATATTTATAAGTTACCCCGATGTACCTGCGCAGAAGACCGATATTTGAAAGGCGCCAAAAACCGTACACTTCGTGGCAAAAAAATCACCTAAATAAATCTGGACTAATTTGTCATTAATATTGATGATTTGTCATTATCCTCGTCATGTTCAGATATGGCGAAAATGATAGCGATGGTGATGGAATGGAAGGTGTAATTAACCATTAAATTAAGTGTGCAAGGGAATGCAATTTAACTTGACCTCTTTGATTTAGATTTAAGATGACAACCTTTTGCTAGTGGAAATTTTATGAATGGGGATGAGTCGAGTTCGACCTGACGCTGACTGGATTCTGAAAAGAAAAATCTTTCTTTTCCCCTTTATTGCCTATATTAAAAGCAGGTGAAATTTGGTTGCGTAATAATGAATGAATCGTTTTTTGTCTTATGACGAGCGTTTACCTAAAATAAATAAATAATACTGAAAATTCATAGCCTTTTATCTTGACTTTGCACGGTAAAGATCAAATAGGACAAGATTCCAACGACTCGCAGCCTCTGATTGATAGTATTAATTTGTCAGATTCAAATACTTTGGTGGAATTCTATATAACTGGAATTCTAATAACTGCTGGAATTCCGACATTACAACAAAATATAACCGATTTTGATAGCAACGACATTGGAAAATGGCCTGAAAGCATAAATTCAAACATGAGAATACTATTGATACAGAGAGGCCCTGAAGTCATTCAACACATGAATACAAATTTATCTGTAGAGTCAACAGTATCACGTACGACTCGGTCAGACATGAACCGTACAAAATCAACAGTAGTGTCGAGACGGCTGACTAACGATTGGTTTTATCGCACAATGCCAAACGGCGAAAAAGTTTTACGCTCTTGGATGGCATATTCTCCTTCGAAATGCTCATTGTTTTGCTTCTGTTGTCGTCTATTTGAACACCCCAAATCATCAAATGTATCCAAATTTTGCTCTTCAGATGGATTTAACACTTGGTGGAAATTGAATCCCAAGGTAGCCAACCATGAATCAAGTTCACAACATAACGTTAATTTTTGCAAATGGAAGGATTTAGAAAATAGGCTTCGAAAAGGGAAAACTATCGATAAAAAAGAACAAAACATATTAGAAAAGGAAACTAAAAAATGGCATGAAATTCTGACAAGAATGTTTAATATTATACAATTTCTGGCAAAACAAAATTTGGCGTTACGTGGTCATAGAGAAGATGATAGTAGTACTAACAGAGGTAACTTTTTGGAATTGGTGCATCTGCTGGCAAAGTACGATCCTGTTCTCAGAGAACATTTAGTAAGGATAAAAATGGGCCAAAACATATCTCTTACTTATATGTCACCTGAAATTCAAAACGAGTTGATAGAAGTTTTAGGAAAAAAAGTTCGCCAAGCAAGTTAGCTCGTGTCCAAAAGGCCAAATATTATTCCATAATTTTTGACAGCACCCCGGACATTTCCCATAAAGACCAAACAAGCCAAGTATTGCGATACGTGGTGATTGAAAATCAGGAGGTGAGAGTTGAGGAATCTTTTATAGATTTTATTGAAACCAAAAGCAAAACTGCAGAAGGTATTAGCAACATGATAGTAAGTAAACTTAAAGATGACGGGCTCGATATTATGAATTGTAGAGGACAAGCTTACGATAACGCTGCCACGATGGCTGGATGCCACACAGGTGTTCAACAGCGAATAAAAGATATCAATCCTAATGCCGAATTTATTCCTTGCTCGAATCATTCACTGAACTTAGTTTGCCTACATGCAGCTGCAGCTGAGGTCAATTCGGTTACTTTCTTTGGCACGCTAGAACGCTGCTATGCTTTTTTTTCTACGTCAACCCACCGGTGGGAAGTTCTTGTTGCAGCAACAACAGGAAAAAGTTTGAAAAGACTTCAGGATACACGTTGGAGCGCTAGAAGTGATGCTGTAAATTTCATTAGACATCGTTACAAAGAAACATTGACTACACTAGAAAAACTCACGGAAACGAATGAAAGTTTGAACACACGGACGGATGCAGGAAGTTTATTAGTCGCTATGCAATCATTTTCATTTTTATGTTACTTAGGCTTCTGGCAACCGATACTTCGTGAAGTTAATGATACTCAAAAGTATTTGCAAACAGAGGGGCTGAACATACATCAGTGTGCTCAGAAAATGAGTGCTTTGCAGACCCTATTAGAAGAAAAACGAGCTGAATTTGTAGACGGAGCTCTACAATATGCTAAAAGTTTATGTAAAGAGCTTGGAATTTCTTTTGAACCCCCAAGACAAATCCGGAGGAAGCATACTTTTGGCGATGGATCTGTAGACGTTGGGTTATCGTACGAGAACGAACTGAGGCGAACAATGTTCACTTCAGTAGACAGAGTAACTGCTGAAATTCGTAATCGATTCCAACAGCTACAAAATCTAGCGCAAAAATATTCCTTTATAATGCCCGCAGTAATGCTGGACTCAGAAGAACTTAGCCTAGATCAAGCTCCTCGGGACATAAATACAGAAGAGTTTCAACATGAGCGCGCACGCCTACGAGCGTACGTAGCTGCAACAAACCCAGACTGTAAAAACGAGCTCATTAAGTCCGGCTCTCTGGGATTATTAAAATATATTATTGACTCCAAACTTGAAGATGGCTTGCCAAATATTGTAATAATGCTGAGGATTTTTTTAACATCTGCCGTCAGCAATGCCAGTTGCGAGAGAAGCTTCTCTAAACTAAAGCTAATAAAAAATTATCTTAGGTCGACTATGTCCACGTTGAGGCTAACAAATCTAGCTATTCTGGCTATTGAAGATGAGATACATTTTGATATTGACGATTGTATAAAAGATTTTGCTTTGAAAAAAACACGAAGAGTACATTTTTAATCTAATTTTTTTAAGTGGCACCTTGTAACACTCGTAAATATATATATTTTATTCCTTCCAAGTTTAATGAGCACTACCTCATTATACGAGTACGTATAATTTAAGATACTTACACATACACTCGATGTTGTATGCTCAATTGACAAATAAATACTCTAATACTTGTTATTATTATTTATTGCTTTAAATACCTACGTTACATAATAAAGTATATTAGGTCCATTGAATATAATATTTAAACTTTAAATGACTTACAATTCAATTAGCGGGCGGCCAATTTCAAGTTGGCCCCGGGCGGCGAAAACCACGCTACGCCACTGAGGTTATCAGTTAAAAAAATAGTGTTTGTATTGAAGGAATTTGAAAGAAAAATATTGTAAGTTTTACAGTGTTTCGTGAGAAGCGAACGCGCAGTTATAGTGACGATCTGCAGTTTTGGATTTATATAGCAAATTTGAAATAAGTGACATCACTTCCTATTCATACTTGGGTTTTCATTATTGTTATGCATCTTAAATATGTAATAGTTACATGAATGAAGCACGAACTTAGTTTGTTTTAGTTTTCCCAGATTTTTCATTTAGTGGTTTGTTTGATAAGTAATGTAAGTAATTTGATAAATAAACGAAATTCTGGATATACTATACATAGAAAGATAGCTTGTTTGTGATGTAAATGTGCGGTGAAACTGTTATTTCAGAGACATTTGACTTATCGCAAATATTTTGAAAATAGGCGTAAATACAAGTCCCAGGATATACCGGATTTCCTTAACGAGATTAGAATGGGCCTGAATCAGCTTAAAAACAACAAGGCGCGGGGTGATGACGGTATCAAATCTGTGCTTCTAAAGGCGGGTGGAACTACCGGTGTTTCACCTAAAGTCCTTTAGAAGCACTTGAACACCGTCGTCCTCGTTGGCATAAAACCAGAGGCATGGAGCAGGAGCGTGGTAGTGCTGTTCTTTAAAAAAGGTGAGACGTGGGCTGTGCTTGAATCTCTTCAACGGTGCCATATTGACTATCGGTACATTGAAGTGTTTGTATGACAACGCCACTATATCGATCCGAGTATAGGAGCAGAGTTCGAAGGCTATTCCTATCAAAATGGGTGTTAGACAGGGAGGCGTCATTTCTCCGAAACTGTTTAATGCCACTTCGGAAAACGCCTTGAAGTTCCTGGAATGGCAAGGATTTGGCATCAACATTAACGCAAATACATCACTCACCTTCAATCGAGTTTTTCAATAGGTGGGTCTTAAATGAACATGGAGAAGTCTAAAGCAATGTGCAATGCCCATGTTCTACCCACCCCAATTTTAGTTGAGAGCTCGCTTCTCGAAGTTGTTTACTCGTATGTCCAACTTCAAGAAAGAGGTCAATCGCCGATTCTAACTCGGCTGGGCAGTGTTATGCAGCGAAACACCTTCTTGTCCGACATACCTCAGTGCCTCAAGTCGAAAGTTTTCGAACAATGTATGTTACCAGATTACCTATGGCATCGAAACGTGGTTTTTGGAATGGAGTTCTGGAATGGAGACCACGTATCGGTTAACGCAGCGAAGGGTGTCCGGGTGGACGAGATGTCCAAGATGGACCGATGGTTTGACTGAAACCCCAGGATCGCGCTGGACACGGGCCGCATACAACCGGTCCTATTAGAGATTACTTGGGGAGGCCTATGTCTAGCAGTGGACGTCTTATGGCAGATATGATGATGATGTAAATATAAAAACGTAGAACACATTAATCTTATATGATGACTATTTCGAAACTTTTTTATACATAAAGGTACTTAAATGATCTATAGGAGTTTGCTACTCTGGGTAAACCTTTGTTTCAGATAGCTCAACCAATTAGTGATGAGAACTGAAATAGAGAGAAATATACCTGCAGAACTAAGGTATAACAAAATAATATGGAAAGATAACAAACTCCTAGCATTTATCTCATGTTATGAGTCAACAATTTTATGATGTAGATCAGTAATTCTCAAGTGATCCAGGTGGACCACTGGGGTTCCACCAGAGACTCGACGAGAGTCGTGGGCCTGACAAAATATCGGGATCTACACAATGTAAGCGGGGGTGCATGAGTATTATTTTGGTTTCGATAGTGAAGAACTAAAATGTTGGCTTGACTTCTACTATCAATATAGGCAGATAATATTTTAAAAAGTTCAGCGACTGTTACTTGTATAATAATATTCCATATTCAGTACAACGCGTCGAGACTTGTTGCCGCTCCGCTGCCCGCTGCCGGCTGCCGGCTGCCGCTGTCCCGTCCTTAATACTTGCTCAAACGTGCAAATGAATTAGTGTATAAATACGAATGTCAAGGATAAACGGTACTCATTTATTTCCGAAATTTCATAAATAAAAGTGAATAAATATTAGTGACAATTTGTTTCCAGACTTTCGAAAAGTTAAGTGAATCGATATTATTGATTACCAGTATCGAAAAATTAAGTATAAGTAACTTCATACCTGACTATTTGTTATATGCATACACCGTTACTTTTTTATCGTATAAAATCCAGCGGGGAGGTGATTCTAATCATGTAAACAAACAACTTTTTCTATGAAGCCACTTCCGAATATAGAAAAGCAGATTCTTTTTCGGCATTTCGGAAGTGGCTTTATAGTAAAATTTGTTTATTATCATGAGTAGTATCACCTCCCCGCGGGATAAAAACAATGGGTACATAACGTGTAATCAAAAAGCGTAAAACTAGTGCTAATCAAAAGTTGAGTAATTATAATCAATCACGGCACAATATCATTTTCTTTGGATAAAATTAACGGTTAAACCCTTATTTTTAACAGTTACTTTTATCCGGTATTTTTAGTGGTGGAGTCGATTGTACTCTTGATTCTGTACGAACTACTCGAAGGTTTTGCGTTATTTAAATAACGAGTTGTATTTTTATTTCATATATTTTACAATTTATAAATACAAAAAATGTTAATTAGAAAGTAGTCTCTCCAACCAACCTTCTATGAGATATATATATTTATAATAATATATTATTTTAGGGTAGTATGTAAGTTCAGTAGGTATTTGATTGCTCAGTTTTTTTACTGTTTACATTAGCGGTTGGTAATTAATACGAAACATTACCGAATCTAAGAAGTTTCGTCAGTACAGTGTTGTATATTTAAAATATTTTTCTTCCATCATAGGCAGACAAACGGTTGCTTACATGCCTTTAATGCAACAAAGTTTTTAGCGATGACTATTAAACAATCAAAGCTGGAAGACCAACTAACAAGGTATCATCCTGATAAAATAGGTAAAGATAAAATATTTCTAAAAAGTAAAAGAAAAAATTGAAAACAGACCCTCGCTTTTACCTTAGGTTCGCTTCAACGTCTGAAAGCAATAATGATGGCTTGCATCTTACGTCATCTCTTTACTTACATCAAAATCTGAAAAACCGCACACTATTCGAGAACTATAGATCATAAATCCATTTGATGAAACAGAAGTGGAGAATGTGTAGTACAAGAGCACTTCAGTGATAACTATATTTTTAATATAGTTATCACTGAATGCATATCATTAAAAATAGATATTTTCCTATTTGTGTCCAAAAACCCTGTATTTAGACATGTTCTGGATTATTCCTAATAAACCAATTCAAATTATTTTAAAAAATGTTTCAAAATAAATGCATGTATTTCATGCTTCCATGTCTCAAAGTATTTAACAAATAAAAAACAACAAAATTAATTTATTTTTTACTGTCTTATGTTAAATATTTCATTTCTTAGCTTTAGCTTCTCGGGTAGCTTTCCTCTCTGCAGCCCTTGCTAACTGTTTTGCTGGCTTCAGGTTACCTTTCTTGCTAAACCGCTGGTTCCTCAAGAATTTGGGATCCATCTGGAATTAATTATTCCTTTACTTGTTGCCTTCGCTAATTAAAATTGAACTATTTCCATTATTTTAATCAGTAAGTTTAAATTTAATACAGTTGTCTAAAATTTTGATAATTTACTTTATTGAGTAGTCCAATTAGAAGCACTAACATGTAATTCTAAATGTTTATGGTATTAGTAATAAATAACGAATTCTACAGAAATACAAAAATAACAACATAAGTGTTAAAATATCGCAACAAAAATGGAATTAAATAACATTTAAAAATTCAATATTCTTTCTAAATCTGTAATATCAAAATTACTACAAAAAGGCATCCTAATAACAGCTAAGCACTATTTGCTACTAAATTATTAATTAACTATCTAAAATTCTAAACAGCTACTCAGAAATACTTAGTTTCTTTTATTTAGACCATATATTATATATATTTGACTCACTCCCAGGGTAGATTCGTGTCTGAACTTTGTAGGCTTCTTGATACCATTTCTGTGAGCCTTGCGGTCTGAAAACAAGTAATATTACTACTAAGCGATTCACAAAACACTGCGTTAAATAATATAAATCTTCTAATTCAATAAAATAGAAACATTATACGGTAAAATTGATTGAATATATAACTAAAATAACAATTATAAGTTTTATATTTTACTTACTCTGGTTATGATTTGTGTGATTCTTTGACTTTGCCATTTCGTCGAATTATATACTCTGGAAGTAAAAATAATAGGATAACTAAATGATCACTTATCACACAAGCTAATTACAGAAATACGAAAATACAATAATTTTACGATTACAGCGATATACTGAGAAATATAAATTCGTAAACACGAACACTAACCTATTCACAGAGTTGAAAACAGAAAGAAGGTATATCTGACAGTGTCATGTGTCAATATGGAGTGCTGTAAAATCCGTCTAAAAATATTAACTTGGTAAAAAATGAATAAATAAAAGAATGATTTCATGGCAGAAACGCTAATGCAAACTTACAGAAATAATAAATTGTTATCTTTTCGTTAATAAAAAAAAATTTTCTAAATTGGCAAGTTTAGTGGTCTGAAATATCTGCTAATTTACCAGTTTTGTAAAATGGACTAGCTGATTTATTTTGAAACCGTAAACAATCGAAACGTAGTTAAATTGGGTATGTTGACTGTAAATGATTCTATCTGGTTTTTAATGTAAAATTACTAAAAAGGATGGAACAAAAATCTATAATTCTTGTTAATATTTAATTTTTAAGGAACATGATGATATTAAGACTCTATAAATCTTGTCAATATTCAATTCTAAAATGGTTTTTAAATAACCTTATAAGAATTAAGTAGTAGAAAGTATTAATAATCCGATTTTACCTTAGTAAATTATTAACGAGGTATTTATTATAATTATTTTTTATCAGTATCATAGACGTTATTCTTGGTCAACAGAAAAACATATACAACCTCTCAAAAAATTACCCCATCTTATTTAAATTAATCAACTGATTTAAAGTTAAAAAATATTTCATTTAGGACATTACCTTTAAGGACGTGCGTATGTTTTTAAAATTTAGTATCAATCTGGATTTTGTCCAGATTTATCTATAGTTGTTTACTCAAAGGACTATATCAACATCCTTACTAAGTCAAGTTAAATCAATGACGAGTCTGATGGCGCATATGATAGTGATCTTATCTTGTTCCCCAAAGGGTTTGAAGCCCAAACAGAGCAAACATTTAAATTATGAATATTAATATTTTTTCTGTGTTAGTGTGTTATTTATATATATCTAAGTATTATATTTATTATTCTTCTGTCGTGTGATATCTGTAACACAAAGCTTTAAAGCTCGAGTTCAGGTCATCGTATGAGATATCGTGTGTCTTTATTAATATTTATTTATTATAATTTACCCTTCTGAATTTTAAATTTAGGAACGCAAGATTTTCTGACGTGGATATACATGACAACTGTTCAACTCAACTGTCAGTTAATGTCAGAAAATTGACGGGTCTGATTTAGTTTTCGTGGACAAAATTTATTGATATTAATTAATTTAAAAATATTTGTATCATTTGCTTATATAATATGGTTGTATTAGAAGGTGAAGCTGGTGATGCCAAACCCATGTCTACTGAAGAGAAAAAAAAAGAAGAAACGGAATCCTCAACTTTATTAAGTTTAGAAAGTATCCTTTTAGAATACATACTTTATTGACTAGATGAAACCTAATTTCATCGAAAATAAGATGGAGAAATAAACTTAAATTAATATTTTATATATTTCTAGTTATCATCAAACTTTAATATACTTGTTGTTAAATGTAACCTCCAAATGAAAGCAGTTTTGGACAATTCATTTTAAAATAATGCCAAAAGTTTTTGAAATATTTACTTTACTCTATATCAAGCTAAAATTACTTTATAGTTTTAAATATACCTGTTTACATCTTGAATTTTGTAACTTTTTTTCTCTGTTCTACAGTTAAAAGTGAGAATGAAAATGAATACATAAAATTACTAAATATTCTATATATAATAATTTTATTGAATACATAAATTATATTGGGAGTTTCAATATTATGTATGTCAATAATTTATTATACAGTAGAATCCATTTATTACGACCCTGCCTATATTGAATAATTGCTTTGTATGAAGTAAATATGTGTGAAGTTTGGTTTGCATACTTGGTCTGTTATAATAACTTTACTTGTGCCAAATATATTAACATATAACTTGTAATAACCTATTTTAGGAAATGATCTCCGGTTATAGTGACTGACACTACACTGACTTCCTAACATCTCTTATTTTCGTGATCATACCCACCTCTCTCTTTGCAACTATGATAGGTGAATGTGTATCTTGTTTCGCCGATTTATTTTTAATTATCTACATACACTTTGTGATCTCCCTTATTAAACAAAATACCAAACAAAAATACTAAGCTGCTCTTCATATGTTTTAGGTCTTTGATTTGTATGACCTCTGCTTAACATGACGAGTTTGTAACTTCTTTTTGATGTCATTATAAGCAGATTCTGCTGTATTTTATTTTAGTTTATAATTGACCTTAAAAAACACCCAGTCTTCCGCTTAACCAAGGATGCTCAACAACAGCATGGTTTGCGTCATGGAGACTATCAACGGTACCGAGGATACTGCTCACGGCGTATCAGGAGACTACGGAAAGTCCTCAAAATACCACAGGTAGTTTGTTAGGTACTACAGATAGTTTGATAGTAGCAAGAACAATCGAGTGCTAGCACCTCTTTGTTCTTACTACTATCGTAAAGTACGAATATTGACTGTATATTAAATTCTAAAATATTGTGTTTATAATATGAGTAGGGCATAATACTTTTATTTAACTAAACAGTTGCATTTTACAAACACTAAGACCACATGGTGTCAATGGTTGTGGGATCGATTCCCATCCAGGACAAACATTTATATGATGATATTAGTGTTTGTTCTGTGTCTGTTTGTTAAATATGTAGTTAATTGTTATATTTGTGATTTATTCTGTTCCTTGACGTCCTAAACGTCCTAGACGTGCTTTAAGGAACTTATCTCTGAATCAGGACAATGCATGAGATGTTGTGTGAATTTAACAGGGCGACAGACGGCATTATCGACGACGTGACGTCACCACGAATCATTTGATGGGCACCAATGCTGAGAACAGGCTGCTTTGCGTGCCGCTCCTCCAGGCGGAACGCGCTTGGGCGCACGCAATGCAGCTGCGGCAGGAGGCCAACACTGAACCGAGGAAGAAGTTTCACCTTGTTTCACGGCTCAAGAAAGCATGTTCCCACGCTCAAACATTGCTAGAACTGTGCGAGGTTGGTGGTTGAGATTTTTTTAAATTCTACTGTTTCAATCTGCTCTCAGTAAAAACTTACGAAATAATTATAATAAAAAAATCATATAACTGTATAAGGGTTTGGTGATAAACAAATCTTAGTTTTGATCAGATAGCTGTTTTATTGAAAACAAAAAAGTATTATTCAACTTGATGCTTATTAAAGTAACGAAATAAAATGTCAATCCAACGTGTTACTTATCCAGGACACACTACGTTTGCATGCATTGTTCAGGGCAAGTTATAAAACATAATTTATTCATACTTAGCCATTTAATTCTATCCAGCTTATCGTAAACTCGATGTTACAGTTATAATACAAAATTAAGCTGGTAACTTTAATCTCACGGTATCGAATATGAGAGTATTCCTTCAAATGGACTTTCTTTTGCAAGAATAGACTCAACTCATCAATTAACATTCAGAACTCGAATCATCAATTTATTTATTTTATATTATAGCTCTCTTTTATTTATTTATTTAACTTTATTGCACAAAATGTTACAAAATGTACAAATGGCGGACTTAATGCCAGATGGCATTATCTCCCAGTCAACCATTACACAAAACTGCAAAATATATATATATATATATAGTGGTGCAGGCAATATATATACAAAATAAATAAACGTGGCATACATATTTGTATAAATAAACGCAATAAATGCATATGATATAAATAAATATATACACACATATATATATATATATAATTCCATTCCTTCCATTAATGTTGTCCAATCAAGTTCCGCAGCATCCTGTTTTAGTTTTTCAATATCCAGTTTTCCAAAACTTCGCAGATATTTTATTCTAGGCTTGACCCTAGGTGGCTTTAACTTGTAACTCAGAAATAGAAGGTCATGTTTAGAGAACCCAGGAGCTGGCAATTGGCCATGCTTAATTACCAAGTCAGGAGATGAGGTTATCATTAGGTCTATGAGGGAGTCAAACGCGTTCAAATTGTGGTGAGTTGGGTTTGATGGTAGAAGAGAAAAGTCAGTAGATTGAATGATGGATTGGAGTTTAGAAGATCGAGCTGAGGATTTAAGCATATTTGTATTAAAGTCGCCCATGATTATGTGGTGTGCGTGCTCACTAGAGATTGATTCAAGGACTCAAGAGTGGAGAAGTAGTCTATAGAAGGTGGACAGTATACGACCCCAACAACAACCTTAGCACCGTCAACTGATACTTCCACAAAGATATATTCCACAGAATATGTGTTTTAGAACTTCGGTCACCTTAGTTTTCGTTATTTTTGCAAAAGAAAGATGTACACATGACACATCTGGTATCAGTGCATCTGTGCGTCACCCGTCCGACAGCCGATACATTTTAGTCAGATGGGTACGCTTCTCGCGGCAGCGTCCGTGTGGGCCGACATTAAAATAAAGGTGGGGTGACGCAGCAGAGCGGCGTGTGCGACGCGCGCACGCAGCTGGAGGCGGGCGCGTACGCGGCGTGGCTGGGAGGCGTGCTGCTGGTGGAGCTGCAGCAGTGGCGCGCGGCCGCCGAGCGCCTGCAGCGCGCGCACCTGGTGCTGGCCAACCTGTGCGCCGCGCTGCCCGAGGATGAGCGACTCGTCTACAACCAGAAGGTACGACTTGTTTCTCGTGGTATCCCCACCCGACTTTGAGGCGGTCCTTGGTGGTGGCGGTTGACGCACACTCGCCAGATAATATACGCAAAAAAATTATTTTCTTTCTAAGGTATCAAAACTGTTGGTCATTTTTCGGTTGAAGTTTACAGCGCGATTTTCTCTATGATTTTTGCTATATGTAAATAATACTAGCTAACCCGGCAGATGTTGTCCTGTCTCAACTACGTTTAGCATGAAAAAAATGTGTTATTAAAATTATGTGTCACGGTGTTTGTCCAGCATGAACTTCTAAACTACTGAACCGATTTTAAACTTTTTTGCATACCTACTGTGTACAGTTTGAACATGAAAAATAGTATAGTTTATATCTCTATCTATAGTCGCAACATAGTTTTCACGTTTTTCGGGTCAATTAGTTTACTTATATTTTCTGACGCGACGTGCCGAAACCGTCTCCGGTAAACTAGTTACTAAATCGGTTTGATTATCGACTGACGTTGCGCGAGTGTCGATAAGACTGTTTCGCAACGCAAAAGATGAACCTTAGTAGACTTGATAGTAGTTGCTTGTTTAGGAAGTTTATTACATGGCATGGCACAAAGTGGTGATGGGCAGCAGCATGCCCGTCGCTAAAGCTTCGCTCTGCGATTGCCAACACGCTTGCACAGCGCGGCAATTATGGGCAAAAAACCTCCTATTTTTTGGAGAGGCCTATGAACAGTAGACTTTCAATGATGATTAATGCGGCCGAGGTTTGAGCTCCGAGGTTAGAGCCTTACTAAATATACATAGTTTTAAACATATATTTTTAATTCCTTTAAATTACAGATTTTAATCCTAACTAATAAGAGATATATGGAATATTTATGTCGTTTTGTTGTTTATATTATTTTGTATTTGTTTCTTTTACTATTTCAGTCTGAAGAATTGAAGCCGAGCTTGCGTTACTGCGCTTACAATATCGGCGACGAGTCGGCAGCAGGCGATCTAGTCGCCATGCGCAGTCAGGGGCTCATTGAGAATCTGGACTCGCTTATGGCTCAAGCTAAGTATGTTACAACCGATAGGGAATTTTTCTGAATTTAACTAAAGGCACCTATAAGAAATGACATCTTTTCAACATAGACGTGTTGCCACAGTATTGTGCTGCAATTTATAATGACGCATCTAAGGGAACCTTCGTCTGTACTCTCCTAATACTGCACACGTATCTTCCCACTCAAAAGTGTAAAAACGAATTTACAGATCTGATACAAAATCAGCTATAGGTAAAACTGTCTAATCTGTAACAAAGAAGTTGTGAAACAGAGAATAGATTTTTATTTACTTCTTTCCGGACAAATCCGAATAAAAAATACAGGCCAATTTTATGGATAACATTGTAATAATTATAATATTTGTAGCCAACGTTAATGAGTACTCTCAATGGATTTTTTTTTCCAGAGAATCGCGATCCGGCGTTATGCACGAAGTAGAATGGCGCGGGCGCAAGGTAACAGTGAGACCTGAAAAAGTACGTCTCTTCCTCATCGCTCTACAAGATTTCGATAAATCGGTCGCAAGTGCACAAACTGTCGAAGCCAAGATCGATATCTTGGAGAATATTCTTATGGACTGCAAGGACGCCATATCCGCTATCAAGGACGAAATCAAAATCGACCCTAAACTGAAGTCCGTGTCCCAAGAGACCCAAATGTCCGGGATCAACTATCTACTATCATACTTGATGTACCTCCGCCTGATGCGCACTATCGAAAGAAATAATCTGCTAGTTCAGCAAGCTGAGGAGGCGCGCAAGAAAAACGCCCAGATTGACGGCAAGAAGGTTCGCCCCTACGACCTCACTAGGCTTTACGAGATTATCCTGCAGAACTTCACCGAGCTCCAGCAACTGCCCGGTTTCGAGAACGACGCGGCGTACCAGCGCGAGATCGAGCTGCTAATGAAGTCGTACCGAGCGTTCCGCTGCTTCTACATAGCGCAGGTGCTGACCGGCCTGCGCCGGTTCAGGGAAGCGTTGGCGATGCTGGAGAGGAGCAGCGAGTACACTACGGAGTCGCTCAACAATAAACTGGAGGACCGGCAACTGACGGATAAGTTGCAGGTTCTGAAGAAGGATATAGAAAGCTGCAAGTTCGAAGTTCACGCCGACTCCGTGCTCGAGGACGACGACGAGCAGGACGAGGAGAATAAATACACCAGCGGAAAACACTACAAGGAGAAGAAGCCCCTGGTCGACCGGCTGGACGAGTACCGCGAGGACTCCCAGATCCTCACCAAGAATCCAAACGTGTACAAACTGCCGCCCGCGATGGAAGCAATCCCGTGCAAACCGCTGTTCTTCGATCTTGCCTGCAATTTTGTGGAATTCCCAAATTTGGACGACAAGACCGGCGCTGCGGACAACAAGAAACAAGGCGCCGGACTCACGGGATTGGTCAAGGGATTCTTGGGATGGGGCAAAAGTGACAAATAGTTTAAATTACATACATACTTTATCTGTACAAGATAACTTAACGTATTAAATTATGGTATACTTCTTGGACTTTAATGTTTAAAAATTTTATATTTTGTTATTGGGTTTATGGGCAATATATAAAGTTCACACTTTCATTCGGATATTTCTGTACCCCGCTGGAATGGAAAATTAACGAAAATGTTAGGACAATAATTATATATAGCACAATTATAATAAAACTGATAACATGTATTTAACAAAACATATTTTACACAATTTAAAGTGTTGTTCTGTTTGTGCAAAGTACAAAATATTACACATTTTTATTTCGTAACATTTACAGAGATTATGTTGCAAACATTTTAGACAAAGAACTTTTTAGTCACGTCAGTCTCATAAACTGCAATGTAAAAAACAAATTTCCAGTACTGAAAACAACTCATTGCTGCATAGTCACAAATATTTCTAATCTTTAATTCAAACAAAATGTTTATAACAGCTGGCTAGTGTCATCCTGGTTTAGAATATTCATAACCACTTTCTCAGATTGGTATTAACTACTCGATACGCAATTTCTTGATTACGATAAGCATAACTGAAAAATTAAATGGTCCTTTTCAAATTTTAACATCACAAGATGATTGTTAAAAAAGTATTTAAGAAAAGTTTTTATAGATTTTGTTATGTACATAGTATAAAATAATATTTTTTTTATAAATCATAACTAATTCAAGACTAGGTTAAGCATTATAAGTCTTCACAGTAAGCAGCTAGCAATGAAGTAATTTACAGTACAACTACACTGGTCATCACAAAAATCGGGCAACCTACATTTTACAGGAAATATTTTGTTTAAAGATTTTGAATGTAAAAAACTGAATCATAATCATATTGTTTAATTAAAAAATTTATTTTTTACAAATAAAGCTCAAAATAGTCAAAGAAATTACTAAAACCTTAAAAGTTTAGCAAACAAATAAGAAATCGACAATTTATGCTGATTTTCGGGTTGACTTTGATCACTTTTCATTACTTACCGTTATTGCAACAAAACTTTAATTTTAATGTTGTGTGTTGCCTCCTCGTGCTTTAATCACTGCCTACATTCGTCTTTTCAATAACCTTTTTAAACCGTTGGTTTCTTGAGAGAAAAAAATGAGTAACTTTCTTACTCAAAAAATTAATTATTCGCAACCAAGGGATATATAGACTTGAAAGTCACACGTACATAAAATATATCATACGATACGCGAACGTGTATCTTTATAACACGTATCCTACACCTAAACCGTCATGTACAATAGATTTACAATCATAGTATATACTATACACCTTAACTTTAATTTGCTCTAGAATCAACCATATTATTTTATTTCTCTAACCCACTGATGCTAAATTAAAGTAATTTACTAGCACATTTCAATAGATAATACATACAGTTATGGACAGTATTAGCGGAACACATATAGTGTTTATTGACAACAAGTATACATATAAAAAAATTGCAATAATACACAACTGGACCCTTGCAGCAAAGGTTGGGTCGATAGATAACTATACTCTTGTAATGCATACGTATTTGTCAGCAGTATCACAATGGGAGGTATTTAACGCGAGTTAAGCGGAGGCCAGTGAGCTGTGTCATGCGGCACGCGGTCCCCGGGGACCAGCAGTTGGCCGCAGGTAGGGCACACGTCCAGCTGGGTCACCACCTTCCTGCCCACCACCAGCTCTTGCTGCTTCGCTATGTCTGGCAGCAGGGCCACCAGCTCCGGGAACAGTGCGTCCAGCTGCGAGCCGACTGCGTTCCGGCAGTGTTGCGAAAATTCTTCAGCACTGATGATACTGTCGCGGAAGGCGCGCGAGGCCACCTTGAAGTCTTCGACGGCAGCCGCACCTCCCAGGGCCACCGCGAACTTCTTCACCAGCGCTCGGTTTCGCTGCTCGAAGTCCGGTGGCGGGATGTAGGCATGGACGGGCGCAGAGAAGGTCTGGCCCGCCGAGTTGGTGAAGGTCATGCCGTCGCACGCCGGCCGCGGCTTGAAGCCCGGCGGCACGCTGCCGTTGGCCACCTTGCGGCCCGGCGGTTCGCTGCTGTTGGCCACCTTGCGGCCCGGCGGCTCGCTGCTGTTGGCCACCTTGCGGCCAGGCGGCGCGTTCTCGCTCCGAGCGTTCAGCGGCGGGTAGTCTTTGGAGGCGAGCGCGAAGTCTCCGTTGCCCCCGTTCTTGTTTCTCTCCTCGGTGCTCTCGGTGGTTCGGAGCTTGCGCGAGTCCGTTTTGTTTTCGACGCTGGCACCGTACGAGAGCTCCTTGGCCACTTTCCGGTCGATGACCCCGTTCACGTACGGTATCTCAGCTATGTTCTCTTTTTTCGCGTTGTTGTTCTGTTTCTTTTTCTCCTTCTTGCCGGGCTTGGGGTCGGTCGGGGCGGTATACGCCGGAGTCGTGGGCGGCGCGGCGGCTTTCTTTGGCTTAGGTTTGGAGTTGGTCGGAAGAGTGGGGAAGTCGGCGACAGGGTTGAACGACGGCTCGCGGGGCTGCGGCGGTGGCTCGGGTCGGCTCGGTTTGGGTTTTTCCTTGGATTTAGAAACGGTGATCCACTGCGCCGGCGCCGCGGGCGCCGAGTTGGCCGACAGCGCGGGGAACGCCTCCGCGTTTAACGGGACTTTCTTACTGTGGGCAGTCGAGTTGCCGCTCTGGGGTCTGTTAAATGCGTTAATCTCCTGGCTGTTTATAGAGGCGACCTGAAACAGATAATGTACGGTTTTGATATCATAGTTTTGCCAGTCTGTATTTTATGCCGCGACGCCGGTCATCTGAGCCTATGTATATAACCTGTCTTTTTTAATGTTAACAGGAATGATTGGAGGTAGTGGGTTAGAAAGGGCATCCGACTGAGGTGAAGTCGGCCCTGCGGTACAGAGTAGAAGGGTACCTTCGGTGGCTGCAGCGTGCCGGCACCGATACTGGGGTGATCGTCCCGCGAGCCAAGTGCCGGGAAGTCGTCTCGCGTGCCGAGCGCCGGGAAGTCGTCGTCGGGGGGCGGACGACGCGCCGGCACCGAGACGCGCCCGGTGGCGGGGGTCAGCCTGAAGTTGCTCGCGCTGGCCGGTTGGCTGTGCAGCTGGATCGACACACTCGGCTTCGCTGTACCGTGATGCTCGTCAAATTAGGAATAGTATTAAAAACCGAATGCATATGATTGCCGAGGAATTATGGAAAAAGTAAAAATGGAAAAAAAATTCAATCAATTTTCAGTCGTATCCACTTTGCGATTATTAGCCGCCGCATTCTTGTCAATTTTGGCTTAATACAGGATATTTGCATCAAAGGCAAAATTTTTATTTATATTTCTTATACTTATTATTTTGATTGTTAATCACTATTAATTTTAAATTCATCATAGAGAATGTTAAGATTTTTGCACCGAGTTGCAACGCCATAGCTTATTACGGAATTCTATACGTCAATCACTTTTTATTCATACAAAAAATATTATATGATTTATCGAAAATTATATATTTATTTGAAAAATTGCTATTAGCAAAACTGTTTAGCAATCAAAACATGCGACCTTGATACAAGGTCCTATATTTTGTCAAAGAAGGTGGCGGTGAGACAGCTGTCTGAACATAGAAAGCTGAAAATATGCTGGCAATAAACCAAAGCAGTGGTTCCCAAACTCTTTTCTTTTATAGACCACTTTCAAAACTTTACTGGATCCGGTGGACTCCCTGCAGCTAAATTACTATACATTTTCGTAAACTCGAAAAAAAAGGTGCAGATTAGATCTATTCACGAACGACGAATTAACAGTTTTGGAAAAAAAGGTTTTGACATTTGATAACAAAGTCGAATAAACAAATTTTAGAGTTAGCTAATCGAAAAGTGACTCGATCCAACTTTACTTTATTGAAATCTTCACAGTGAATCGTACCACAATTACCAATCAATTCTCAAAAATGATAAATAAAAAACGTCAAAACTAAGTGGCAAAAAGAATTATATGAAATATTTCTTTGTGTTGTATACAAATATTATAATTATTATAATATTAATTTATATTGTAATCAAAATTAAAGACTTATAAAGTAATGAAACTTCTACAGTGGTAATTACAAAAAATGTATAATTTTAAAGAGATGGATGTACTTGATGTATTGTTAGCAAATTATCAATATTTGGCTTGAGTTTTGTAAGGAATAACCGCAAATCTCCCCGTTATTTTAATCTGCTCCTTTCTTTTGATAGTAAGTTTGTAACGGCACTTAAACATTTTTCGACGAGATATGACGAAGGAATTGCTATGAGAAGCTTTTGCACGATTGCCCACAGATCAGGATATTTTTTGGTTTAAATCTGGTTTTATCATCATGCAGGGCAATCAAATGTTGAATGTATGTCTGAATACCTTCATCGAGGCATTATATCTATAATAAGTTTGAAATCTATGAAAATTCGTGCCGACCAATATTTTCCTTCTTTAATTCCAATTTACCAATAATAACTCAAATTACACTCTTTGTTTTTATTAAATAAAGACTGTTCCCTTATGATCGTAAGTTGAGGCCATTAAATTGTTTAAACAAATCTGTCGGATACGCGATGTCTGCTATAAAATTATTTAGAATTTTTTTAAATCAGGATCGTTCCAGAAATTCTAAAACTGAGTTCCTTTCGACAGCCAGCGTTCTTCAGTATGTAACAGCAATCATTGGAAATCTTCATCGTTTTCATGGCACAATTGTGCAAATAAGCGCGTATTTAATGCAATGGTTCTAATTTTGTTCACTGCTTTAATCACAAATTGAAGCGATTGGTGCAATCTGTCACTCAAATTTTTAGCTGCTAGATGTTTTCAGTGGACAACAACACAATGGGTTACAGTTACCTCTGGTATAATTATTTTAAGAATGCTTATTCATTAATTCGCCCATAACAAATCGAACATATGGCAATAATAATGCTTCATTTCCAGGTAAAGTTGACTAGTCCAGTTGGATTGAAAAATTAGTTGTTTTCAGAAAATTACACAAGAAACATTCAACATCAGAGCTCACTCGACGGATTTTTTTTTAGTATGTCACTTCTGTTTCATCAATTGGATTTATGATCTATAGTTCTCGAATGTCTCGGTGTGTGGTTTTCCAGATTTCGCTATAAGTAATAAGAAATTGTGAGATGCCCGCAAGCCATCATTATTGCTTTTAGACGTTGAAGCGAACATACGGTGGGTCTGTTCTCATATATATTTTTTAATGTTTAGAAATATTTTAATTCTTTACCTATTTTATCAGGATGACACTTTCTTAGGTGGTCTTCCAGCTTTGATGGTTTCATAGAGTCATTGCTCAAAACTTTGTTGCATAAAAGGTGTGGACAACCGTTTGTCTGTCTGTGATGAAAGAAAACTAAATGTTAAATATTCAACATTGTTCTGACGATACTTCGTAGATTCGGTCATGTTTCGTATCAATTACCATCATGTAATGTGAACAATAAAAAAAACTGAGCAATCAAATAACTACTGAACTTACATTCTACCATAAAATAATATATTATTATAAAATATACTTATACCTTATCTCATATAGAAGGTTGGTTGGAAGAGATTTATTTCCATTTAATTAACATTTTTTGTAAATAAATTATAAAATACATGAAACAAGCCGCCCGATACGCGTTTCGCTACGTATAAGGCATAATAATAAAAAATACTATGCATTGTTTGGATGTACTGTATATATTCTCTGAATAGAATCTGTTTGGAAAATGCCTGGATGCCCATCGACTGTCATTCTTTGTTTACGTCTTTGTCTACAAAATTTTTTCGAAGACACATTCCATATGCAATACTGGGGCAGATCAGAATATAACAAATTAATCGCAAATGTATCAGTTTCGCATAATTTGAAAAAAGCGGTCAACGTAGTCCCTGTTGCGTGTGCTGCTCTTTCCAATACATTTGCTTCATTAAAATAAATACGTTGGCCATTCTCAAGATGCACAGCCAAGTAAAAAACAACCGGACGTCTTTCGTGCATTGGAAACGATGGCTTCATTACTACTTATATAGCGCCTCATTTGATACTGAGTAATTTCATCATTTCTATTATCACCAGTAATTATTTACTTTAATTGCAAATATATTTAATGGATTTGACTGAATTACAATATTCCACATTTATATGAGCATTGAATATTTTCGATAATAATGGACAATACGGAACCACCCAACGATAATCAACTTCAACGTCCTGATTGCCTTGATTCTAATGGTTGCAGTTTTGCCATAATCATTAGGTGATCTACTTCGATACAAAGGATATCCGTTATTGCCAGATATTGTGTTTGAAGTCAATTACTTTGGGTATCGTTTCGAACACTTTCCAGCAATAATACATGGCGAATTCATATTTAGTTCACCGCACGGACCATGTATCAGGTTTTTAACGGTAACGTGAAATAACTCAGGATCGACAGTTTGATCAGGAATTTTAGCTAATATGACGTTATTGTTGATATAACAGAACCGGTCGACCGTATTTTCGTACATAAGACATTGCTTCTTGTGCATATTCGTTCGTATGCCGTAAACGTCCAATGTCGTCATCATCATTTGTTTTCGCATCCCGCAAATAAATATATTCTTCGCATCTTAATTTTGCTTGGTTGAAACGAATTAAATTAAGACGTTCAGTTTCTATTTTGGCATACATATCAACGATCTACTGATGATATAGTTTACCACATGTCAAGATATAATTTTGTTCTAGAGGACGAACCATCAATCGATACGAATAAAAGTTTATGGCACTAACTGTTTTTTGTACATGTACACCTGAAGTAAGTGCATAACCTGACAAAGGAATTATGCAAATGAAATGCTAACACACTGAAAATAGATCAATTATTCACCTGTTCGTAGATCAATCATTGGTATATTGATATGGTAGCTATCGTCACCTTTCCAATGCAATATTAGGTATTGTAATGCATCGTAACTACGATGCAGTTCCGAAACACGTAGCAATTGATCATTACTGCGATGAAGTACAATATCAGGGGATTGAAACTGATCATCTAAAATAACAATTGAAACCTCATCAATTGTGGGTGCATTGAATCGCCTTGCATGTTCATCAGATTGAAACGATAAAAAGTATGCATATAACAAATCATTAATATCGATTCACTTTTAATTATGAAATTTCAGAAATAAATGAGTACCGTTTATCCTTGACATTCGTATATATACACTAATTCATTTGCACGTTTGAGCAAGTATTAAGGACGGGACAGCGGCAGCCGGCAGCCGGCAGCGGAGCGGCAACAAGTCTCGACGCGTTGTACTGAATATGGAATATTATTATACAAGTAACAGTCGCTGAACTTCTTAAAATATTATCTGCCTATATTGATAGTAGAAGTCAAGCCAACATTTTAGTTCTTCACTATCGAAACCAAATTAATACTCATGCACCCCCGCTTAAGTGTAGACCCCCATTTATTGTCACGCCCAACGTAGACCCTCGTCGAGTTTCCGGAAAACCTCCAGTAATCCACCTGGACCACTCGGAACTACTGAACTTGCAAGCATAAATATATGAACATGCAAGTGTACAAAATTTCTGTACGAAATTAAACTTACAGTTCCTCAGCAGCGTAGCGGCAACAGGCCGCACTGGCTGGGCGGGCCGCACTGCAGGCCCCGCGCCCCCGTCTAACGCGGGGAAGTTCTTATCGGTGCGCGCCAGACCTTCGGACCCTGCCCACACCATATATTTTATCTTTAACTACCAGTTGCCCGCGGTTTCACCCGCATTAAATTGTAGAACTTTCTTACTAATTTTGCACCTCCCGTTTGCCCTCTTAAAGGAAAATTTATGGAAAATAAATTGTACATGTGTTTCATTACTAGCAATGAAGTTAACAGTAAAGTTTTAAACAACTCTGCACCCCACCCCATTCGGGGGTCAATTTTCAAAGATCCTCTCTCGGTGCTCCTCTATGGAAGGAACGTTTGTGCAAAATTTTAAGTTTCTAACCTAAATAGTTACGTCCTTTATATTACTGCGTCAGTCAGTCAGTCAGCTTCTCTTTATATACACATATATATATTTATATATTTATATATATATATATATATATATTTCATGTCTGATAGATTACCGGATTTACTGTATATCCTTTAACTAGCTTCTATTAGCGAGGCGAGTAGTACCTCTGTAGGCACGCGAGGGTGCCATCACTAAACTAGGCGCAGCGGCGGCGGCGGTGGTGGACAGGCGAGGGAACTGCTCGTCACTGCGCGTGTCGATGTCTGCCACCGGCGGCGCCGGCGGGCTTGACGGCTCGGCGCGCTCTCGCTCCCGCTCGCGGTCGCGGTCGCGGTCCCTGTCCCTGCCCCGGACCGGTGTCACAACTGCATTATTATAACTACTAGCAACGCCTCGCGGATACAGTCGAATAAAAAATAATGACAGTAGCCTAGTAGTTACTCCTTATAACCTCAGCTTTCTGCCAGTGAAAGACCCGGTCAAACCATTTTGGAGTAGACCTCAAACAGACGGACAGAAATAAAAAAATAAGCTTTTTAATTTGTTTTTTCTAAGTACCGTGAATACTTACTACTACATATGCATATTTTAAAAAGCTGTTATTTTAATATTACAAACAGACACTTTAATTTTATTCTTTAAGTTGGTATAACCGATGTAAATATGATTGTGCCAGAATTTTCCTATATTTTAATCAAGAAACATGTTTTACTTTTAGTTTACCCAATTTTCTGGCAACTACAATGCCTTGTGAAAAAAAAAACGTGATATAACCAAAAACCCCGTATACATCCACGTGCAAGTGGGTTGAGATTCCGCTCGAGCCCTACGCTCCTTGAACATCTCACGTAATTAATAATTTATATAAATTCTACATCTACACATACTTCGCTAAATCCACAAACATGCCTTCTAGTTGAAATGCTGGTAGATATGGAAGTTAAGTCACCTGGGCGTCCTCTGCACAACAGGGTGCGGTGTAATGTTGAACTGCAGCTCGAGCGTGCGCGCCTGGCGCGCCGCGCCTCGTGGCATGCCGCGCCCGTGCACCGTCGCCTTGTGCGCTGCCACACAACACTTCCTGTTCATCTATAGCTACTCTAACTCAACTAATAAAATCTGTAGCGTTATTGCTTTGAGACTCAATCAATCCGCCCGTCGTGATATATATTAACCTGACTACGAAATAAGTCACTTAAGCATTTGTGTTATGGACACCAGAAAACAGAGGAATCGTAAATATAACAGATTTTAGCACCTAGACACAAAACAAACATCATTATCATTATAATAATTGGAAGTCCACTGTTGGACCTACGCCTCCCCAAGAAAGGGGGAATCCTGCCCAGTATTGCCTTACTGTGCAAGCGAGTTGGCAATCGCAGAGCGCAGCTTTCGCGAAGGGGATGCTGCTGCGGCTAACACAACGAGATGAAAACAATAATAAGATAATATCATCGAATGTTTTGTCCTAGGTGGGACACTACCGATTGCGCCGTGAAACCCCTTCAAAAGAACACACCTTTGAGATCGATGTCGCTTCTGAACACAGCGGTAAGATGTTGGCCCGCGCACTCGCCCTCCTCGCATAGGAAGTGGTCGGAGCGGAAGTGCTGCGCGAGCGACGCGTGAGTCGCGTAGTACAGGTTACGGCCGTCCGCGTCACATAGGTGGCAGTACAAGTGCTCTTTACGCAGGTGACGGTACAATTCATCCGCGTCCATGAAACGCTCTTCACAGAACTCACAAAGCGGATGACCTCTGAAATATTAATATATATATAAGATAATTTTTTTAAAGAGAAAATATTCATTAATTAATATAATTAATCTTCTTTCTCCACCTACACTATACTACTTACTAATGTCCTTGAAATTTAAATACAGTTAGATTGAAATTATGATAATACTTTTTCTAACAAAAAAATCCTTCATTTTCAAGACTTTTCTTCATACAAGGACATGAGTAGTAGAGAAGGACGGGGTAGCATATTCAAAAATGTAATACCCTGTAAATATTCAGAATCAAATGTAGTAATAGCTACAAACCTATGAGAAGTATCATCCAAATCTCCCTTTCGTCTATGGTGTGCCAATTCTTGCCTTGTATAGCATTTTCGCTCACTAGTGAATATCTACAAAATAACAATTTTAAAAAGGAAATTTCTAAGAAGTGTATAACTGAGACTATTTCTTATCTATAAACGTAATATAAACAGTGACAATTAATCTAACAGTTCAATCTATCTTACCTTCAAATGTTTTACACAGAGGTCACAAAAATATCTCTCATGGACTTTTCGCATATGGTCACTGAGCATTGTAAAAGCACGGAATGGAGCTTGATTATCACAGATTTTACAACGATTCTCAAGTAGCCGTTCATAAGCACTTCTAATCTCATGACTACAAAACCATATCTTGAACTGCCGCTCAAACAATCGATCTGAGAACACCTTGTTGCACAACTCCTTATAAGGATGGATAGTCTCCGTAAAAACAACCTGTAATTGAAACTTTTTTGCATAAGACTTTTATTCATAAAAGAATGGGAATGTATAATTTTAAAAAGAAGTAAGAGAACTAGTAGTTTATATATTTGTTCGCATTATTAATTGTCTTATTACCATCATACTGCCTACCCTGGTATTTAGTTTAGAAGACTTAAATGCATTTTGTAATTTAAATAATGTTGTGTAATAGTATAGTGTCATATTACAAGTTCAGAAAAATACACAAAGTAGCATTAGAACTTTTTTAATGGGCTTTATTTATATTTTTTGATATATTTAACCCAATATTTAGGCTTATAAATAAACTTTTCAATATATATATATTACAGTTCAATAAAGTTACTAATATATATTACTAACTCAATTTGCTTCTGTTGAGCTTTAAATTGAGATATAAATTTTGATAAGGAAATATGATATTACTTTAGCAGATATAATTCGAAAATACTCTTATAAGTTCTAAGAAAAACTTAGTTAATCATAATTATAACAGATAAATCATTTTCAATTGATCCCTGTCACTAAGTTATGAATAATGTATATGAAAAATTTTAATGAATTAACAATAAAAGAGCAACAAGCGACTTACAGTATCCTTATAATTAATTGCTTAACTAAATCATATGCCATAATTACAGTATTTACATTAAAATTATAATCCGTAAGGTCTTCATATAAAAATAAACAAGAGATGTCATGCCCTTACCCGAGATAGTTCCCGGCGACATATGGGACACTCATTCTGAAGACACAGAACTCGCATACGAGTTGAACATTCAAAACATACGGGATGGTCACATTCTCCTATCGAATAATACAAGACATTCTTGAAACACACTACGCAAGTGGTATTATCGTTCGTCTGAGAATCAGCCATGACTTACAAAGTGATTCGACAGCTATATTCTGAAACAAATATGAAAAATTAATACAGGGATAAAAATATAAGATAAGAAATATTTCTCTTATAAATACATACGTAAGACGAAAAGGACGAAAATTTTACAGCACTGAATAAAATGACAGATGATTGTAGTTTTGGAATCATAGACTAAAAATCTTGGAGTTGACAATTCATCCACTCAAAATGATCTAATAATAGCATTTACGTATGTAAATAGTATTATTTACTATATCCATATTGAAATTTGTATTCATTATTGTTTTATTTTCAACAATAGAAATATTTTATATATGGTGTTCAAGATTAATATTATAAACATGTGAGGGTTTAAAGTTAGATAGCTATTTAATGGAAAATTTTAAAGTATATTGTCAACTGTGTATGAAATATCGCTCTATAAAAATTGAAAGCGGATTACCGAGCAATAAATATAGTCCGGATATAATTCTTAGCAACTTTAGATAGTGGGCTTTTAACCATTGTATGATTTTATCCATTATCTACTATATTATACAATACTATAAATAATGATGACTTAATAATTTCCTGTACATAAGAATTGAGTAGATCAATCTGTTGTAATATAATTACGCAGATTACATAGTCTTACAAATAGGCAACCCATAGAGCACAAATACATGGGACTAATACTATATCTCTCTTTGAGTAGCAGTGACATTGACAATTTTGTCGGTTTGATTTGAAGCAGTAAGTTTTGAATCGGTTTTGAACTGAAACCGAATTTTTTGTTGTGAAGTATGAGAAATTTAAAAGCTTATTAAGAAATAGTATTTTTGAGTGGCTTATATCTGAGCCAGTTAGTTGGTTAGTTAATGTACGCTTGAAAATGTATTTCCAGGTAAGACTATTTGTTTTTTATTTCAGGCACTGGTGTGTGGCTTTATTAGATGTTCGTGGCAAGTGTTACAATTTTGTTTACTAATTCTAGATAGATAATACACCAGAGCATATACGAAAAGGTAGGCGCACGGAAACCATACAAAAAAAAAATGAAGAAGAAGAATGTCCACGGCTTATCTTGGCAGCTTTTTCTCGTCCTCCACAAGTTGTATTTGAAAATGTTTCCATCGGCACTTCTAGTGTAAGAACTTTAGAAGTGTACAATCCGTCTAAACAAGTTCAACAGGTAAATATGTTTCCAGTGTGACAATAATCTTTAATCTTGATATTTAAAAAAAACTCTTGTTTCAATAGTGTTACATAGCTAATAGTGTTTTTACTTATAACTTTCCCCTTGTAATAATAATAGTCCCGTTTATTTATCAATTTGAATGTATTTTTTCTATATTATTCTCTTACTATGAATCCTAATAAAACTGTGGGATTATAGTACATAATACCCATGTATATTTTAAATTTTTTAAATTTCATTGTTAATACAGATAACACTGGGAAAATCACTACCTGAAGGGTTGATTATACATTTGCCTGAAGAATGGCTGTTAGTTGAGCCAGAGACTTGTTATTGTATTACTTTGCAATGGAACCCTATTCAACCAACAGCACTACGGGACACAATTCGCTTTACAAACGAAAACCGTGGAAGATATGATGTCATTGTGGTGCTGAAAACTGGAATGGTCTGTATTAATATATACATCTAACTTAGAAAAATTGTTTCTATGCCTTAATCAATTTTCTGCTTAATATATTATTGATTGCAAAATATATATGTAGTAATGTATTATATATAGTAATATGTTTTCTTTTATTAAATATGTATTATAATGTTTCATATCTTAATCATAATTATTTAGGTATCAATACACATAAACTTGAGTTTCTTTTTGTAATAATAAAATTATTGTATTGATGTAACAAAACATATATTTTTTTAATTGTTTGTGTGTTGTTTGAGGTAATACTTGAAATGATTTTGATGATACTTTTACTGGCAGATAACTTATATAAATTAGGCTATATAACATCATGCTACGACAAATAGGAGCAGAGCATCAATAAAAAAATATGTAGCAAATATTGCAGAAAACTATATGTTTTGAGGAGAATATGCAGCCAAGTCACTATTACACAAGGACAATGTTCTGGGCACAGCTAGTCATACCTTTTTATTATATTTCTTCCACTCAAAACTTTATCTCCAATCTACATTGCATGCTAATACAATACATTCAATTATTTTTTTATATTCAGTTTAAATTTCTCATTTAGTGTTCAAAGGATTCTATTATTGTTCTTATGTAATAATAGTTTTTAATAAATCAACCTGAGACAAGTTGATGTTTTTCTAGTAAGTATTTTAATATAATTCTGCATTTATTTATGCATAAAGCATCTAACAGAAATAATAGCTTTTTGTATACATTCAATATGCAAATATTATCTCAATTAACTTCGTAAGTAAAAACTAAACTATCAGAAATATAGAATTGTATAATATGAAATGTAGTGGTATAAAAATATTTTTTCATTAGTTTCTTAGGAGGTAAAAATTACTAGTGGCTTAGCTAGTATCAAATGAGCTATTAAATAAAGTTTGCATATAGCCTTGGTTAAATCAACAGTCATGTGTATACCTATAAAACATTAAGTATCCATGCTCATGTCATTTTATTCCTCATTTTCTCAAATATTATTATGAAAGTTGTCAAATTGATTTTATATTATTTAATTGCCAGTTGCTTAGAAATTATTTTATCAGTGCCAATGACCTAAAAGCGGCCATCCGTGGCAGCAAGCTCATAGAAAAGCTTCACGAAGGCTATGCTGCTGCCTATTCCCACTCTGTTACATTTGAGCTATGCTTTTTCTGGATGTGCGGGCTATTATGAAACCAGCTACAACCGGTACAGGTGGGGGCCGTGCCCAGTATGTTGGCAAAAAAGCTATTTATAGTTAGTTTGTTAGAACTGGCTGAGCCTCTCTATACTTTTAATGGGTCTCATATTAATAATAACCATTTTATCTTTACTGGTGTTAGTTTTTAATATTATCTATTTTGTTTTCTAGGCTACAAAAGGCAAAGGTCATCAATCTAAAGGATTCAAGATATCCCCAGGTAAAATAAAAAAAAAACCTACAAAGAAATCACCAGTTTCAATATACAAAAAGAAAACAGAAGTAATATACAATACAACAAAGTTGAAAACTGTAAATGTTGTTAAACCAACACAGCATAGAATACTTCAATCATCGAACCGAGACAATTTCCTAAACATAAATGAAAATTCCATGACTTCCCAGATTGATAAATGTCCTTTTGACTCCCCAACCAGTCTGGATTTGAACTTTGATACATCTGAGATATTCTCAAATATGAGACACCTCAAATCTGAAAAAATGCAACAAACCTATGACAAATCTTCTATTAACATTCCTGAAACTGAAAATAATGTAAAACCAAATTACAAAAAACAATTACACAATTTGTCAGCGGCCAATTTATTTGATAATTTAGCATTTTCTCCTTTAAGAAGCATTCCTACTAAGAAAGAAAAATTGGAGAAGGGACCTAAAATTATTTTAAGCATGAACTTGGAGAGTGATTTCGATGATAGTTTGAATAATAAAGAAAACGAAACTCATTCAATTATAAGCATAACATCTACTCAACCTCCTAATAAGTGGATGACTGTCAATCAACATCAACATCAACAAATCGAAAGAGAGTTCATAGAAACACCAACTATACCGAGTAAGAAAATTCCTAACACCTCGTCTCCTAAGGAACTGAATAGTCCTAACTTCTCAATTAACACAGAATTCTCACGTATTAGCGATTTATCCTTTTTCCCTCAAAGATTTTCAACTGAACGAAAAGGCGTACCGAAAATTAACAATGAAACACAGGACTTGATTGATGACATAAATGTAAAACTCAGTTCTGATACATATACAAAAGACTCGCCAAATACTCCAGTCAACTTCCAAATGTATTCTGTTGAGCCTAAACCACCTAACTATTTTATGATGGAACAACAGCCGAAAATGTGTAGACAAGCACTATTTAAAGAGTCTCAACATCAAAGGGAATTGCGTGAGAAAAATTACATGAATATCGAAGCATGGCAACATGAAATCAAACAAGATATAAGATCTCCCCCAAGATCCGTCTCGCCGACACCCCTCCAGTCCATACCTGAAGAGAGCAATCAGTTTGCCGATACGCAAATACTTGATAAAACCGACAAACAAACAACGACATTTACTATAAATCGTACTTTTGGTACAGAACCCGGTCGACCCTCTATGCTTGGTAGGCAGTCATGGTCAAAGAAATCATTCCGTGCCGAACCAGAGCTATGGAAAATGCCAGTCGCAATTCCCAAAAAATCTCTCAAACCAAAAGTTAGACTGAACCCAAAAGGTTCATCGGGCGTCAAAATTTCAAATACAACATTTGATCAAAATACATCTTACAATACATCCATTATCAGTCACTATGGAAATGTTTATTCTCAGTCTTCTACAGTAGACCCGTTTCTTTCTTCAACTTATTTCTATGACGAGGCAGCAGTTGATAAATTCGAGAATGAATTCAAGAGATGGCTCAACTGCATTCTCACTCCCCCTGCAGATCTCGACAGTAATATTGAACAGAAAATAGATGTCGGGAAAGCATGGATTGAAAATAGAAACAAAGAAGTTCCACTTGCACCAACCAAGGAGCAAGTATGCAGTGCATATCATAATAGCCACAGATTGGATAGCCTTCGACGATCAGCACGATCCTTGCTAGTAAGTGCAGAGATCGCTCAAGTTTTCCAAAAGCTGAATGCGCAGATTGAAAAGAAGTTAATTGCTATTAGAACCGATAGAAACCTTCACTTGGATGTGGGATTACAAAAAATTATTATGGAATTATTACTGTCTTACAATCCATTGTGGTTGCGCATCGGGCTTGAAGCTATTTATGGAATTATTTTACCTTTGAAATCCAACAGCGATGTTGAAGGTTTGACAACATTCATTATACAAAGAATGTTCAAGAACCCGCATCTTAAGAATAAACATTCCAAATCCAGCGTTCCTAACATGCTCCTGCCGGCTTACATGGAAGCAATAAAAAAATTCACACTAAAGAAATTTTTCATGCTGGTATTCTTTCTGGACCAAGCCAAACAAAGAAAATTAATATCACATGACCCATGTTTATTTTGCAGGAATGCTGTGTGTAAAGAAAGTAGGGAGGTTATAATTCGCTTCACAAGGGAGCTAATTGCCGGCATCGGTGACATAACAAAACACTTGCGTCCTCTTGGCTATGTGGTCAGCCACAAGCAGTCTTATTTGGACGAGTATAAATACGCCGTGCACAATATAGCCGTAGATCTCCGCGACGGGGTCCGGCTGACTAAAGTTATGGAAATTATTCTAATGAAAAATGGATTGTTACATCAGTTACGGACACCTGCTATTTCGCGCCTGCAAAAGATACATAACGTGCAAGTTGCGCTCAGCTCTTTGAAAGAAGCCTGTTTTGTGATTGAAGGTGACATATCAGCGAATGATATTGCAGACGGCCATCGTGAGAAGACTCTTTCTTTGCTTTGGCAGTTGATACATGTATTCCGTGCTCCCTTGTTCGAAAAGGCAGCAACCGTCATTCAGATGTGGTGGAAGAAGAAATATGATATTATTATAGAGAAGCGAAGAGAAGACGAGAAATTGCGTCAGAAATTAAATGATTCAGCTAGTGTTATACAGCGTTGGTGGCGGCGTATACAGTATAATCGCTTGGTAGAATGGCAAATGCAACAAGTCACACGGGCTACACTTATCATACAGAAATATTTCCGAATGTGGTTTTACAAGAGTCAATTTCGTAAAATGAAGATTAGTGTAATGAAGATCGAAAACTGGTACACATCGATAAAAATGATCAGACAAGCGAAGAAGGAACTCGAAGTTTTAAAAGTAGAAAAAGAAAAATTGCGCCAAAGGTCGGCAATCATAATTCAAAGTTTTGTAAGAAGATGGCTCTGCTTGAAGCAATATAAATCACAGTTGACTAAAATAGTTTTAGTACAGTCACTAGTTCGCAGGTTTATAATTAGGAATAATTACGTCCGTCTAAAAAGTAATGTTGTTTTGGTTCAAAATAAGTACAGAAGCAAATTGCTCATGAAAGCCGAAATGAAGAGCTTTGTCGACATGAAAAATAATGCGATCAAAATTCAGAGTTATTACAGGATGATTAGAGAGTGCAAATACTACAGAGAATTGAAACACTATGTAGTCGTAGTTCAGAAACGATTTAAAGCAAAAATACAAATGAGAATAGATCGAACTAATTATTTAAATTTGAAGAAGAGTGCTATTGTGATACAATCACTATACAGATGCAGAAAGCAGCGCATGAATTATGTGAAGCAAAGAGATGTGATAATACAATTACAAAGAACAATCAGAGCTAAGCAGCTTATGAAAAAAGAAATGACAACTTATCTGCGTATAAAAAAAGCAACCCAAACCATTCAACTTAGGTTTAAATCTTATCTTGTAATGAAAAATACAAGAAGTGCCTTTTTAGCTAAACGTGATTCCGCTGTAATCATTCAGAAGTATTTCCGTTCATACTTACTGGCAAAGACACAGAGGAAACGTTATCTTGAATTGCGGAATGCTTCGTTAATCATACAAAAATATTACCGAAGTTTACTGCTGATGCGCGAACAGAGATTAATATACCGGCAAAAAATAGATGCTATTTTATATATCCAGAGACAATACAGAGCTCGAATTTTAATGTTGAGGACCAGAAAAGATTATGAAATGTTGCGATTTGCAGCGATAATATTACAAACCAGGTACCGCGCTTTGATTCAAATGCGTAAAGACCGTAACATTTATTTGCGACAGAAAAATATGTGTATGAACATTCAACAAAGATATAGAGCGAAGCTAGTTGCAAAACAACAAAGAAACTGGTATATTCAACTAAAGTTAGCAACCATAAACATTCAAAAGTGGTTCAGGAACAGCAGAAAGGGAAAACAAGTAAAACAAGATTACCAACAGACTAAAAAAGCAACAGTCATCATACAAAGAACTTTCAGGGCTTACATCATTGGTCGCAAACAAAGACAAGAGTACCTTAGAATCAGAACAGCTACTGTCTGTATTCAGAATTATTATAGATCTTACATAGAAATGAAAACTGTTAGAGAACAGTATATTCAATTTAAGATGGCTGCTGTAACTATTCAGAGATTCTACAAGGGACATTTAGATATGAAGAAGCGAAGGACATCATTTGAGACAACCAAAAAGGCTGCACTGTTCATTCAGAGTTATTATAGACGATACAGAGAAAGCAAAATAATCAGGCAAAAATATTGCACATTGAAGAAAGTCACTGTATTTATACAGCACAAATATAGAAGTAAATGCGCTATGAAACGGGATAGACTACGATTTATTCAAATCAAGCATGCTGCCGAAACTCTACAAAAAAGATACAGATCATTGCTTTCGATGAGGAAAGAAAGAGAATCTTACAAAAAGTTGCACACCTCAGTGTTAGTAATACAGAGAAGATACAGATCGCTCTTATTGATGAGACAAGAGAGACTAAAATATGTTTTGACTTTGAACGCATGCATTGCCATACAACGCTTTTATCGAGCGTATTCTACAGGAAAAGCGCAAAGAGAAGCTTTCCTGAAACTTAAAAATGCCACGTTATCTCTCCAGCAAAGATTTAGAGCTTTGTTGATAATGAGGGAGAATAGACAATCGTATTTAAACCTTCTGCGAGCCGCACTTATTTTGCAGAATAGATACAGAGCTCGCCGCTTGATGATAAAAGCGCGACACGAATTTAAAACAATCTCGAAAGCATGCGTAACTATCCAAGTAAGATACCGATCTTATTTGATGACTAAGAAACAAAAAGCTATTTATACGGATCTTAAATGCGCGGCTGTCACTATTCAAAGACATTATAGACACTTTAGAGAAGCAAGAGAAGTACGCAACCAGTTCTTGAGACTAAGAAATACTGTTATTAACATTCAGCGTATCTTCCGTGCTAAAAGAGTAGCTGAAAATATTCGCCGAAATAAAGCTGCCAGTAAGATACAAGTATGGTTTAAATCGGTTCAAGTGAGAAATATATGCCGGCATAATTATCTTCAACTGAGACTCAATGTAATCAAATTGCAATCGATATATCGCATGAAAATACAAAGGCAAAAATTCATTCACTTAAAACAAGCTACCATTACTTTGCAAAGGTTTTATCGGGCATTCAATCTGAAAACACGCGTTAGACAGGAGTACATTGATGCAAGAAAGAACATTATAAAAATACAAGCACATGTTCGTACCTATTTACTAAGGAAGAGATATTTAACATTAAAAAAAGCTGTTTTGGTAATTCAAGCAGCTTATAGATTTAAAAAACAAAATGATCGCAGCAATGCTGCTGCAATATGCATCCAGAAGAATGTACGAAAATATCTTGCGCAGTCATATTACACCTCTTATCGGAATAAAGTCATATTTTTGCAAAAGTTATGGAAAGGGAAACTTGTGACAAGGCTGATGCGATGTGAATTCTTACAAAAGAGAAGTTTTATCGTCCGTTTGCAATCAATGATTCGCGGGTATTTAGTCCGAAAGCAAGTGGAACTGAGGAAGGAAGATATTTTAAGGATCAAAAATGAAAAGAGGCAATACTGGGCGGCATCAAGAATACAGGTATATTGTAAAACATTATTAAAATAATAAGTTTTTATTTCAAAGTAAGTTGTTTGTGATTATTTGTTTTTTAGGCACTTTTTCGTGGTCACAAAGCTCGCGTTAACATTGCTGGCGACTCGAGAGTCACTGAGCTCAGGCGGAGATGGCGTGAGGGAGCGTTGAAATCAACACAAGAGTCCTTGAAAGAACGAAATGAGGAAGCAATGGAGGTGTTACGAAATATGTCGGATATAGAAACTGTCATCAGGGCATTTAGATCTCTTGGTACGTATAAATGATTGCATGCATTAAAAAAACAATATTTTTCTAGTAATAATTATTAACTTACTAGCTGTGCCCGCGACTTCTTCCGCGTGAAATAGTTTTTTGGGTACCATACCTCTTCACCTTAACTTATATAAACTTTGAATGTCATGTTTATTTATATCGAATCAATGGCATGAAAAATAAGTTTCAAGTTTCTAGCTCCAAAAATAGCAATACTTCCATACTAATTTTTATCCGCCCTTTCGACCCCTCTCAACCCTTTTTTCGAATTAAAAAATAGCCTGTATTTTCTCAGGGTCTAATGATTGTCTGTGCCAAATTTCACTAAAATCGGTTTAGACGTTGAAGCGGGAAAGCGTAAAAGACAGACACAGACAGTTATATTCGCATTTATAATATTAGTAAGGATTATTATTTGCAGAGTTGCTGACTGAAGTTTTTCCAATGATGTATCATGAGAATGCTTCGTCGATTGTGCGGCGTGTTTACATTTATATGTCCGTAACAAACAGATCGATTTCGAGCATTGAAGTCCTTAAGTCTGCAGCTTCAGTACTAGTTAATTTAACAAGATACAGAATAACTGGACCGAAAATTTATGCGGTAAATATATTTAAATAAATATAAATAAAAAAATCCTTTTTACATGGTATAAAAATAAAACTTTCATTATGACTTAATTTTCGTAAATTGGTACCATTTTTACAATTTTTTTCAGAGAGATCGGATACCACCAATATTGAAATTTATGTGGAGATTTAGCAACAGTGAGACCCATTTGTTCTGTATATTGTCCACATATATTTGGCTGTTTTCAAAATACGATGGAGTGAGAGAGGTATGTAATATTGAGATGTATAATATTTGAACTGTTTATTTGTGATTGTTCTTATTTACTAAAATTATTTATTTTTATAGGACTTAACGGAGTTCCTTCACATGTCAGAGAACCATAAAATGTTGACAACAATTAAAGGGAATGTGGATAGGATGAAACGAATGGCGAGCAACGTTATGCGTAGTAAATTCCACACGCCTCAGCTTTCCAAATTCGTCTCGCACACGAGCAACCAGTCGTTAAATGCCAGTATATGCAGTTCAAATTATAACATCAATATACTTCTACCAGCCGTAGAGCCGGACTATGGAATCGTCAGGGCCGATAAACCACGATACTTCGAAGATGCCCAACAAGCAATTACTTGTCTATTTATTACATATAATTTATAAATTAATGCTTTATAGTAATTTTTTAAAACGACTGCGGAATACACGTACACTATACTTTAAATAGACAGCGCGTGTGAACTTCCACCACAGGGTATTTATAAGTGGAGTGGGTTGTTGAGATTTTTAATAATATATAAATATAGCCAGTTAAAAGAGTGTTAGCATGTACGTTGTTAGAATTTTTTTAAGCTATAATTTGTTAATGCTTCTCCAATTAATACAGAATTTCTAGCGTCTCGATTAATGTTGGTGTGGTGTGTGTCTATCCAGTACAAGGGACCTATGCACTCTGATATTCAATGCCGGTCTTATAACGTGCATCAAATACCGTAATGCCAAGTATTCAAGAATGGTTTGTTTAAAACCCTTAACCTTATGAACTAATTAGCGCAAAAATCTATTGTGTTAATTTTAATGTTATTAGGTATTAATTAAGTAATTAATTTACTATATACTGACGTATTATGCATAATTATGTATTTTAACATCTGTAATGTTTCAATTATCTTAAATATTTAATAACATAGTTTTTTGGAAAATAAAGTATTCACGAAAGTATTTTTATTACTTAGTTATATAAAATCACTCGCTTGCTTGCAGCTTCTACCAAACAGGCTTATTTTATTGGTCGTAATAAAGCATGCAGGGAATCCCCGCATTCCAAGAGAAATAAAACGACAGATCGATATGCGTCATCGTGGCCTACGGGGAGGCCACGATGACGCATGAAACGACCAATGAAATTAGCCGCCCCGTCAAAGGCATAGATTTAAATTTCTTCTCTGTTGTTGGGAATAATAACAAATTATATTGCTCATGCGTTAATGTACGCAATGGGCAGTACCAAATGCTAGAAATAATATATAATTTTTAATAATAAATAAATTTTTAGAAATATGTCTATAAGTATAATAGTGTCTATAAATTATTGGCAAAGGTATTCTTTTCGCTTCTATTCCTTTATTATTTAATAATAAATAATAATTTTTAATGAGTCATAAGCAATTAAAGTTGCTTCATCATTAGTTTAATCCATGGTGAGAACGTCTGTTCAGAAACACTCAAAGCAACTAACATACTATACCGATTAGAACTAAATAAAGGTAACTATGTAAGACATTATTATAAACAAGTACTCTAGTACTATATTTATAATTTCTGTATTTATTTCAGAAATATTTTTGTGTCAGCTCGCAAAAACTGGTATTATAAAGAATAAGTATATTTTAGAAAACTAATTAGGATACCGCACACAAGAAATAAGGCATAACTTTATAATACTTGAAATTATATAATTCCTAACAATACACGTATATGTAACCTTTTTACAAAAATATAAGTCTCAGAATTATTTAAAAAAATCGTAAGCAGAGTCAGTAATTTTGACAGATCTCAAACAAAATGTCATTTGAATTGAAACTAAGAAAAGGGTATTAATTCGTGCCAGCAAGATCAAATCACTGTTATATTTCAGAAAAATCCGAAGCAATCTTGAGAAATTCAACAAACATAGGAAGTCTTTTTAAATCCAGAAAACAAGTCGACAGTCATTCCTAACCTATCAAGCAAAATGTTGCTTTTCTGTGTTCTTAATATAGGAAGTTATTAAACTTAAGTTCTACTTTCCAAACACATTAATTTACTATTTATTATCATGTGGATGTAGCGGCAACGGTGTCATATAAAGTTGTGCTGAGCCTACAAGGAAGATGGACGAATATGTAAACTATATATTACTTATCTTGGTTGTGTTGCCTGTTATTTTGTTTATCAATTTATGGGCAGGAATTGGATGGGAGTTATTTGTAAACAATTGAAATGTGCGTATGATTGCTAGCAACAAAGAAGTCTGACTTATTGAATGATTTGTTAATAGGTGTTATTAAATAAAAAAGCAATTAATTATGTACATATCACATTTCATTTAATTATATTGAATTAATAACCTTGTAAACATTTTATACCTTATATACATATATTTCTTCAAAGATTTGTGATACTATAATATCAAACTGAAATCTGAACAAACTTCAATATGCAAAAAGCTCTCTATCTCATTATTTAAAGCTTTGCTGCTACAGTTGATCAAAAACCATTTATTCCTATTTATCACATTTTATTATAAAAATACAAATTGTATGCTCAACAATTTTATTTTAATTTCTAATTTTCTACAATATCATTAGTTATCACTTAATCTTTTTATGGTCAAATATATCTATTTTATAACTTAATTAATTTTTTAAATCCCATAACAAAAGACAAATTTGGTTCATATCTTACAAAAATACTTGATTTTATATTTACACAATCAACAAACAAAATGTAATATAAATTCTACAATATATATTCATAAGGTTAAATTTTTAAGGTAATATTTTATAAAGTTTTGATTTCAATTATTGTGACATACATAATTCTAATCAATTGTGAATATAAAAAACAAATATTTTTATATTTAACTAAATTTCACCAGAGAGCAACAGTTCTTCCATTCCCATATGACCACGATGCCTCCAGACTCGATATCTAGCTATATCCTTGCGGGTAACCATACCCACAACCTGAGGAAAATAAATTATTCATTTACATACTATTTGCAAAGATAATGATATATATACAGATGAGCAGAAATACACAGATGAGCTAAAATACATCTACAAATTATTAACATTAAATGTTGTAGGGGTCCCAACAGGACTATCATTGATTGGTATCAACATATCTACTGAGTAGTCACACTGCCAATTGAGTTTACCTTTGTCAATACATTTTGAAATAGCCTTACCTAACCTTATACATACTCTATGTCTATTATACTTTTTATTCTGTATAAAGGGCGTAACACTGTATAATTGATACATGCTGGGAAAATGAATGAGCGATATGAGGAAATGTGATCCATAACAGCATGTTACAGGTTTCCTTCTATTTTATGTATTGGGAGTATTATTTGGAGTAGGATTGAAATGAGTGGGGTGTATATAATTTTCCTAGGGCTAGAGGATGACCATCTATCAATTATTAGGGTCTTTACCTTTCACAGTAGTTTATAGATTATAAAGACAATTCCTAGTAGACAGTGTTGGGATATGCTAATGAATACATAAAATACATAGGTTGTTAGGATGCTAGGTATCTTAGAGAGACCTAATTTATGAATAGGTAAAGGTATTACGATTTCAGTTTCTGCCTGTGAGTTTATCCGTGAAGTCTACTTTATACTTTATCCCTGATGAACTCTTGTTATATATACTAAACAGTTCATTATATCGTGATGATTCTTTAGAGAAAAATATAAAGCCAGATATATCATACGGGAACATATTTACGGAATAAAAAGTAGCCAGTACTATTTCAGACAATCGATAATCTCTGTGCTATATCTTATTCATATCTATTCAGCCGTCCCGGCGAGAAAGAGTAACGAACATCCATTCATACGAACTTTCTTGTTTATAATATTAGCAGGATGTACCTCATTTACGTCATTCACAATTGGCAGATGTCGTAGACCCAATGCCCGGAACAGTCTAAAGAGTCGTGGGAGTGAGGCGCGATGTGGGAGCGTGTACGGTGATGGATTCATATACGGTCGCAAGTCTATTGTGCAAGTCTTTTCCCAGTCTTCTATTTCCAGCTGCAATAGAAAATCAATTATATAACAGCTTCAGCTTCATTATTTCTGAGTCTTCTTTTAAGTTGTTTTCCTATGACTTACCTCTTTAATAGACGGATACCGTGGATATTCATTTCTGAACATGTTGATATTGACATTGAAATTTGACCATTCGGTGTTTGCGTTTTCGTTGTACAGCTTATTTTGCAGTAGGACTATGAGTTGCGATCGCAGTATGAGACCTCTGAGACGTTTGTACGTCGTCACTTCCGGCTAAAATAGAGAATAATAATTATTCATTCTATTAATGCATAGTATGGTTTTTACGGGGCCGGTGGCGCAGATGGTAGCGGTCCTGTCTTATACGCCAAAAGTCGTAGGCTCGATCTTCACTTAAGACAAATATTTCTATGATGAATATGCATGATGTCATCAGACATTGGGGCATTCACAAATATAATACATATTTAACACCCAGACACAAAACAAACAAAAATATTAATTATATATTTGGCCTGAGTGGGGATCTAACTCACGACCCACGGCGTATAACGCATAACCCCAGGAGCTGATGAAAACTACAACGATGGCAAAAAAGCAATAAATATATTAACTAAGAAAAAACAATAATTAACAATAAAATTCAGTAATAATACGGCGCATGCCCGTCTTTGGCGTCGTCAACCTCGTCAGCCAACGGTGGGTCGACGACCGGGAAGCCGTTGTAGGAAACCAGCTTGAGCAACTCCACGATGTGGCCCACGTTCTCCACGGTGCGCAGCGTGAACACTGGGTGCGACATAACCTCTGACGCATAGATGTTGTGCGTCAGCGGCGGCGGCTCCCACGGCAGCAGAGGCACGCCGCACAACTGGATGTGGATGTCGTATATACCCTGCGGCGGAGGGGAGTCAGTCAGTACAGGTGTTTATTATGGTTCCGTACCACGAAAGAAAAAACGGAACCCTTCTGTTTGTTAACCCCTTTTTAAGAAATGCGTAGAGGTATCAGTTTGGAATTGACTGCGGTCCCTTGAACCTTCATCTTTATATCAGACTAGCATCGCCCCGCGTAGTTCCGGTTACCGTGAGAATAATTAATACATTAAATGTTGTAAGTTACTCCTTTTAATGATAGCTATCAGCCAATGAACTTTTATTACAAATTTACAAAAAGGGATAAGATTTACAATAATCTTTATTAAGAACTTATAACTTATACCCAAATATAACATTTTGTTAAAATAACTTTGAAAATCAGAGAACTCTCATACTAACTTAACACCAACCTATATGCAGAGGAGAGCAGATCATGCAGTTCTAGTCAGATCGTCTGTCCACCTTGTGGTTGTACGTCGAACGCTGTTAACCATCATGGTATGTATCACGTTAGGCTATGTAGGTAACTATGGTTCTTATACGGATCACCTGATTTCTGATTTTATCACCCATAAAATAACATTGCCTTGTGCTTATTTTTTTTTTTGGCTTACCTTGAGTTGGCTTAAAGGGCAAATAGTGAGAGACCACGTTTTAGAGCCACGTATGTCATCACCGTAAACGTACCTTTACTTAAATCCAAAAATAAAGACACTTGAGCTTTCCGAAGTGGAATCAAAACTTATAGCGTACTTTTCATAGACGTTGAATAATGAAATTTGCCGAGAGGGAAAGGTCTGCATAAGACCAAGTAACGGAAAATAAAACAAAAATTATATACTATTAAAAAATAACTCACTTCATTAAAGAAATCTCCAACCCACTTAGCTACGACGAGCGTGATAATGATGGGCAAAGCGTTTGAGATCTGGCCCGTGGTCTCGATGATGATGACCGTCAGAGATATGGTCATGCGCACCACACCGCCCAGCTGCGCCGCCGCGCCGATCAACGCGTATTTTGCCGGGATTATGGTCTGTAACCAATTGTTGGGTATTGTTGGGTAATACCAGTGAGTGTTAATCAGTGAAAATGTAAAACCTTAATTACTACCGTGTCGCACCGGCAGAATAGAATAGTATTCTCTTTATTTTGTAGGTGTAAGCTGCGGCCAGTACTCGCTTACATTAAGGCCACGTGTACGCACGTTTTATTTTAGATGATACCATCTATAAAATACTACATTCATATAAAAGTATGGTTAAACTTCCAAATCAAAAACTTATATAATAAATTAGTTCCAATTTCTTAAGGCTGACAATAAATTAGGGCATCTGTAACGAGTAACGCTCGCCGTCGCCGCATTAACAGGATTTATTACTAATCAGGTTTCGAACTGTACTCTCAGAAATACTCCGATAGCTGACAGGGAATCACAGTGTGAGGTTCTACAAGAACCCATTTGTTTTTAAAGGATTGGCATTTAGCTATGGTGCCACAAGCCTCATTAATATTATCCTATCAGTCAAGACTTATGCCTCTTTATCCCACTCGTGGCAGTCACTGGCAGTTCCATACATAGACTTAATGAAAAAAATCTTCTGTAACAAAAATATCACTCCAATAAGTCTGAATTAAACCTAAATACTCACACAAGATGGTATCATAAGCTGTATGATGATAGCCAGCAATCTACCCCAGGCGGCACCGGTAAGGAGGTTCGGTATAAAGAGGCCGCTCGAGACAGAAAGGCCAAAGGTCCACGTGGATAGCAGGAAATAGCACACCACGAACACAAGCAGCGACCACGGCTTGTAGGACCCTATCGGGTCGTGTAGGAATGAACGCACAGATGCTTCTGGTGTTTGGAACCATATAGCTGCGTAAGCGTTATACTCTCCATCGGCGCAGTACAACTGTAATGATAGTTTATTGAGATGAAAACTTCCTGAGGAGCGTTGGGCATTTTTTGAGATATAATTATTTTATTAATTATTTACACGATATCTCATATAATGAGATAGTACTCTTAGGTAAGTAGCTTAAAGCACTAAAATACTTAGACACATATAAATAACACCCAGACACAGAACGAAACACAAATATTCATCATATAAATATTTGCTCTGAGTGGGGATCGAACCCACAACATTTAGCGCACAAGATAGGCCTACCATCTGCGCCATCGGGCCCGTGCAATAATAACCCTAAATGAATTACATACATATCTTTTTTCACTTCAGCGTGTGGTTTTGCGCACGTTTGATTATAACCATATATATAAAAATATTATATACAAACATTAGCGTATCTAGGGTTAATTTTCAGGGGTGGCCTGGCCCCTGACATACCATGGATGATGCGATAATGCACTCACTCACGCAGTCGGCACTTAATCTACAACTTTTCGAGTCGGTAGCCTAACTTACTTGAGGTTGACCTCGTACAAAGGTCGTCTGCGTTGGGACCCACTTTTAAAAGGTGAGAGAGGCAGTTAAATTACTAGGTGATGTGAAATAACATCTTAGTCACAATAGACCGTCTAGGCTGCGGCGACGGTTGTACGTCGACCTGGTCTAATAAAAAAATCCAAGGGTGGGCACTAAACGAATGTGAACGTATGATGAGACTGAAGCTGTATTAAATTGAAACAGCAGTTCATCAATAGACAGTTGAATTAAACCTTTTCCAGTAATTCAAATAACCCTTTGTGGTGATCGCTCTAAGACTTACTTAGCTTGGGTATATACAAGTTATGATTATTTATTATTATATTTTGCATACATTTAGTGTTAGTAGTTAGTATTTAGTTATTGTATTAGTATTTAAACAATTCTACATCTCATACTTATGCAAAAAAAATATAAGAACAATTTTAAACAATATTTGTTTGGGTGTGTGTGCATGGATACATGTGTGTGCGTGTGAGCGTGTGTGATAATAATACATTATTATCGTTTATATAGAAAAGGTTCTAATATATGTCTGCCAAAAGGTTGCTAGGCAACGCTTTGTTGATAAACATTATTTATCGAGTTTGGTTGAAAGATAGATAAAAATTGTTTACTATAAGCTTTTTTTAATTGCGCTAAGCTAAGCTAATATTATGCTTTGAAGCGGGTGTTGAACATCCGTGAAAACCAATTTCAAACCGAATTGTACTATTATAAATGCTATAATGTATATGCTATGTACTGTATTCGTAAAATGAATAAAATAAATTTATTTATTGCATTATTGGTACTTATAAATAAAATCGTCTGTTACCTGTAAAGGCACCTTAGTGGGGTCCTCTCCCAGTGGGCGGCAGTCATTTAGTAGGAACATCATGAGGAAGCCACAGGTGGCGCTAGCCGCGGCCACCAGGCACGCCTCCACCACCCGCAACCACGGGGCTGATATGTACCTTTTAACATTTATGTCATATTAGCCGTAACATATTCACTTATCGAAGATTTTTCGAGACTTATCGAGATTCACTTTCGAAAAATTATGACAAAAGATTTATTGCAGAGCAAGTGCCAATAGCAAAACGACAGGGACCCGCTGTTTCGGATACACTACCATCTGACGGTATTTATTATACAGAGGGAGGTAATGTACTCATTTACCGGTACCTTACGTGTCATTCATTTATACAATTCTTATGGTATTAAAACGATTTTCTCTTATTAATACGCGAAGCAAATCGTTGGTTTGCATTTAATGCATGTATATACATAAAAATCAATTATTTGAGGAACTAAAACAAAACATATTACGTGTAAATTAATACAGAACGGTTAGATAATTTAGCTGTTCTTAAAAACGTTACGATGGTTTCAACGATCATCAACGGGACGTCAGTTAAAAGCTTGTGCGCTCAGTTCAGGATTTGTACAGCATTGAGGCGTTTGGTACAAATTCCAAATTATAGTTTACCTTATCCGAAATACTGCCAGTTTATAGTTAATATGATTCCACAGCGCACCCAACATGCCGCCGATCGCTCCGAATAATATGAAAACTGGCAACTCGTAGAACTGAAAAGGGAATGGCTCCATCTCGCCCAAATTTAATAAACCTGAAAAATATGTTTATTAATTGTTATATAGCAAATAAATGTTTATACAGAAAGATATGTAAGTAGACAGTTCTTTTTGGTAATCATGGCAGCCTTAAAAACATTTGCTGATCATAAGCCTCCCCATGAAAGTGATAAATGGCGCATAATTGCCGCCCTGAGCAAACGTGGGGGCAATTGAGCTAATATATTTTGGGTGGAACATGTCGTTTTCGGTACCTTATACTGGCGATATAGTCGCCAATTACGACACCTGATACGTCGGGACTTCTACTCTACCGGCAAAAAAACTTAAAGGCCACGACCTCGAGACCGCGTTTCACTGCCATAACTTATCGCTGGTAATACACATTGATCGAATACTTTCGACGGGAGACACTGAGGTATGTCTCACGAGAAGATATTCTGAAGAGATTCAAGCTCAGCCTACGTCTCAACCGAATCGAAGGCTTTCTCATAGTCCACAAACGCCAATCATAATGGCCTGCTATATTCTTCCGTCTTCTGTATACCTTGCCGCAGCGTAAAGATGTGGTCTATTGTATTGTAGCTTTTTCGGAAACCGGCTTGTTGGGAGGGTTGGAAGTCATCGAATTTGCATTCGAGACGATTTGAAACGACTCTAGAAAACAGCTTATAAATACGGCTCAGAAGCAAGATGTGGCGGTAATTCTTTAACAAAGTCTTGGACATATGTATGGCCCGACTTGTGTTCTCATACATAGTCTCCACTTCATCATTTAGATGCTTAGAGGTCGGTGCGTATACCTGAATGACCCTCAGCTAATATCTCTCAGATATCATGAGTATTAGGTTCACGACCCTACTCGACACCACCTAGGGACCTTTAGTTACCCTCCAGGTAGTAGAGTAGGTTGCCCGATTTTAAGGTTATCGTGTCCTTACCCTCTCTTCGGACTTCGGACAACCCCACAATATCCCAGTGCATCTTACTCAACACTTCCTTCAGCTCAATAATCCTTTTATCAGTTCTCATTGCCCTAATGTTGCGGTAGCCGATCGACTGCCGGAGATTATAAGCATCCCCTGCTCCGTCGTTACCATAGCTGCTATCGTAGCTAGGAATAACGGAGCTGCCGGGGACTGGAGGCTTGGTCAAATTATTGTCTATCATAATGTAGGGTTTGCCCAATAATTGCCACGCTGGGCAGGCGTGGTGGTAATACCTCTGCGGCAAGGGTGCTGCTGCCCATTCCCGTTTTCTGCAATTGAGCTACGTTTATTGGATGGTTATACCGCCATCTATCAGTTCAGTAACTCGGTCACCTCTTACTACACCTGGTACAGACGGAGGCACTATTCTATTCTACCGGTACCTCGCGGCACCGCTGGGCACCGGCACCTCACCGATATTATACGGTTATTAATTATCATATCAACTGTAGGACGTCCACAACTGGACATAACCCTTTCCAAGTGATTTCCAATAGGACCAGATGTATGAGACTTGCTTGTTATGTCATCAATAGTAATTATATATTATACATACCTGGGTAACTCAATTCTCCGGGATGACCGTGGTAAGCGGATAACGCGACGTTTAATGTGAATGTGGTCACTACGGTACCAAAAAACGTCCGCCATGTTAGGGCCTGATTCCAAAAACTTGTTCCTTCTTCTAGTGAGAACAGTACTCCACCTAAAGAATTATACCAACTGAATGAAATCCACACAGAGATAGACATAGACATATACAGGGGATGGGGGGGGGGGTTCGTCTACTCTAGGATGGTCTAGTGCCATGATGTTGAGTTACCGACTCGAAAAGTTGTACATTTAGATTTCCGATTGCGTGAGTGCGTCATAGCAACAGCCATGGTATCTTGTGCCAGGTCCCTCCTGAACATTAACCTAATACGCCAAAGGGGATAGACGTACCTTTTTATTTTTTTTCTAATTCACCAGCATGACTTTTAACTGCTTGAGAATTACATAGATTTCTTACCGGAATAACAAAAGTTCCTCAATGATGAGATATAATACTTCTCGAGGACAAAATCCAGTGCGGAATGCTTGTTAAGTTGATTTATGCTTGAATTTGCGTCAACCTATTCCGTCTGATAAAATAGTTGTCTGCATGTATGAATCAAATCAAATCAAAATATCCTTTATTCAAGTGGGCCCATTGCAAGCTCTTTCGAATTGTTAAAAATAATAAATACAAATATAAAGTACTAAATTACATTATATTCATAATACTGATAACCCTGATGACCCGACGGGATCGTAAGAGATATCTAACATTTAAATTAAGCCTACCTTATACTAGTCTGCCGGCACCAGACGGGTCTTAAACTTAATTTAATGCAGGTTCATTACACGAGCCAGAAAGGAACCTACAAGAAATTATGGTGGCGATAAAGGTGCCATCAATACTAAATAGTTAGTGTTACTCCTACCGGCGTCGGCGCTAACAAGCCGTTGTCTTAAAGCTAGGTTATTACAATTCAATCCTAGGCAGTTTTATCATTAATATAATCTTAACACTATAGTATGCTTTACAAATAAGCTTACACTTTATGTAATTTTAAAATTTATTGATCGGTAAGCCTGATATGTTGCCTGGTATTTTATTGTAAAATCTTATGCAGTTGCCCTTAAAAGAGTTATTTATTTTATGGAGCCATGTTGAGCACTGCAAGCTTATACTTATTTCTGGTATTAACATTATGTATGTCACAGATTTTCTTAAACATGGCTATGTTTTTATATACATACTGACTGTGTACAGTCAGTATGTTGATTTCTTGAAATTTTTCTTTTTGTGTCATTTCATAAATCACTAGTATATTGTAAAAGCTGCAGAACTAAGTCCATTGGCGAAATTGACTATATGAGGTCCCTATTGTAGCTTGCTGTCTAGGATAAGACCTATGAACACCGTAGTGTTCATCCAGCTCTTCACTCTTAAAAACCAAGCATCAATGTGTTTGTTTAACATTTGGTGTAACAAATTTAATACATTTTGTCTTTTTTTCATTAAGGGACAAATTTTTAACGGTAAACCAGTTACTTTCGGTAAAGTGTTGTTGATATCGTCATAAAGAGCCTGTTGTCTTATCACTTTGAATAAAAGGGAAGTATCATCTGCAAATTTATATCGCTGCAGTCTTTTGTTTGATATAACAAGTCTTTAATGTATATAGGGAGCAGTAAAGGGCGTAATATTGAGCCTTGTGGTACGCCCAAACCAAAGATCAAGATGACCGACTTCCATTCAAGTCAACTGTGAATTCTACCTTAAAGGTAAGATTCAAATAAACTTAAAGAGGATCCTCTCACCCCATACAGGTGTAATTTTCTGACCAATGCGCACACAATTAAATGCCTTGGACAAATCACAAAAGATAACTAAAGCATCTTGTGAATCCTCCCAGACTCCAAAAATATTTTTTATAAACTCTACAATGGCATCAGTTGTCGTGCGACCCCTGGTAAAACCAAATTGTTTATTGTGTGTTAAATTATTACTATAAAAATTATCTCGTAATTGTAAAAAAAATAATTTCTTTCTTTAAAAAAATATTTTACTAAAAGTGGGGGGTACAAGCATAGGTCCAACGTCAAAAGTACAACCAGATTTAAATAAAGGAGTTATTTTACTCTGTTTCATCAAATCAGGAAACATCGCAGTCAACGCATTGGTTAAATATTGTCGCTAGGTCGTTTGCATAACTTCTACTAGCGGGTTCAGGGCATAAACGGAAATCCCCCATAAATCATTAGTATTTTTCACATTAATTGATTTAAATGTCTTAACTATGTCAATTGATGTAACATGCTTAAATTTTAAATTTATGCTATATTACGGTACGTTATTATTAAACAACGCAACAGGAGATAACGGTAAGAAGTTTAAATACTTTGTTGTGTAATTTCTTTTATGTACAATATTTTATGTACAATATGGTCTGATTCAAGTTTATTTATTAAAATGTTATGAATGGGTTCTATGTCTGAAAAACAGGCCCAACTATTATTTAAACAGGCCCAGGCCCTGGCCCAGGTACCTCTGATTCTCGTGGGCTCCATAAACAAATAACTGAGATTAAATGCTGTATATAAGCCAATTAACTTAACAATTGTACAAATGTTTTCTAAAATATTAATATTAAAATCTTCACACACAATTAACTGTTTTCTGCTATAGGAAAGGTTGAACAATACAATCTCCATTTGAATTTAAAAAATATCAAAATGAGTGGGTGAATGACACGGGTGGCCTGTAGATGCATACAACAATGAACTGCACTAACTCCACTGCAGATATTTCTATTATCCGTTCTACAGATAGGCAGTTGCACTGAATGAGTATTCCAACAACAGGTTCTTAAAAATATAACACCGTAAAAAAGAAAACTTGTAGTTGAGATTATTGACGATTAAGAAATTTTGAGATATATGTAGTTATCCCTGTTGCTGTGTGTACTAAGACTAGAAACTAATCTGATACCAAGAGAGAATAAGAGCCTGTTACTCGCCCAAAATGCAACCTTCTTTAAGCGATGTAACCTAACTAAATATTCTAACCAAAAACAAAATAGCAGTTCAACTTTCTTCTTCATAATATTAAGTTTTGATAACTTACCTATAGGAGCGCCAAAGGCAGCTGACACCCCAGCGGCGGCGCCGGCCGACACAAAATCTCGCTTCTCATGGTCCTCACGAAAATAATGGAATATTTTGAAGTCCTTGTTGAATGTCGTGCTTTTACCTTGAGAGATACCCGCCGCGACAACAGACCCGCTGTGGATCATCGGCCCTTCCTAGACATGGTCATTATGATATTAACATAAATCGGGTTATGTTTATTCGAGTTAATTACCGTAACGCGAGATAAAATATTCGTGTGCATAATATTTTACTCGTACTTCACTAGATTTATGTAGAAAACTAAATAACATGATAAAACCGAAATAAATAAAGCATAAAGGTGTCTCACATTTACATCTTTGTGCTTTATCTATCAATTCCAGTTACGACAATGTAATTATAATAGACCTAAATTTTCTAGATGAACATTATTACCTATAAAAATTGTAATAAAAACAATAATCTACACCTAGTCTGAGAAATTTTTGACCTAGAATCTGCGTAATAACCGCTGCGTATCAAATGTCAATGCGACTCCATATTTTTTTTGGGAAGAGAAGTAAGCTGTTTCGCATTAGTAATTTATATCAGCACTAATTTCACTCTACATTTTTAATTTTAATTTTAAATTTACTTGACAGAATTTCAGTGGGCCGTTAATTATAGACCTTTCTTTTACTATATGTATCATTTGACATATTTTTAGTCCATCGAAATATGTCATGGCATACACTTTACCGAATTACATTTCATCGAATTTAAGATTATTTTTTAACTGTTGGCCTAAATTTCTTTTGAACTTTTTTATTTACCAGATGGCTTATTTGCCGTACTTTGAATTTGCTATAATATTCGTTTTCTGATTTGAAGAAATTGCGTTAGCCCCGATTCGCCGTGGAACATCGCCTTGGTACTTGTCTGTTGTTAAGTACTAGGTATAATTAAAAAGCCTTAGGCGCGGAGGGAGTGCGGCTTCTGTACACTAAGCAAGCACCAGTGCGAGCCGGAGACTGAGGCTGGTCGCCGAAGGCGCCCAAAAAGCGGAGGCGAGCGTAGGTGATTCTGACTCGTCACGTAAGAGCAAAAAGGCTGCATTCCCGCAATTCCAGAGAAGAGAAACTTCTTGTATGCTTGCCTGCATGTAAATGTTATTTCGGCGAAACATAAGATCGATAACAAGTTTTTCGACCAAATGATACGTCGGGTAACGGTAAAAAGAATTGATATTAGGCCTACTAATACAGTCGCGAAGTTCGTCGAAATGACGACAAATTGAAAAAAGGTGCAACGAAATTAGCCGTTAAGTTGTCGGTAAAATAAAATTCAAACATAACATAATAATAATAATATACACTTTATTGACACTTTATTATACACCAATAAAAACAATACAAGAACATCACAAAACATGTAATAGTAGGTAATAGAAGCGGCATAATCGCTTAATGCAATTTTTTTTAGGCAACCTTTGGATAGAGTTAATGTTAAAGCTGGTGAAAGTTTGAAGTGTACTTAGCACAACAATCAAACATACATACATACAAATATAAATATATACATACATTCAAATACATATAAAGGACAGTTATAGAAGAAACGAAATTTAAATGACAGAATATGCTTCTTTACCATTTTCTTAAAAATAGAAAGAGAACGAGCAGATCTCACTTCAATGGGGAGAGCATTCAATAAATCTTTCTCCTCGATAGACTCAGTATTCAGGAGAAAGATGAATTAAATCATGGTAGGAGAAGGCATCTGCTAAGCACTGACTATGTTTGGCAACATGGGTAAGACAGGAAACAAAGACAAGGTCTAGAAGGGAGAGACGAGAGTTTGGACAATGATATAGTATTGGCTTCAATGGCAAATAGTAGGGAAGAAAAACGAAAATCATTTTTCAGAAGACAGTTACTGTTATAATTACCCATTAGTATTGTATGACTAAAAGAGGGGACAAGCTTTTCTAAAATTGAGTCGAAGCTCAGGAAGTAGTTAATATGAAGACAGTAACATACCCCGAGTAAGATTTTTATGTGTTGGAGTTCAACATCAAAAAAATGACACTCACCACTATCGGTCGGGGTTGGTTGAGCCGACACATTCATAACAGAAAACTTATATACCAAGTAAATGGCACCACCACTACCGCAGCTAGTGCGATCGTTTCTTATGGGGTAAAAACCAGGAAAGTATACAGTGACGAAGGGAGGCAAGGCTTTAGCCAAGTTTCAGAAATAAGGATAGCATGAATTTTCTTATAGTCGAATGATACCAGTATTTCAGAGAAATGCGCAGAAACGCTTTAGGCAATTAAATGAACTATATTAAAATTCCGAGGTTTTTGATTTGATTCCTTACTTTCCACAAGGACTCCGTGGAACAAGAGAATCGTCCTGCAGACCCGCATCTCTAGTTGATCCAAACTATATGTGATAAACTTAGCTTGCTGCTGTAGGCTGCTCAGAAAGTTTAGTATGAAGGAGCGGAAAGTAGTGAAATCTGAAGATAGTGTAAGTAGGTGTTTTCTGCAATTCAGTGTCGAAAGCAGACATTCTCGTCATGAACATCTCGGTCATCTCAGTGATTGAATTCTGTAGCGTCTCTGTGATGTCATGGTTGAATATTTGTGTTTGTTGTAAAAGGACTTTGTAACACTATCCGATAGGTAAATACACTAATGTAAGTTAATAAACAAGAAATAACTAATAAAAGTTGAAAAATCTATTAAATATTAATTATTATGAATGCAAAAAAAAAATATATACCACACCAGACAAACCACCCACAAAAAAACAATTGAAAAAGGATTCTTATGTGATGGAATAAACCGTTATCGTATTTATAATATTACTAGCTGCCTGCTAGCGACTTCTACCACATAGACATTACATTCTCCTAGAAATGCGCCAAATATTCGGCCGAATATTCGTATTCGGTTGGTTTGGCATATACTTTTATATTAATCGGCCTAATATTTGGTTAGTTTATCGCATTTTGAATAGTATTATATTATAATAAAATGCTTTATTCTAAACACTCACATCTGCGCCTTTGGACCCGTCTTCAAGAGATTATTTAAATGGCAGCAGCATAATAAATGTGTATCACACCAAAATTATCTGAATAAAATTTGACAGAATATTCTTACTTGGTCAAATGCATATTCAGTGCATCTCTACATCCTATCTAAGATTTTACTTACCATGGTAATCCTTAGACTTGATTTATTTCATTACCAATGTAAAGAGATTACTTATTAAGTTTCACACGTAATATTTATGTTAGATACTTTATATTATCTAAATACTAATAACAGAATAGACTACCCTGAAAACTAAAAAAAATTGTGTTTTGTATGAAACTTACCTTGCCACCTGCAAGTCCTCCCACAACAGCTGTGATGACTCCAATTGTTTTTACTATAAGTGTCTTAATGCGCACTACTCTGGGCACTTTCACTCCATTCAGATAGCATTTCACCTGTGGTATGCCGCTGCCAGCAGCTACAGGCTGAAATTGTAATTTAAAGTCAAATATTTTTTATGGCAAGACACTAGCTGGACAGATAAATACCTAAACTAGATAAGTGTTGTCACCTGCTATGTATAGAGTTATAATATTTTTTTAAATAGAATAGCATAATTTACTTTTATAATATTACACAGAAATTACAAGTAAGAAACTGAAAGAGTAATTTATTCTGTAAGTTTTCAATAAATTCATAAAAATATTTCTTAAGCAAATGAGGTTAGGTTTAAGAATTACTAATGGAAAATAAAGTAGGTCAAATTAGTCATAACTTACCTCTACATATGCAACTAGAACTGATCCAATAAATACTATAAATATGTTTGATAACACCCACAGTAGATAGGGAATGTACAGTTTGTCTATTATAACATATTTATCAACAGCTGTAGTTAATTTATAAGGAAATATTATTTACCAACATGTGTAGTAAAATAAAACACAGAACTACAGATATGAATGTGTCACATTAAATACCTATAGTACTGCGTGTTTTCTGATTAGTGAATTAAAAGACACTAACAAATTACAAAGAAAGATATTTTGTTATGTGAACATTTAAAAAGGATACATTTCTTCAATTCTCTATACTTTATATTAGAAAATTCTTCTATACAAATATCTATGGTGAAAGCTATTAATGCTGTCACAATACCAATAACTAAGATTATAAACCATCTTGCTATATCTTTCCAAACAATAAATGGATAACCCCGCTTCCGCTCTTCATCAAGCAGCAAATGGTTTTCACAAGTGTCATAGTCTAAGCTCTGAAAAACATATAACAATAGTTACAATTAAACCTACACATTGTATTGTAAAATATTTCTAAGCCTTATTGGCTGGCTAGTGAAAAACTTACCTCATATTTTGCAGAAAGAATATTCATTGATCCAGGCTCAAATTTTTGTACTGGATTTCTTCGCCTGATTGCATGAGTTCCATGTTCACGGCTCTACGGAAAAATCAAGGGATAAATTTTATAGCAACATAGAATTATAATGTAACTATAAAGAATAATACCCTGAATTTTATGATTAAGATAAATACCTCTTCAATGTTATTAAATTGTCCATAGTTAGAAGTATTAGCTTCGTCATTGCTGATCAGTTGAGCAGTATCACATGTAGTCTCACTGGCGGCACTGCCCTCCGCAGTTAGAGATGAATTAGAATTATTCATATCAGTAATATTACATTACAATTAAAAATCGGCACAGAACAAAGTACTACTTGTTTGACGACATAATTTTATAGTCACAATACAATAGATTTAATTTGATATAATATTTAGAAAATTTATTATCAAATTAAAGGACAAAACTGAAATAAATTATAATATCCTGAACATAACAGATAAAAATTTAACGCACAGTATCACCTCGCCACCACTGTTTAACTACACATCAGACATCCAAAACAAACCCTTTACTATGGAACGTATATCTGCAATATACTTTTCTCTCTCTTAAGTTTTTCTTATCAGTAGAAGATGAAAGAGAGAGCAAAATTTTTGTGATTTCTAATGCCAATAAGTGATTTTAGTGTCGTGTATCTTCCAACTATTTCTAGTAAAAGTTGTTTTCAGAACAAATATCATTTAATATATTTATGCTTATACACGATAGATAATAGACAGCACAATTCATTTCAAAATATTAATTGAAGGTTTTAAATAATATTTTAGAAAATTAAATTATTAATTAAGGAATAAAAAAAAGCATTGATTCTTAATCATTATTGTGTATATATAAAAGTACCCATTAAAAATTTGACATATGAAACATCAAAATGTTGCTAGTAAAAATAATTAAATAAAGTCAAAGGGGACAATGAGAACATACTAATGATATGTACAGAGTTATATATAAGGTTAGCAAGCCAAAAAATTATACTTAATTGATTATTTTGAATATGAACTCTATAAAAATATTAACAGCATTTAATATGTGCATCGCACCTTGTCCTAGCCTATATTTTCATTCTGCTCTGCATATAGTATGTTTTCAGATGTCTTCTCTATTAAATATTTACAACAAATAATCTTTTTTTTACTAAATATTATCTGTATTGTTCTCACTTGGCGGCGATAATTCAGGGCTAGCCGCTAGGCCGCTGTGAGCGGCCGATATGCTGTGAAATTGTGCTTACAATTACTAATCATATTGTATATTTAAAGAAAAAAGTATTTTGTTTATATTATTTACATAATCGGAAGGAAGGCATTATTTCAGAGTGAATCGGTCGTTCACTGCTTAGGAATGATTTTAAGACCTATTTGCTACTGATCGTCTATTGAAGTTTTTGTTGAATAGAGTATATATCAAAATTACTTTTTAACGATTTTTAAATTATATTACGTTCATTGTTTGAATCGCCTTTGTATTGAGCGCGTAAATATTTGAAAATTATATAGTGTACCTACAGATTTTAACACTTTAATATGTAAAATCACTGTAACTTTTATTTCTTTTCACTTTAAACCATTAAGTATTAATTGAATTGTTGGCATGGCTTTAAACGTATTAATAAAATTCTTTGTGCTTATTATGCATATACAATTTTGTTATGCTTAACATATTTGTCTGTAATATTTTTTACTAGGGTTTTTACAGTTTTTACAGTCCGATGATTGTGAAGGTATAGAAGTCAACTCCCTTTTAAAAATGCGATATGTTAAGAAGAGTGATGAAGAGATTCTATTCACCACTACGTGAGAGACAGTATTTTATCAACTATTTCATTAAATTGAGATAGTGTTATCTCTTTATCAGTATGTAAATGAAAACAAATCTTGGCATACAGACGCAATATTCAGCGTACCGTAAACAATGGAATGTTTGAATGTGTGCGTAGCTTGTTCGTTCGTTTGGTTGACAATCGCGATGTATTCTATCATCGCATGCTGAGTTATATTTTCATCAAACCTTTTAATTTCATATCAGTTACTGGATTCATTTCTAAATGTTTTCTTTTATTGTGACCGTCTTTCTCTGTTTTAATTATTAAATATGTGTAATTTGCCGCCGAAGTTCTATTCAGTGTGTCGCCTTTGTTTATCATTCTGTGGCGATAATTGCAGTGATGTTAAACTTCCAATTTTCGACCGTGATAAGGAGAAATCACGACTTTCTGATATGATTATGACATATTTGTCGATATTGGTAATATTCTTTTATTATTTTCTTGTAAGATTAACAGGAAGGTGGCGTTTTCTCGTGTGAAAGTTTAGCGTAAGCGTATGAGATTGTGGATGCTGATAAGCGCCATTAACTTTCTCGCGGGTGTTGGGTATTTTCGCATTGTGATATCATATTACGGCCCACGCGTCGAGTGCTCGGGCGTATGACTAATGTCATTCGGGGAAATGATAGACGGTTGTGTGTGGTGAGCGAGTGCCGTATCTCAGCCGGAGGCGAGTCGCTGATAACAAAGGACTGCACGGAGATCACTCGCTCCGCCTCCTGCGGCTCGCGCCCTCGCCGCGCTCCCCTCTGCTCACTACGTACCCATACTATTCTCATACCTATGCTCCCTGCTCTTTGCTTATCCACATTATACACTGCTATTTTGAGATTTCAATATTATCTATATTTAGATGCATATCTTAAGGGAATCAATCTTCAGGGGAATTTCGTTCCCCTTGTTTGATGCCCTTTGTAGAGTAAACACTGGGAAAATTTTACTTGTTGTTATCAGATTTACTACCATGACTCATCATCTATGATTATACCTGCAAAAGGTCACTGGCCACATCATCTAATAATTTTAATGCTGTTCTGTATGATAACTTAATGTTGTAAACATTATTTTAGGTGTACCCAGGAGACTTGCTGCCAAAGGTAGTATGTGGTAGCTGTGCACACAAATTGGATGAGTTTCACACTTTCCGAGAGTTATCACAGAAATCAGAAAGACTTTTGGAACAATTCCTACAATATGCCAAGTCATTATCTGGACCAAAAGAGGTGAGATGAAAGTAAATACACTGTATCTAGAACTATATTTTAAATTCAATGAATATCAATTAACAATAATATAAATCTTTTAGTATGTCTATATATACATCTAATCTAGAAATATAATTTTACATGTTTATGATGTGCTAATTTTTCAACAAGTATCTTAGGCATATGTGTCAGAATTCAAGTTGATATAGCGCATTGGCTCATTTTTGAACTTCTTATTATAAACATTTTTCAATCCCTTCATTATCAAACCAATGGCCATTCCGAAGGAAGCCACCACTGCTACACCAAATATGCTCCAGAGTACATGTTTAAGTTTTAAATCACTTATACCAAATTTCTTTTTTGCTTCAAATGTGGTATCAAATGTAGGACAGAATGATATTGTTATATTTGTTATGTATTCTCCACTTAACCTCATAGGGGCAGCACAGCTGAAATATATAATTTATCATATTATTATGTTGCAAGATCGAGATATTGTTATAAGTAAAGAAAGAAACAAATACTAGTAAAACAAGTTTTCTTGATAATCCTTTATCACAAAAACAAACATAACTTTAAAAACTGTTATACAGTTATTCATACACAATCTTGTACATAAAAATATCATATTAGTCATCGAATGTGGATGATTGTGACATCAAATCTATTATGAGCAGTTTATGTTTTCTAGAGGAATACATTTTAATTTAAATATACTTACTAAGGTATTTCTCCAAATTTAAATTTATTGCCTGCCCCTTGTGTTGTCACAATGTTGGCCAAGTCACAGTTGCATAGCCAATTATTGTCGGTCATCCCTAAGATCTCCAGCTTGCTCCATGGCATCAAGTCAGTTGACAATTCACTTAAGTTATTATCATCCAGATATATCTGTAAGAAGAAGTACATGGTTTTTTTATGTAAATAACCATGTTTGATGCATCTATGTTATACATAGCTAATAGCATGTCAATCCAATAAATATCAGTATAGCAACAAGAACACATAATGCTTATTTTTAATATTTTACAAATGTTCTAGTTTTAGGATAAATTTGCAAATAGCAAACAATGATATCAAACATGAGTGTAATGGTTAATCAATCAACCTCAATTATTTCTGTTAGCTTAGCAAGACAAATCTGGGCCAAATTGGATTATACTGATGTCATCACTTTGTAACTGATGGACCAATCTTTATGATTATTCAATTTGTGTATTTTGTAATTGTAATATTTTGCTGATGTTTTAATTTTTAGTTTCTTGGTGTTAGAATAATTCAAAACACTATTTAAAAACAAAGTCGTACATTATTTAATTTTGATAATAATTTGAAAAGCAACATAATATTTATTGCCTTCTATTAATCTGTACGAAATTTCACTATCAAGTGCGATCGCGTGGGTTTTTGGAACATTCTTCTCTGTAGGATGCAGCAACCATTCTCATGCCATTTTAAATCTTTTTTTATGTATAAATTAAATTTTATTTGTTATGTTCTGATCTTACCTCTTTCAATGTCCACTTTTCTTTTAACCCCTTAAAGGCGTTATGACTAATGTACCGCAATTCGCGGTTGTGGCACAAGTGTAGAACCCTCAGGTTCTTTAGCGGCGTGAAAGTGTTTCGTTTAACTTCGTCGAGATAATCATTTTCGGCTACTTCTAGTTCTACCAAATTTGATAAACCTGAAACATAAAAACGCAGCTAATTATTCGGTATATACTGTTTATTGTAATAACATCTGCGTTTAGAATTCGGTAAGAAATGCGGATTGTGTTGTTAGTGCCACACGGTGTACAAAAATAAGTGACGAATTAGAGAAATGTATAAAATGGGAGAGATCCTCCCTCTGGATTTCGACTTAACTCCAGGGACTGACTGCCTCGAAACCGGAAGAAGCAGCCGAGAAATACCGTCCATGATAGTGACATCGTTTTCAAAAATGAATGTTACCCGAATCGACAAATACCGGGGTGTAATGCGGCAGTTTCAATCTGTTGCAAGTTTTGTCAAGTCAATTAGGTATTTATTCAATGCAAAAAGAACATGCCGGGTATTCTGTCATTGAATATTAGATTCACGCGAAACCTGCTCTATTATACAAACAATCACTTATTTGTAGTCTGTTCGTATAGAGTCAATGATAAATATGTTATTGAATGAAATAGCTGTATGTTTTCACCTATGAAACTCTCGTCGTTCAACTCCACAATCGGGTTGTTGTTGAACGTCAGGTATTTCAAACTGCTTCCGACGAGACTCAGGCTCTCTGGAACAGTAGTGAATCTGTTTCCCGATAAGTCTATATGCTGCAACTTCGGTAATCCTCTGAAAGCGTCCACGGGGATGTTTTCTATGTCTGTGCGAGACAGATCAAGTACCTGGAATAACCGCCTTGTTCGTAATGAAAATATAAGACTGCTTCCCCAGTAAATGTTATGTGTTCTTTGATACGTAATAAATAGATTAGTTTACTAATAATAACGCGGCGTTAGTTGTTAGCGATATTGAATAGAAGATCAAACGAAATCGCTTTTATTTTTGTACATTACTGCTTCAGTAAGTATCATGTAGAAATCTTTATTACGTTTAAATAGAACGTTTACGGTAAGAACTTTTTATCACTGCATTTGATCTTTGTAATATACTATTTATATATACGTGATTTCAAGTGCGGAATGCTTTGCCGTAATTACTTACACTTGAATTGTTTTTTAAACCTCGTGACAGGACCTTCGAGTTATAATATCCATTTAATTTGTCGTCAACATGTTGATATTGAATCAAGATAATATACGGATGCAATATTTCTTTTTATGCTTTCCGCGTAACATGCATTAAAAGCGCGCGTGAGGATTAATAAAGGTTATCGATTTCCGTATTGTTTTAATAGGCATTATGTATTTATGTTACCTCCAAATTGGTGGCGCTTGATATCGCAAGGACGGTGACGTGGTCCAATATCTCAATGGGATTGTTGTCCAAATAAAGGCGTGTTAGATTCGGAGTGAACTGGAACAAGTATCTGTCGAGTGAATGAATCTCGTTGTGGCCCAGATTCAAAGTCTCCAGGGCTATGTTGTGGTACGAATTATCCCTGTACGGGCCGCGGAATATTTCGGCACGCAACACTTCACCTAAAAGTAAACAGGTCTTAATTGCGTTACTTTTTAATACTTAGGCTGTATACCACTACCCATTCCTGATTGGACTACATTTGACCTCGGAGTAGTAAAGCAAAAAATATAAAACAAAAAATCCGGGGTCTGACCCTCTTCAATCCCTTCTAATATTATAAATGCGAAAGTAACTCTGTCTCTCTGTTACGCTTTCCCACTTATACCTCTAAACCGATTTTAGTGAAATTTGGCATAGACAATCTTTAGACCCTGAGAAAGGACATAGGCTATTTTTTAATTCGAAAAAAGGGTTGTGCGGGGTTGAAAGTGGGTATGATAATTTGTATAGAAGTATCGCTATTTTTGGAGATAGAAACTTGAAAGTTATTTTTCAAGCCATTGATTCGATATAAATAACCATGACATTCAAAGTTTATATAAGTTAAGGTAAAGTGGTATGGTACCCAAACAAAAACTATTTCACGCGGACGAAGTCGCGGGCACAGTTAGTCTGTGTTATAAACCACTAAAAACGAAAGCATTTGTGTTTATCTAACTAAAATAGGCATATTTATCTTGATCTGCGTATTGTTGTAGTAAACATTATCTACACCAATAAAAAAAGCTGAAAAGTTGGTTTGTCTGATTAAACGCGGTAATCGGAGGAAATATTTAACGTGGAATTAAGGAAGTTATTTATTATAGGATATTTAACAAATTGCTAGTTAAATTCGTGATATTACTACAATTATAGTTTAATTAACAAAACTCTGATGACGTTCACACGTCTGTTTAATGCAATAGGAATGGAGTTTGTTAGTGAAAACGATGTGCATTTTCTGTTTGAGGCAAGAATAACGTATGTAGGTACCGGTAATTCAACTCCTTATTGTACACCAGCCGGAATCACGGACATAAAAACACATTTACGATAACACTTATGTTGTTACATCAAGCACGCGAATTTAATAAAATTACAACAAGTTTTTAGTTATATATGAAAATTATGATATTATGTAATTAATTAGGTAATTTTTAACATCATCTTAGTGATCCTATCTTATGCGCCAGAGGTCGTTGGTTCGTATATCCTTATTTTTAATTACACAGTACAATTGCGATCTTTAATATTCAGTATTTGATCAAAGATTACATGATGCCCCGTATAAGTAGTTGGTTGTATTGATATATTGCATGTATGGGGATTGTTAATTTAAAGTTTTCGCTGCTAAACATTTCTTTAACTAAAGTAATTGTTTCCCTTTACATTGTCCAGTTACCACGGTCATAGGAGGTAGTCATCATACAAAGATCGTCTACATTGGTACCTCACTCCACCTATGTCTACCGCCAAACAGCAATTGCTGTGTTCCGGTTTGAAGGGTGAGACAGGTAGTGAAATTACTGTGACATAATATCTTCAAGTTACTAGGTTGGCAACGCGCTAGTGATAATACGTCCTTGTGATAATACGAATTTCTAAAGGCTGCGGTGCGCCTACTATCATGCGGACCGCATGCTTGTTTGTCTACGTAGACAATAAAAAGTCCGCGTGAATGTCACTTTATTGCATCCCGCGGGACTTTTCAATATGGCCTTCCCGTCTATGTCCTTCATGGATATCATACACACTACATTTGATAGTCACCGCAACATCACACACTTTGAATTCGAGGTAAGTAGCTTAAAATACTTGTGTTACGGTCATTAGTGATTATATTGTTACTCATTATTTGTCCGGGATAAAATTCCAAACTATTGAAACTATTTTAATCTTTCATCATCATCATCATTCCCTGTGAATTTGAACGGCCGATATACTGCCACCTGTCGGTTCTGGTACCTTAGTCGTCTCTTAAGACACCTGGTTACAGAGGGAGGTACTATTCTACTCTGCCGGTACCTCACGTCTAATTTTTGCTTACTGTGTGCAGTTTGAACCAACTTGAGATAGTTTATGTCTATATTTTTAGTCGCAATATTTTTTCATGATATACATTTACAGTTGTGACAGGTTAGCTAGTTACTTGTATGTGCGAGCATATGGTACTTGCAATAAAGAAATCAAGTAACAAATATTAATTCGTTCACTAAAATCTATCGAAACTAATTTTCACCTGATAAGTAGTTTTTGCTCAAATCCAAGTAGAACAATCTCTCAAGATTCTGGAATGCGTCTTTTTCTATCTCATCAATATCGTTGCTCTTAAAGCTGATCGCGATGCGGGCACCGGGCACCGCCGACAGTTGGCTCACCGTCGGGATGCCGTTGTCGAAGAACGTTATTAGGACGTGTTCATCTGGAAAATATAATACGTATGGGTCATGACTTTCTGCGGTACTACTTTACTTTCTGCCATTAGAATGGTTCCTCCCTGTGTACTGGGCGGAATAGGCAAGGGGTACAGGAACCGTGCAATTCAAAAAGGCGGCAACGGGCAGTGGCATTCCTGTCGCGAAGCTACGTTCCGTAATTGCCGCAACGCCTTGGACTGTCGTGGCAATTATAGGTAAAATGTTTCTGGAGGCCCAAAAGATTTATTTCCTATGCCCTTACCGCTGACATAATAGTTATTAGTAGTGATTAGTTACTTTTATGTATGTAATTAATAGATACTTTTTAGAGCACAAAAAACTCTAGCAACTGAGAATATAATTTCCAAAACTCGGCACCTCGTAATATTTACACCAACATCTTAACTAAGGGATTAAACTATTTAAAAAACTCATAAAGTAATGCTTTATATTCCTTTTCTTGGTAGAATTGTTATTTGCAGCCTTTGGTTGGTAAAACTAAACTATAAGTTGATTATGACCTATGACTGATTTATTTTAAAAGAAAAATCATTAATTGGCCAGAACAGGTTTTATTCAATCAGGTCAATTCTATCAAGTCCTATCACATATAACACTCCTTAAACAAACTGTTAAACACTTTTTTTTTAGTTTAGTTCTAGGCGTTAAGTTACTATCTCTTTTCATTTAATATGGTAAGAAAGAGGATTTTAGAATAATTTTAGTAGGTACTTTATTATACAATTTGTTTGTTGTATTAACACTTATGTTATTGTAATATTAACACTTATGTCTTGTTAGTAGTAATTAATACTTTGTATTGTTAATAATAATTTAATTAATACCACAATTGAAATATGCGCTTTCAATACGTAGCTATTATGAAACTCTTGCATAGGTCTTTGATTATATTACTTAAGTTTATAGATTTTACTACCATCGCAAATTACTGCGATAAACAGCAATACCTCCGTTAATAGCGATGACACACCTCGGAACCTAATGGTATACTATTATATCTATTTGTTTCACTCGTCTTTCAACATAATGCTACTTGTTTATGAGTAGCTTGATAACGATACCCGTAACAAAACCAATTTACCTTCATTTATCTGGCTTATTTCTGATGGCCATTCTGGAATTTCTACGAAATTCCTTCGCGAACAATTCAATGTAAGGTTATTGTCATCTTGCTTGGTAAAATCACAAACTCTTTTCACTTTATCCTCCGCGCAATCGGACAAAACTAGGACGCATAATACCACTATCACCTATAACAAAGAAACACCATTATGGAGGTACTTATGCAATAGTTAAATAAAACGCGACGTATCCTACTGCGTGAGTGTATATCAGTTGTCGTGTACAGATACTCACTTCACGTGCGGATAAAAACAACATTTTCGCTCAATTCAAGGAGGATACTGTGATACACCATTAAACCTGAATGTTTTATCTTATCAGAAAGAAGACAACCGATATCACGAGTAACGAGAAATTAGCTCTCACCTCATTGGTTAACGGCTTCGTTATCGCATATCTAATAATGCGTCTCGTTTGTTCATCAAACATTCAATATTGTTTTTTATTTGTAGGAAATCCTGAATGTTACGGCGTCAAAATTAGAAGAGATAATAAAACCACTGAACCACAATGATTATGGACACGAAAGTGTGCATAGATATGACGAGATGGGTTCACCAGATTCTACTGAAGAAATGAAGAATTCGGAAAGCCGGCAAGCGGCAGTCGCTTTGCTCTCTATAAAACATAACGACCCCACCAAATATGCCGTGGAACCAGAGGACGACCATCGCATTATGTTCAACACCGTTCCTAGTATACCTCAACCAGAGAAAGCGCGAGACATGGTACATTCTGTTCTTGATATAATATCAAAAGCGGTAGCGGTCGCACAACGCGACAACGAGGAGTCTCAAAAGTACTCATCAAAATATACTAGCGTGATAGACAGAACGCCCGCGATCAACTCAGTGGAGATGAAGTACACGCCGGAATATCCAGACGAGAAGTATAATCTATACAACGTGGCCCAAAACGCGCCAAGCCCTTGCAGCAACGACGACCATGACAACAAAGAGATGGATCTTTCACTGTACAGTTCTGTTAAGAACGAACCAAACGACCATAACGACAGCGTTGATAGGGACCCGAATAATTTCTTCCACAACACCGCGCCCCATAGCAAATCTTCGAGTTACGATGAGTACAAACCAACAGTTTTTGGGCGACCTTCCGCTAAAGCAAAAATGTCTAAGGATAACTCGTCTGCGTATGAAGAATGCAGCCAGAGTAGTAGCGGTTCAGACCCCGATCGACTGCAGATGGATATTTCGCAAATGTCGCAGGTTTGTGATTTCAATCGGTAGTATTTGTATAACATGGTATCAAACCATGGTTAGTTAATCAATTAATACGGCTAAATTTTCGCGGTAAGATTAAATAATTAACGTTTTAAGCTCCATTTACCGGCTCGCTAATCTTCTATTTGGTGTTTCTCGTGAGTCAGATCGACCTCTTACCTATAGCTTTGCACATAAAGTGGCCTCGCGAGATGGAGGCCTCTTGTAAGTGACTAAAGAGTAGACAGAATGCCTTAGACTTGAAATGAAACGATAAGTAAACTGAAATACTTGTTTTGCCGTACAATTTTCTATATACCTTATACAATCTATTTTTCCGTTCGATAGCATCACTGTTATAAATACCTCTTTTAGTCGTCCAATCACTGTCACTCGTCATTCGTCAGCATTTTTTTGTAGTTCAAAACACTGCGCTCGCCGGCGATCGCATGCAAATCCTGCATCCTTATTTTGTTAAAAACGATTAAAATGCCCCTAACAACGGCCTCGCAAGCTGAGGTTCAATATCAAAGGCACCCTTGAGAGTTCGCCGTCGATCCCGTTCCGATACTGCGAACATTGCGAGAGCAGCGCTTCGCACGCACTTTCGGGGAGAGTTACTGAGAGTCGTTCATTGAAGAGCTCCAGTGGCGCTTGAATGGTGGCGCCTGAGACTAGCAGACGTCAATCCCAGCACTATATAACTTCGTCGAAAATAAACCGATTTTAAAAAATATTTTACCATTAGAGAGCTACTTCTTTATCGAGTAACATAGGTTGTTATAATTTATATAAAAATAAGAGATCGCTAGCTAAAATAAAACTTTGTAAACAAGATTTGTATTTTTGTACTTTTGTTACAAATAATTACGTAAGTAAAACCGCCGGTCGCTGCTAGTTTTCTGCTAGATATCTAAGGGATAAATAATGGAACATTAGGAACAAGGGATAAATGATACAACATTCTGTTCATGATGAGACTACGCCTACATCTATAATTTAATACGCCACTTTTCTTATGGCGAAAGAGACAAAGGAATCGTAGCTATTAAGGATTTATTCTAAATAAAAAATCCCATAAACGGAATTAGTAATGTTTTAGGGAATTATCGTTTAAAACTCTGTTATAAACAAAAATTTAACGTACGAGTGAGTCAAGAACAAATATTGGTCATAACTATATTTCAATCAATATTAACGATTCGTTCACTTCCGCTAATTGTTGTGTTAATTAACTAACTTATTTGTGCGTATTCTCTTAATTAATTCTCAAGTAGTTTCGAAGTCGTAATACAAACCACGGTTTACAAAATTCGATATATTGGCTCTTTGATTATGTTATCAAAAGTCAACAACTAGAAATAAGGGCGCAAATTCTCTGAATTGTGATCGTTCGATATGTGTTGCGATAAGTTATTTAATAAGTTTTAAACTTATTTTCCGTAATAGGTTTTTGTCAGCTAAGTACGGGCTTACAGTCGGTAATGTAAGCAGTATGCAAAAATGAGATAGAGATATATTTTTTTAACTATTTTTGACGGGCCCAAAGACGCAGACGGTAGTGATCTATCTTATGAGTTGTGGGTTCAATCCCCACCCAGGACGAATATTTATATGCTGATATGATCGTTTGTTCTGTATCTGGGTGAATATATGTATTGAAGTATTATATTTGTGTGTAAGTGATTTCTTTATTGTCTGTTGTCCGTAACATAAGTGCTTCAAGCGACTATCTCGGAGTCAGATCAATGTATATGTTGTGTGTGAGTTTATTATAATTATCTTATTTTAATACCGAGAACTCAGATCGGTTTTTGAGATCGTTAGATTTTAATCACAAATGTCTGCAAACGTGCTCTGGGTGTTTGATCGATCGTTATCAATTAAAGCGACATTAGGTACATACGCTTAATTAATCAATATACATATTAGTTGTAAATCTACGCAATTAAACGCCTACCTTGTTATTTAATGTAAAAACGGCAAAAAAAGACGCAAGACTTAACACAATTTTTTTTATCTAAGAAATTACAGTGAAAGTCAATATTAGTAAAAAAATTAACAAACTTAGAAATAGTTTTGAATAAAGAGGTGTAACCTCTTTTCAATTAAAATTTTAATATTATTTAATAATGTGTTCAAAAAGCTAGCGAGTTATTCTTAAAACTGACAAATATTAGGGACAAGGTGGGTTAGGATCTTGCGTGCAAACGGATCACCGTTTGATACTACTTAGGATGAACATTATTGTTTGTCCTGTGTGTGTGTTTTTAAGTGTTACACTTGTAATTTCTCTGTCTCTGATATCCGTAACATAAGTGCTTATAGCTACTTATATTCAAGTCAAGTCAAACTATGTGGAGTTGTGTGAATTAATTAATTACTAGCTAGTCCTACATACGTTTGTCATGAAAAAAAATGCGACTACAAATTGATTTATAAACTATCCTATCTCTCAAGTTGGATCCAACTATATAATTGGACAGTTAGCAAAACATTGATGATAATTGGTCAGTAATTTATAAGTTCACTCCGGACAAAGATCGTGACACAATTTTTATGTACATATAAAGATATCATTTTATTTATTAGAAAAGTCACATTTAAATTATCCTTATACAGTGAACAGTCAAACGTTACTTAACATATGAGGCTTATATTTCTTGGCACAAGTATTGTGTTAACCAACAATGTATTATTCTTTTCCAGGATGACCCTGAAGAAACCCAGTCGGCACGGTCGACCCAGTCGTCGCCGCAGCCACCGCACGAGCATGAAAACGACAAGGAATCGCTCTGGCAAGCGCTACACAGGCAAAACGGTGCTGATCATCAATTAATTTCAACAATCTAGCCGTGCAAACATTATACGCTAAAACCTGTAATTGTTGCTGAGACCTTGCTTAAATCTAGACCTGCCTTTTTTGTGTTCTTTAGTGATTTTATAACTATGATGATTCATATTTTTGATTATCTGATGATTTATGTTGTTTTAAGTTAATTGTTGCCAATATCAGAAAATAAGATCTTGTACAATTTTTTATTGTTAAGAGATATATGTAGTAGAAATACAATTCAGTAAATAACTGTATGTCAAAAAAATGGTCACGTGACATGCTCAATGTAGGCTTACGTAGCCACCCATTACAAGAGCGCGGACTAAGAAGATATTTTTTCACTTTTAATTAATCTAAAAGAAATGCATTCTATAGCTCGATTTATAAAAGAACGGTCATAAATAAGATTCAAATGTCGGCATAAATAATATGTTTTTTCTTTATAAGATCATGTCGATATATAAGTCTACAGCCCGCTTCATAGTTAGCGTCACCGCAGCCTATAGACGCTCGTAATATCACAAATATATCACTAGCGCGTTGTTGAACTTTTGACTTGAAGATATAACGTCACATTACCCAGTAATATCACTGCCTCTCTTACTATTCAAATCTGAACACAGCAATGCGAACAATGCTATTTGGCGGTAGAATAGGTGTGAGTAAGGTACCAATGCAGATGACCCTTTGTATGAGGTCTACCTCATATGTATTAAAAACTACCGATTTATAGTTTAAAGAGTATAGCACAAACGAAACGACATAGGGAAGCTGTAAAGGTTAAGCCTATAAATGTTATTAAAAATTAAATAATGCTTTTCATAATAGTTGCAGATAATCTAAGGATTAAACGCTCAAATATCAACAATGTATACTAATAAAAAAATGTGTAATCACAGGGCGCGGTGGTGAAGCTACCCAACTACTTAAACGGCTTATCAACAGCAAACACCTGGGCATGACGGTGTCTCCACTCCGCGCGGCCACTTCGCCGCTACCCGCCGCCGTTCAGCAGCCGGTCAACGGAGCCGTCTCGCCGGTAAGTCGACACGACTACAGTCCATCAGCTGATCAACGACAAGTAACAGCTGGACATATCAATGTCCGCGCTGCGCAGCGCCTATTCGCTTCTGCAAGCAGTTGAGTAAGACTCACCTCTCTCACAGTGTTACCAGTTAACAATATACCGTAAGGATAAATGAATTCGCAGCAACACCACCATGACAGTATCAACGCCGACATTCAGTAAACGCGCAACGGTTTTTTTGACCAACCGAAAGCTGGGCTGCACAAGTGACATTTGATGGGCTCTATGGGCCGTGAAGTATCGGCAGAGTAGAATAATACTTCACACTGCACCAGGTGTTGTAAGAGGCGACTAAGGTACCAGAACCGACAGATGGCGGTATATCCATCCGAAACAGTGCAGCTCAAATGTATAGGGCGGGGATAGGCAGCAGCATCCCCGTCACGAAAGCTGTGCTCTGCGATTTCCAACACGCTTGCCCAGCGCGGCTATTATGGGCAAAAAACATTTTTGGAGAGGCCTATGACCAGCAGTAGACTTTCAGTGGCTGGTATGGTGATGGCGCAGATGGTAGCGGTAGAATCATCGTGATCACCATTTTGTGCGCCAAAGATCGAAGATTCCATTTTCAACCAAGGCAAATATTTATATCATGTTATTTAATGAACGACCCAATGCCCAAACATTACCATTATTTAGTTAATTCTTTGAGTAAACACAGAATAACGTTTTTATTCTTTAATTTGATTACTTTACACGATAATACACAATTTGGAAGAATAAAGCATTAATTAGACTATTAATTTAAAAAATCATTAATGTTTTTCTTTTTAAAGTAACTCGTCGGAAATCAGTCTTTAGTATCGAATAGGACCTCCTCTACTCCGTATGCACTCTCTGAGCCTATCTTGAACACTCTCAATCAAATAAGTTATGTTTTCGTCAGGTATTCGTTCCCAACAAAGTTTTAGGACGCTTATAAGGTCCTGTTGACTATTAACGTGGGTGTGGGTTTCTTTGAGACTTCTTTTCAATTATTCCCATAATTGCTCAATTGAGTTGACATCGGGACTCATCGCTGGCCAAGGCAAAACTGAAATATGGGAATCAGAGAGTGCCCTCTGTACGAGTACGAGCGTTGTCTTGCATAAACACAAAATTATCACCTACCCTTTGTGAATATGGGACGACGTGAGGTTGGATTACATTCTCGACGTAACTGGTCGTAGTGATAGTCTTATCGTTCAGAATTACCAGATCTGTTTTGCCAAACAAGCATATGCTGCCCCATATCATGACACTTAGACCTCCAAAACGATCAGTTCCGTGCATGCACGGTTTAGTAAAACGTTCTCCTTCTCTTCTCCATACACGTACACGTCTGTCATCGCTAAAAAAACTTGACCTTATACTCATCTGTAATGAGTACTATCCTCCAATTGTGTATGGTCCAGTCCAAATGTTCACGTGCAAACCTCAAACGTTCCGCCCGATGAGCCCTTGTTAATTTTAGGCGGATAGCACGTATCCTGGAACGTTGCCCATGTCCTGGAATAGTCTGATCACTAACAACTGTCTCAGTGCCCAGCCTTAGTGGAAATTGCAAGGTCCGGGCGGTTATTGTGCGGTCCCTACGCGCTGTTAATCGGATGTAGCGGTCTTCATGTGCTGTTGTAGCACGAATCTTCTCTGATTCAGATCTTCTAGCTACACTACCCGTCCTCTGGAACCGTTTCCATACGTTTTGTATAGCTCGTCGTGAAACACCAAGGTGAATAGCAACGGATCTTTGCGATTCTCCCTTTTTAAGGAAAACCACCGCCCTTGTCGCAGTTTCCACATCTATATGAAGACTTGAACGTGACATCGTGATCAGGAATAAAGCCGATATAAAACAATACAGTTACAATATTTATTCAACGTACTGCTCTTAAACCAAGAAAAAAATAAATGGGTTATTTAAGCATTTTGCTTTTTCTAGGTAGAGTAGTAAAAAAGTTAACTTTTTAAAAATCATTATGAACTCATAAACATGTGTACTAGAAGTAGTAGGTAGTACTTCATTTTGCCAATAATAAGTGTACGAGTTATTTATAAACACGATAAGAGACAAAGTTTTGAGTAGTTTATATGGCATACGGTGACAATAGACTTGTCAATTTCTACGCCGTAGTATAATAATAATCACACCACATCTTATATACATTGTGTTACAAACATCAGAAGCAAAAATATAATACTTAAATACATACATTCAACACCCAGACATAAACAAACACAAATGTCATCATAATATAAATATTTGTCTTGTGTGGAGATCGAACCCACGACCTTTGGGGCACAAGATTAGATTATTACCATCGGCGCTATCCGGCCCGTCAATAATCGATAATAATTCAAAAAGTTATCTATAGATACTAAAACAGTCTGAAATAAATAATCATTTAAAGTATGGATAAGTTTAATACAATATCACATGAATAAAATGATCTTTTAGGCATTGTATGATTTTTTAAGAGTTCTTTCAAAAATGTAGTTATAGTGTAATAATTACAATAGCTGAACATATGGTACCACAAGATTTTTTATCGATATTAATATGTTCTTTAATATTGTTGATCATGTTTTTGTGCTGTTTCAAAATTTCCGCAGCGCCATTCGATTTAAGTCTTTCTTTGATTTTTTTCATACTTTGGATTACATATTTGAAATTTAATAGAGATCCATATTTTTATCTAGAAAAAATATAGACTGTTATCCAGAAACAATGTAATATTCTAATAGTGACATAATTATCGAAATCCGTCCAGTAATTTTCTTGCCAAACATACAAAACACGTTTTCGATTTATATTATTTCAACTACTGTATACAAGTTATTTTTGACTTGTACAGTAAAACTATTAAAGAGAGATTTTTTACATTTACAATGTTAATGTTCGATACGATCCGTTTGAAAATTAGTTACTATTCTAAATAAATTCGTGTTGTATATATGACTTCAAGGCCCCGTCAGGCACGTGTCCTTTATGCGGAGGTGTACTGTATGCAATCAATGGGCAATAAACCTTTGCTTGTGAACACAATGCCCCGTGAAACAACTCCATTTTCTTTAGGTTTTGGTTATATCTAGCGTAAAAATAGGATTGTTTACCTTTCCATTGATATTACTTGCGATGCGCATAATTACAGCTTTTTATTTTGTTATCATTCCACAAACGTTGACAAGTTCTATTTATTTAAAATGGAAATTTACACTATTGATATCGATAGTTATTTTTAATTATGTAATAGGTATACAATTTGGATATATGAGCGCGAGACGCCCAAGAAAGTCCGACGTGAACTGAACTGAGATATAATATAAGAACGAATGCTAGTTTGAATGGTGACATTAGCTTCTTTACTGTTGTTATGTAAATTTTTCCTTGGAGGTAAATACTGTTTTCCTTGAAGTAAATTGCGTGATCTACTTTGTTGATCTGCTCCTACCTATCTGTACGATCATGACTATATTAGCAATAATTAAGCATTAATAATAATATTTACAATCGAAATAACTTTCGTAATAGGTATACCAAGGTTTTAAGTATGGATATACCGCTATTTGTCAGTTCTGGTACCTCAGTAACTCCTTATCACATCTGATATACAGGAAAGGAGATGATAAAATAAAAATATAAAACTATTGAAAAAAATAGTATTGTGTAAAATAAAATATTTTATTTCATTATAATTTTAAACATTCAATAGCAAGCGCTAATTGAGCGAGACAATCTCGCCTCTAGATCCGTGGCGCGTCAATTTCATCTTACGTTCGTCGTTTATGTTCTCCCCGCCTGTGCCCTAACGCTGTTATTATAAACCTACTTCACCCATGTCCGATATCGTAAGCATACACTACACGTTCTCGATGATCCGTCCGATAGCATTACTTCTATAAAAGCTGCTCTCCGTAGGCCTCTTATTGGTTTAGTTTAATCATAAACACTTAATATACATTGTTTCGAAAGCGGTAAACTGTTGGCGCGTAGTCCCTATCCCTGAAGCGGGAATTGACCGCTCTAGTGCAGCCGGCCTCAGTTAGTCCTTTTTTGCTATTTATAGCTATCCGAGCCGAGGTCACCATCGGACCCGCTCAGATCCCGTGAACCCGCGTGGGGGCGACCGTACACTTCCGGTAGCGTTGAAATAGACGTCTCAGTAGTCCATGAATAGGTTCGTCGACAAAAATGAAACACCCGCTTCGACACATTTTTACAATTCATTACATGTACAACTACATAATACGTAATATAGGGGACATGACAAGGTAAATAAGGGGACAAAAGAAAAATTACATGGTTCTTTGAAAATAATTGTTTATTTGTTTTATCTTTACCAATGTTTGGTTTGTTAAATTACATTGTAATAATGAAACATATAGGTAGTTATGTTATGGATTAATTACATTAAACTATATAAGTATAGTATACCTATCTACGACTATATTCATGTAAAGTAGCGAGGAGTCTTTTTTAATACAGGTTTTTTCAAACTTAAAAGAAGAGACCCACACAATGTGAAAATTATTGATAGTTAACAATAAAGATGTTTAAACAGTATTGTTTTTACAAAAAAATATCGAGTTCTCATAATAATTTAAACGAAAGCCAAATAAGCGAATTATGATAATTCTTAATGAGTATAAATATCTAAACTGCAACTGTTATATATGATCCAGAACGGCGAGTGGCACGGCGCGTCCCGTGGTGGGGGCGCTGGCGGTGGCGGTGGATCAGCAGGCACGGCGCGCAGGAAACAGAGCTTCCCGGCTCGCGCACAGCCCGCGTCGCTCGCCGACGGGGCCACCGGCGCGGCGCCCTGGCCGCAGCCACCCCCTGACACGGTAATATTTTTATTATTGACATTTATAATTGTTATTTTTTATTTCTTTGAGAGGTTTTATGCTTAGAAAATGCTGAAATATATTTAAGATGATATTGTCTAGAACAAAATCTTGTCTTAGGTGTCTTGGACTCTTGAACTGGACTAGAATCTTTACCATGCCTGGGAACTGCAACCATAGTGCTAGCGTAGTTGATTTTTGTCCTTGTAAATATCATCTTAATTATGTTTGATTTAGCGTCCATAGGGCCAATCTATACGTATAAATAAAATTTTAATGTCTATTGTGCGGTACTCACATATAAAATATATTTTTCTTTTTTCTGTCTATCTGTTCCAGCTAGTATTGCTAACGGTTGGATTAATTTTAAGCGGACTTTTACTGTCAGATAGGTGATGTTATAAGGAGTACTCAGGCTACTTTTATTTTATTTATTCATCTTACCGCAATAAGAAGCACAAAAGTGATATCGCGGAGTGCTGCTAGTTAAAATATTAATGATTTGGCTATCAGCCGTTGCATAGATACATACATACTGTGCATTTAAACTACGCTGTTTCGGGCCGCCATCTGTCGGTTCTGGTACCTTACTCGCCTCTTACGTCACCTGTTACTGGGGGAGGCACTATTCAACTTCGCAGATACCCCACGACTCTGGTCTTTCCGAAAACTGTGAGATCAACAACATTAATATGTACATAGCATTAATGAACGCGGTAAAATAGGAAAACTAACGTTTATGCTTGTATTCTAGGATATGGCAGATACGTCCCCGACCAGCGGCGCGAACAGCAACGCCCGCGCCGGTCCGCGCGTCGAGCTGTCGTGCAGCAATTGCGGCACGCACACCACCACCATCTGGCGGCGGGATACGCGCGGGGAGATGGTGTGCAACGCGTGCGGGTTGTACTACAAATTGCACGGTGTGCCGCGGCCCACCGCCATGCGGCGCGACACCATACACACGCGCCGCCGGCGCCCCAGGCACGACGGCAAACACACCAGGAACAGTGAGTACACACTGCGACCAGGCGGAAGCAACATTCAAAAATATATCGTTTCTTGTTAAAGGGGGTTTAATGTTTTAAATGTAAAATTTTCGTTGAGCTAGACTTCATACAAACGGTGTAATAGTGGTTCGCATTGCTATGTTCCGGGTTGATGGGTGAGAGACTCAGTGAAATTACTGTGTGCGATATAATATCTTAAATGTTGTTAACGCGCTAGTAATACCCTTGGGATATTATGAGCGTCTATAGGCTGCGGTGACGCTTACTATCACGCGGACTGTATGCTTGTTTGTCGACCTGGTCGAAAAGAAAAATCTGTTTTTTTACGTACACAGAACATTTGTATTAAAACATGGTCAATGGGAACCCAAGTATTTTTTTTACGGACCCGATGGCGCATCTTGTAGTGATCCTAGGGCTCCAGCCTCACCAAGGACAAATATTCATATGGTTAATATTTGTATTTGTTCAGTGTCTGTGTGGTAAATATGTATTTTTCTATTTTATTTGTGAGTGCTTTAAGCGACTTATCTCGGAGTCAGGTCAAATTGTTTATTTATTGTATTTATATGTATTTTTCATGCAATATTACCACACTTTCTCTACAATGTAGATGTTGTGTGATTTTTTTAACCGACTTCCAATAAATTTAACAGGGTACTCAATTAAACTGTTTTTTACGTAATATATTCTAATGTTCTGCTAAATATCTATGGGCGTCTTCGAATGCGGGCGACCCTGCGATTTCCTTTTTCTAAATACCGTCGTATCGAATAGGAAAGCCAAAACTGGTTGCTTTAAACCCAATTATTTTACACTTCGCAAATTCATAAAGTACCACGTTTTCTTCACAGAACGGCGAAGTGGCGGTGCGTGCCCCGAGCCGAGCGATGGGGGGTCCACCGGTGCGGGCCCGGTCACTGCAACGGGGGGTGCGGGGGGAGCGGGGCCGGGAGCTGGCAGCGGCGGGGAAGGTGGCGCGGGGGCGGAGGAGGCGGTGTTAGCGGCGCTACGACGGCAGTTGCAGCCGCACCTGCTGGCTGCACTGCACGCGCACCGCGCGCGTCCGCACCGGCCGCAGGTAATTACGGGCTCGTTAACACATTACAAATATCGACTTGTGGCGTCTCTGTCCTGTAAGATCATCTAAACTTAAATCCCTCAAGACATTTTTTTGATTACAGAACCACCATATTAAATTTGAATTAGGCCTCATTATAGTTCTCGCTGCCGCCTGAATGAACCTACTCCGATCACATAGGTACACTGTCTTACTGTTTGTCCATAAGGCAGTTTTGGATAGCAGAATTGGGAAATAGTCTTTTTTTAGTCCTCTAAAATAAGTTTAATTAGTTTTTTAACAAAAATACATTTAGATCACAACAAACACCGAATAATTTTTATTGTTACAGGTGGGTCTCAACGAGCCAGAGTATGATGAGGCGCCGCTGAACCTAGTGGCAAGCCACGTGGCAGCTGAAGAGACACACTGACTCTGCCGCCGCCCCCCGCCCCCCCGCCCCCCCCCCCGCCCCCCCGCCCCCGCCCGCGCCCGCGCCCGCGC
>JACJUM010004390.1:6565664-6678788 GCA_020976665.1 Heortia vitessoides
GCCGCCGCGCGCACCGCGCACGGTACCACAATAACAGTAACACGAATTACACAACCCTCTGTGGGTTGTGTTGTAAAGCAAATACGGGTGCGCGCACATACCGATTTCAACTGGATCACTGAGGTTATGTGTTCGAAATCATGGGTGCGTCTTTATACACGAGTTGGGTAGACGGATAAAATAATGGTCTACGTTTTTGCGAATTAGACACTTTACATTACTTAGAGATTCAGTTTGTAATCTTTTTTTATTTATAAGGACCTATTTTCTTTTCTTTCTTTTTATTTTTATATTTCTTGTAATTATTATTATCAATGTGAGCGCACCCTTACGTTTGCAAACTGATATTACACAGTAACAATATTGACAAAATACATCGTCGATTGGTTGTTTTGTGAAGGTAGGATGATGAGATATAACAATATTTTGATTAATAATTTTAGCGAACGCCTTCATGAAATACGACGGCGATCACCAGCGACCTTTATGTAATAGCCACTGAATAATTCTCAAATCTCTTTATATTTTTACTTTCTGTAGTGATAGTCAGGCCAGTTTAATGACAATAGTTAACTTAATATAGTGTTCCAAGTTAATCATCGTTGAAATCATAATTTGAATCTCACATGTACCAATCTGACTTAAATAAATCGCGTAGTCTCATTCTTATACACGAAGAGATTATCAGCTATATAATAAACCGTAGCTATTATAACAGTATTGTGATGAAATTTATTTTACCAGTACAATAAGACTATATCGATGTTTGTATCCGAAATGCATTTGGATCAGTTTCAAGAAGCGTATATTCAATTAATAAGAGTGATAATAAAAGCAATATATTTTAAAAAGTATTATATCGTAAAGCAGGGCATTATTTACGAAGCACTTAGTAAGTCGAGGCGGGATGGGATATTCATTGTCTTAGTGCCTATTAACGTATAGATGTATCTTACCGCGGTAGAGGCGTCGTGTGGACGTTCCCTCCCCACTGTATGTCCTCCGTGATTGTGATATGTATGGTTGGTAGAATCGTACATTGTGTCGCAATTGTCAAAAACGTTGGAAATAAACATTTCTAATCGCTCATTGTAGTTGTTATAATTATATTGTACGCCGAGGAGAGCCGAAGGACCTATTGTAGAGGCGAAATCTCATATTTGAACACATTGATATTACTGGGTTTGTTAATCCTTGCCTTGAAATGCTCTCTTATATTGATAAAATTATATTTACGGTTACCTATTGCAGGAAGCAAGTATTCAATTAGTTTTAGGTCAGTTTAAGATTGTAAATTTTATTTACTTAGTATAGTAATGCTAAAGTTAAATTCATTAAATTATAGTTATCTAATTTATTTCCCATTTCGGTCAGTATTTACAATGTAAGTATTTTTTTTTTAATATTTCTGTCGAGTATTTTTCTTTAGATTAGGCTACGAGAATCTATGAAGCAATAATAACAAGTCTCAATTGTATACATAATTAATTATATAAATCGCGAACCGTTTTAGGCAATAAAGTAACATAGTTGTAGTGAAACAAATGAGCAATAACTTATTCCAATTGTGAGTACCATTTATGCCTATAAAACATAGAGTGATAAAAAATATGGATATTTCAAATCGGATCATATTTAGGATATATTATATGCATATAACGGATATTTTTGGCATTATTTGGATAATATTGTTATAAACACAGTTATATTTTAGGTACAGATGTATGTATGTGAATGCGATGAGTGTCGGCGCCTCCGGCGGAGGCCGCCTCAACCCTTAGGTATCACGTCGATCCAACCCCTAACCTCCACGTGGTCAGTGTTTACATTTACGTGTAGCGAAAAAGCATTTATATTATGTCGATTTAGAACAGGCTGTTTTGTTATTGCTTCCGATCTACTTATTTAACTTTATTTACTCGATCACCGTCCTTACTTGACGTCTACTTAACTTAGTGTTAGTTCGTTTATTGAAACCCCACGGGCCAGTAAAATACAGAAGTCTCTGAGACATTGTGATAATATTTAGCTAGACGGGCCCGGCCCGCCGCCGGGCCCCCGAATCGTGTGATCTTATTGCTCCTCGACATTTTCGTCAAGCTTATCGTATTTAAAAGCTTTAAAATTGAGATTATTTATTCTTTATACTATCGGGATCGTGTATAGTTTTCGCCGTAATGTCCCCTTTATAGTATTTCTTACTTGTCTTGACAATAATGTTTTGGATCACCAGCGTACATGTCGTTAGCAATCGCTCTCTATTTATTTAACCGCGCTCTCTATACAATTGTTTTCCTTAACGCTGTATCGATGGTCAATACTTACTTATATTTAATGTGCCTACATATTTTTCTAAGGTGATATTAAAACTGTGAGTGATAAATGTATCATGATCTTAACAAATGACTTAAAATGACAGTCTTAATATTCAGTAGTGTGTTTTGTTGTTGTTAATGTTACTATAATATGATGTTCAAATACATGACGGCAGCTATGGTCCTCTATTGATTGCTGCTCGCAGTAGTGATACAGTATTATTTTATTAAATTCTACTCTGTACATTTTAGGGTTATTTTTGTATTTTCCTAGTTATATTGAGTTGACGTCCGAATTTATCATTTCACTATGTACATAATATGATCGATGCATCTAACTTAGTTTAATTAAGAAGTGAATCGTCCACATTGTAAACCTGTTCAATTAGCTCTTTGCGAAACCGAGATATAAGAACCTTCCTATCTGTCTCTTTGTGAATCTATCGAAGGTTCGAGTGGTTATTGTTCGTTCTTCCAATTTGGTTATTTATTACTATTTAGGTTAATTTGTCTATAATAATGGTATTAAGAGTTGATGAACAATGTATATCGTCGTTTAGCTACTAACAAACCGGTTGTGTTGTGTGTGCTTACGCTCTAACAAGCATGTGTTTGTGATTTCGTTTTTCCACGTCTGTGTAGGACGACGTACCAATTCTGTTATATTATGTTTGTAATTTATGCTGAAATATTGGCTTTATGAGATTCCATTTGATCGAGACATCGTTTCCCGAAAGTAACAAGACTGACATAATCTCCACTGGCACAGTATTCAATATTCGTATGTAACTCTTCTCGCGAGCTCTCTTTAGATAATCAGAGAATGATGTCGACAAAAGTATCTGATTAAAATGTGATATGAAGTATATTATGTTGACGAATGTGTGTGTTTCCGAAAAGCAATAACATTGTGATATGTGAAGGTGAACCTTTGTGCAAGACTCAACATAAAATGTATTCAGATTAGTATAGATTTATATTGTCAATTATACAGTTGTTATTTGCGCGTGGGCGGCCGAGCTCACAGTAGCGGGACTAGCTTCAGGGATGACAGCATGCTTTGGTGGAATGTAACAACAAACAAACACTAGACGTTTTCGTGCTATATATATATTTGTATGTAACGAATAGTTCAGAGCGTGTTGGCATCCTAGCTGTTGTGAGTTCCGTTGCTCGGCGCAGTTTCCACCAACCTAGTGGCGCCGGCGCCGCTTGCGGAGAGCGCCCCTGGTCTTACACCTCAGCCCGACGTAGGCACCGTAGGCACTCACTTGCTCCGTAGTTAAGTTTGATTTGAAAGACGTAATTGATAATATGCATAAATAAAGCAATAATTTCCAATATAGAACGCTTAATGGACCATTTATTAAATTGTTGTCGTGAATATTGTACGTATCTGTATAATGTATCGTAAGTTTCAGCATAAATTATTCGATTGAGATTTTCGTGCGAACATGTGACCGGAATACTCATTGTGAAACATTAGTTATTGTTGTATAGATGATAAATAATGTGACTTACGCAGGGATGGATACTTAAATTATTAAAATTTTAACTGATATATTGGCTATGTAGTGCGTAGAATATTTTTTTACAAATAAATTATAGCAGCTATTCGTCTTTGTTTTATTTTTAGAAAACCCAACACAAGTCTGTACAAACTACACAGCCCGAAAAGTTTACGAAGCTGTGACAACATTATTACACTACACGGATCTGATTAGTGTGCTTGAGAACTGGTTTGTGAACTGAAAAAATAAGAATAAAGTTGTGTACCGCTTACGTGGCTGCATTGTCGCGCTGTATTCATGGACCAAAACATTTGTACAGTAAAAACTTACAAAACGTTTTGGTTATAATGTACCTAAAATATTTAAAAAAAAAATTCACTGAGACCTATTTTTGCCCTACTGTGACGTTGTTGGGTTAGGTTAGGTAGCGCCATTTCTTTTATTTTTAACCAATAAACCTTGCTTGTCTTGCTTCAAAATCAAAAAGAAATAAGGCCTCAATGCAACATGTTAGTGCTATTTTTTTAAGGAGTAGAAAAATTAGTTATCCTTATTAAGAGGAATATGGAATGGAGGAATATATAATAGAAGAAATGATTTCGAATAAATGTGTTATTATTATTACTTTTTGTACTTAACCAATTTCAATAGAGATTGCCACTAAGCCAGATTTAAATAAGGTCTCAGGGATTTTTTGAACAAAGAGGAATATTAAGGAAAACGTATAACTAAAATGATACAATTCGAATAGAACATAAATAACAGTAACAGTAACAGTAGGTAGTAAATCAATAATTCTTCCAGTTTTATTCCAACTCACAGTAAATTTATATAAAGAATATTTGTTTTTGTTCTATATCTGAGTGTTATTTGTATATATTTGTAATTCCTCTATTGCCTATCAATGATAAGTGCTTTATGGTTCTCGAAGTCACTTCAACGCATGAGATGTCGTGTGAATTTATTAAGATTAATTCGATGAACCTTAAGCTGAATATAGGAATGTAATCTTAGGAACTTTTTTTCGAACGAACCAGCGTCACTGGGGGAAAGCTATGAACTACAAATAGTGTATTAACAACCAACGTAACGGTAATTCCAAATTTTCCTCATTGTTTATCGTACACAACGGGCCCAATGGCGCAGATGGTTGTGATCGATTTTAGTAAATAAAGGTTACTCGGAGTACGAATCATGCGCAGACGAAGTCGCAGGCATCATCTAGTGAAATAATAAAACACAAGTAAACAGTAATTAATTTAATACATCAAGTAACAGTAACAATCGGCCGCTTGAGGGCTTGCCGGGCGCGGCGTCGCGTGTCCCGCGTGCGCTTCGTGAGCGTGGCGTCGCGGAACAACTGCTCGCTCTCGCGCGCCTCCGCGTTCCGCCTCGCCCACTGCAGCGCGTGCACATTGAACCCCACCATGTCCTGTCACCGAATATGTTATCATCATCATTACAGCCATTGGAAGTTCACTGCTGACATGGGCATCACCGAGAAAGCAGGAATTTAGCCTATAATCGCGACGGCATCGTTTTTACCGATCACCGCCCTGATGCGTATGAGCTACGATGTTTCGGATAGGTATACAAGAGAAAGGCCAATGACTCGAGGAATTTAGACCCTATAATTTTATCTAAACCTTTGACAAATGGGCGTGAGTTTATTAATGTAATATAATGTAAATAGTGACCAGGTCCAAGTTACGCACTCAGATGTCTTAGCTAGTTGCAACTTGTGTAGCGGTATTGAATACTTTGCGAGTATTTTAGCGCCAAACTACAAAAAAGTACTCACGCGCAGTTCGTTGAGCCTTATGGTCGCTTTTGCTTGTATCTGGATCACGTTCTTGAGTAGCGCCTGGTTGGAAATTAGCGGCGCGTGGTGGACCTTCAGCAGGAAGATTGCAAGCCGGCAGAACAGCTCCGTCTGGTCGCCGCGGTCTAGCAACTTCGGCAGCATGCGCACCATCTCGCATGCCGCGCTGAACGGCAGCAATAGAAGAGATTCTTCCAAATCGCTAGAAATTGTAATAAGTATTGTAGAATCTACCAATTAGATATATGCATTATATATTCCTGCCGCGACATTGATTTTATATTTGTATATGTATGTTAGTCACAGTGATTAAATAAATAGCTATAATATATAATAAAATTTAAAAAATTGTGAATCTAATCATTTTACAAACTTTCATTACGAAAATACATCACTTTAAAAATAATCATTTGACATAATACTGGTTTCGCAAATGTTTCATCTTAACGTTAATGTGAATTGTTTTTTATTATAAGCTATATTTTGACGTTTTAGATATAGGGGTCATAAGGCACTGGATACACTGAAGGGATTTAGTTTAGATGACACATACCTGGAGCGTATTCTTTTGACGGTCTCAGCGAGGAAGTCCTCCGCAGTGGCGCAGTTGTAGGCGGCCATGAGTGGAGGCGGTTGCACGGACTGCCCGCGAGCCGCTTCTACTTCACGCTGGTATTCACCGCCCACGGACAGGCACTCCAGGATCGAGTCGGCCTAGCGGACCAATTCATACATGAATATATTTTCTAAACACAAACATAAGTCAGTAGACACTATTGATTTTATCACGATCAAATAAATCTATACGATTGTTTTTTATTTAACTAGAATTTATTTTATACGAGATATTCCCTCGTTTCCCGTCAGAATCCGTATGATAGAATATGATTTATGTTAGGTACTTGCTAATAAGTTGTCTTACCAGGCCAAATCTCTTTGTAATATTAGTATAGATAAAAAATGCACACAGACAGAAACCCAGGCATTTTGCCAACGTACGGTCAAACAAGGACCACCAATTTACACTTCCTTATATTATTGTTTCTGGTCACTTCGGGAAGCAATTAGAAACTATAAGGAGCTTTTGGGGATTCCTGGAGGAGATTGGCTGGCAAGTGTGGAGAACAATCCAGGAACGATGCGAAAAGTGGCGTCGACTTGCTATATATACCTACCCAAGTTTCATCTTTCTATCCTAACATCCTTCCCTTGACTTTGCGACATTCATTCACCTTTGTATATATAAGCTTCAGTTAAGTGTAGATTCCACATTTTTTAAGAATATCTTCAATTTAGTCAGCTTACTCTAGCTTTTTGGTGCTATATATCTAAATGTTAACAGATTTACTTTTTGCAATTTAAGTTCTTAGACATGGGTACTTACAGCTTTCTCTGCTCCTATTGTCTTCTTTGTGGGCATATTCAGGCCAGGTAGACCGGGGACTGGAGCCTAATAATAAAAATGAAATAAATAATATACGTTGCTATCGTGGCGTATGATTAAATAGTTCCCACTGACACCAATTAATTTGATCTCAATATCAAAGAATAAGCAAATTAAGGGTTCATCACAATATTATTATGACAAAACTGCGAGTATATTGAAGAGCGTGATATTGAGTGACTTGAAGTTAGACCTTACACAAAGGTCGTCTGACACCTCACTCTAACTTTTCACGGCATAATACGAGTTTATACAGTTTATATTTAATCGACCCGTCCCGGCTTCGCACGGGTGCAATGAGGATAAAAAAAAGGTTATCTCTAAAAGAAAGACATATAATATCGAGGTCTTTTTTGTAGGGTGTACAATACTATGGTACATTATTTTGATCTTATCTCGTTGGACTCAGTCAGCGTTTGCAAGGTAATAGCAAAAAATGTGCTTATTTACAACATCACATTGAAAACCTCTAAAATGATCAGTATTTCATGTTTACATATACCTCCCTTAACCCTTAAATCACTCTATCTATTAAAATTCGTTGCGTTTTTCATACATAGACTAGCAAGAAGCGACTTAGTTTAATACAATGTTGTGATACGGGCTATTTATCGTTCTATTTTACTTAAATGGATCACCTACGATTAACACATTTATTAAAACACAATTAAGTATATAATTAAATAAAGTCTAAGAGTACAATCATTTATAGATGGACATAACATGCACAGAACAAGAAAAAATATTATAGTTAGCTCTATGTACAACTTACGTGATCTTCGCCGGTGGCCAGCCCTTCCTCCTGCTCGTCGGCGTCGCCAAGCACGAGCGGCTCCTCGGTGCGGGCGTACAGGCGCAGCGCGCGGTCCCCGCCGCACGACACCGCGTGTAGCCCGCCCGCGCCCACGCTCAACCCCGAACATTCGCCGGCGTGGCCCTGCCGACAGATTTAAGGTCTAATTCACGACTCAAGTGGACCCATCACCAATTTTTTGTAAACGCCATGTTAATAAATCTAGAACATGATGCAGTTGACTCGACATATAATAAGTGGATTTAATTTCCAAGCGGTAATTACTTCAGCTTATATATAAATTGAAATTATGGAAATGTAATTCAATTATAAGACTAAGCCTATCGAAGCAGATCTAGTAAGAAAATATATAATACTTAAATATGTACATATTTAACGCCGAGACACAGAACAAACACAAATATTCATCATCGTATAAATATTTCTCCTGGGTGGGGATCGAACCCATAGCGTATAGAAAGGAGGAACTACAGAATGTGCCATAGTGTCCATTAGTGCTCATTTTAAGATCTGCACCATTTGCGTCAAACCCTAAAAAAAGGGAAAACACCATAGTTCTCAGAAGTGTATAACATCTTTTCTTAATTATTTGGAAATTCATCTGTAGAATACCTGCACAATATATATATAAGTGAATAGAAATGTAGGTATAGGACATACTTACCTTACCCTGAGAGAAGAGGTATTAATGAGCCAAGTCAGAAGAACAAAGAATAAAACAGCGTGCATGAAAGGACTAATGCGAGTAAAGGACGCTAGTGAGGATAGAGAATCGTAGCAAGTGGAGATCATAGTCTATAACCTACACTTATGGGACACAAGCATGATGTATAAGCAGGACTACTTACATTGAGAGTAATAATGTTGTTATAACTATCAGCATCCCACTGCTTCACTTTCCCGTCCTTGGAAGCGGTGAAGAAGTAATGCGTGCTCGGCACGAACTGCAGCGCGGTCACCGAGTCGTTATGTGCGAATATCGACTTGTGGCAGTCGCCGAAGTCCATCCCCCATATCTTGACGTTGCGGTCTGCGGAGCCGGTCGCTATGATGTTCGAGTCATAACTTATGTCCAAGCATAGTACTGGTAGTTTGTGGCCATACAGGGAAAGGTAGAACTGAAACGGTACAAGGAATATTAGACAGGAACTATGTCGGTTATGTAATCGTATTTAATGACTTGATATTTCTTTTTGGTTTTTAGTACATTTCTTATACATCTCATCATATACTCTTCACAGATAATAATAATATATTCACGTAACATCTCAAATATGACCTGTCTCCGTGATAATTAGCATAAAACGCATGTTACGGATATCGTCTGAACACAGTATTATAACTTAAATATTTGTATTTTTTAAACCTAGACAAGCAAACACAAATTTTCATCAAACACACGGTGTCTATAGATAACTAAATTATTTATATTTAGCGACATTATATTTATAAACGTGGATTCGACGAAGTATCCAACACCATTTTTCAAGACTTATTATCATTTAACGTTTTAAACTCTAGCATACTAACTCTTGGTTTAACGTTTAATTTAATTTATGAACGAAGAGCCTTTTTAATTCTTTGTAATTCTTGTAAATTAACAATTTAGTGTAAGTGACTTCAATTGTACAGAAAGCTATAATCTGTCAATGAACTTCTCACTTAGTTTTATATCGATTGGGGAATTATGTTTGATTTGTATTTGTCGATCTGACACTTTGTCTACTAGTACTATATATAATAATATAAGCCTTTAATTTAGACCATACAATGTCTTCCATGAGTTTAGAATAGTTGTTGAATCTAATGAGTCGTCAACATCGCCTGTTTGCTTTAATTTGGCAAATGCCTCCACCAATTCCTTCCATTTTTTTCTATACAAGTACTAAGGCGACACAAATAACAGTTTGTTTAAAATAATTGGGAAACAACTAGGAAAATGAAGTTTCTTACCTTAAAGGTGTCTAAGAAAAATATTTTGACTGTAGAATCGAGAAGTGCGACCGCGATGAACTTATTATTCGGACTTATCTTAACGGCCAATACAGCTTCCTCTAGTTCCAACGTCCTTGTGTGCAGCAAAGATAAAACCTAAAAGTACTAGAATTGTTATATTTGCTTCAAATAACCCTAGACCGAACATTAAAATGTTATTATGCATCTATATCCTCTATTAAACCGATGCCTAGTATACAAAATAATGTTTTTTTTTTAAATTTTAATGTATGTTAAAGAAACATTAAAGTATAGCGTGATTGACCAATATGGTGTGCAAGATGATGTTGTGACAACAATAGAGAAAGGAATGTTGAGATGATTTGGACATGTAGAAGAGATGGGTGAAAGTAGACGACGAAGATTGCACAAATATATAGAGCGAAAGTGAACAGAAGAGTTGGTATAGCGCGACCTAGGCGGACATACCAAAACCAGACGTATTAAAAAAAGGCTAGGTCAGAAGTAATAAGAAAAAACAAGCATGTATGAGTACGGGATCACGAATAAGGGAAAAAAAAGATTTATGCCAGGATCGTAGCAAGTGGAGATCCATAGTCTTTGCCTACCCGGATGGGACACAGGCGAGGTGTTTGTATGTTAAAATAGTTAAATGTGGCATTATTTCAAAGCATAATTTATAAAGTGTTTTTGTATTTCCTATTACTTTTCATTGCACAGTCTTCCTTACCTTAGCTTTGGATTCTCCAGTGGGATCTTCTATAAGCTCAAATTGCCATAATTTCACGGTTTTGTCTTTTCCGCCTGAATAGCACCCCAGCTAAAAAATAAAAAATTACCATCAAGACATTTATGATTCAAACTAGTTTTGTAATTGATCTCAGAAAAGGTAGGTACGACAACCTAGAGTAGACGTTTAACATAGTTTGTCTGCATGGGTGCATCTCTCAATTATTTCCACCGCCACCGGTAATTTGACCTTACGGTTGGCGAGTAGCTAAGTCCATGAAATCAACGCACGAATTAAAAATGTGTGAAAGGTATAATATCTCGTGGCCCGCTCATGGTGCAAAAAAATCTAGAGATTTAATGGTTTTGTATTATTTAAAAAACAAAGCAAATATTTTTACCTATATTTCATTGAATCATTCATTAAAATTTTAAAGTAATAATTTCACTACACAAGCCATTTTTTTAATAAATTATCGTTTTAAAAATATTTTAGACTATTGTATACTTCAAAGGATTATTTTTTAGTCAAAATGCGTTTACTTGCGATAAGGGGTATAAGGGGTAAGGGGGATAATTAATAAGGGGTATTCCCTAGCTATGTTCCGTCTCTGACCGGAGACTTCCCATAATAACAGCATAACGCCAAGGCGGCTCAGGCGTGGTATACCGCCATCTATCGGTTCCTCATCTCGTACTTTAGTCACAACTTGCGACACCTGGTACAGGGGGTATTAATGTACTCTTCCGCTTAGTCACGCTTACCATGTTTGGTGTGAGTCCGACGCACGTGCAGTCGGCGGAATGGGCGGGGATTTGCTCGAGGACGCGGCCGGCACCCACGTCCGTGACCAGGACGTTGCCATCTGTGCAGCCTACTAGCGCGTGCCGGTCGCCTGGCGCGAAGCATACGCTCGTCGGCCGCCCGCACGGGACTGGGATGGTCCGGAGACACGTTTGGTTCGGCCTGTTTTGAAAATGGAAGAGAAGAGATATTTTTTTGTTCATAATCTAGCTATTTATCTAAATTTTTAATTCATAAAGCGCTTTATAGTATGAAAACGTCATTCATCATATCATAATCATACCAGCCATTGAAAGTACACTGCTGGACATAGGGCTCCCAAAGAAAGGGGGAATTTCCATAAATGCCGCGCTGGGTAAGCATGTTGGCAATCGCAGAGCGCAGCTTTCGCGACGGGGATACTGCTGCCCATCCCCGCCCTGTGCATTTGAGCTGCATTGTCTCGGATGGATATACCATCTGTCGGTTCTGGTACCTTAGTCGCCTTTTACAACACCTGGTACAGGGGGAGGTACTATTTTTTTTTTTTTTTTTTTCGGATGAACCTAGTGCTGGACTACTCAGACGTCAATTCCAGCGCCACCGAAAAAGAGGGCGGGGCCTCTCATAGATGAGAGGTCCGATGCCCGTAAAATAATCTCGCGTGCCCCGCGGCCGCGACCGCGCGTTAGCGCGGTCGCACTGGGCCGCGAGGGCTCGCGAGATTTAAGCGGGACCGACGGCGTGTCCGAGGGCGCCTCTAGAGGCTCGACCTAGGCTCGGCCGCCGTCGTTACTATGGATGAATTAAGGCAAAAGAGGACGGACAGATTGAGCCCGACAGCCCTAGGGCTGTCGGTTATCGCTCGTAGGTGTAGGGACTTCACGCGCCGGCGAACGCGGTGTACCGCTCTGTTATACGAGTGCATGTGTAGTGTAAGTGATCGTGTTGTGGTGCCAGTGAGAGGGCGAGAAACGACTGCGATTTTCGCGGTTGTGCTATCGGGCGGGTCGTCTAGGACGTGACGCGGTCTGCGAGATCGGGCGTGGACGTTTTTCCGAGCGACGTACTTTGCGGCCTTGGAGATTAATGGGTTGGGTACTATTCTACTCTATCGGTCCCTCACGGCAAAAACATCATTACTAATAACATAACCAGAGCCTACAGCGACTTCGTCTTTGTATCGTTGTGAGTTACTATTCTGATTCCATTATTCAGATGCATGAGAAATATTATAATTTAAATTTACTTTTACTCAAAGAAGTTAACCTACATACATAACAATTACCGATCCCCACAAACTCTGAATCCCACTCTTTATAACTCACTATATAATGAAATATTCACAAACCTCACAAATTGACCTGACTCCGTAATAAGTAGCTTAAAACACTTGAGTTATAGATATCAGATAACAGAGCAATTACAAATATAATACTAAAATACATATATTTTACACCCAGTCACAGGAAAAACTCTAATCATCAATATAATGGCGCGTAAGACCGTACTCGCTATCGGTTCATCAATTAGTAGCATGGTTAAGGATTGCGCAATCATGTGTTACTACTAGTTAAAATGAATTGTTGTATTGAATTATTTTAGAAGTTAGAGTGTGTTTCAACTATGTCACATTGTTTAATTAATTTAATTTTATATTTAATAAAACTTACCTGTTCCACAATTTAATAGAGTCTGCAGAAGCGGAAATAACTGCTAAGTTGTCAGAACTGATAGCGACACATTTCGGATCTTTCTGGTGACCCGGGTATGTAATCTGCTTTAGGATTTTAACTAAAAGTACACAGAACATATTTAATAATTGCAGCACAGCTTAAGTAATATCTTAAATATATGACATGACACTGTAAAATTCATATTATTACTGTACCTTCATTAGCTTCATCCATTCTCAGGCTATGCAATTCCACAGTATTATTGGTAAGAGAGACGCCGACACGCGTTTCTCCTATGGTGCCCAATAGGAGCGACACTGACTTGATCTTGGCTCCCAACTTTATAGAAGTCAACCTTCTTACTTCATCTGTCAAAGTCAATAACTCTGCTATTTCTGTAGTCTCAGGATCGGCTTCACCACTTTCTTTAAGTTTCCTGTGAGAAAAATAGAGGAATTGTTTTTATCATCAATATTATAATGGTTATGATAGGCTCGATGGCGCAGATGGTAGTGATCCTATCTTATGCGCCAAAGGTTGTGGGTACTAATCCTACCGAAAACAAACATTTATATGATGAATATTTTTGTAATTGATATTATATTGCCTGATGTTCCTAACACAAGTGCTTTAAATGACTCGGCTTTAGATAGGTCTATGTATGATTTTTTTTTATCTTTGATTATTTATTGTAAATTATACATTTTGTTAATGTCAGCTTTAATGCTGATTGCAATTAATAAGAATGTATTGTATTGTAAAATAATAAAAATTAAATTATATTGTTTTGCTTTCTTCAACACCATATCATCTTAGCGTCTTTATATGTTAGATTCCTATTTGTGGACAATAACATTTCTTTAACTTACACCAATTTCTTTCTCTGCTTCTTTATTCGTTTATTCATTCTGGATTTTGCTTCTTCATCTGTGCAAAAGGCAAATAACTCCAATAAGGAATCTGTTCCATAGCAGGCTAGGATACTCTGTCCAAGATCTGTGTTTAGGCTGACAACACGACCTTTCCCGCCACGTATTAGAGTTCCAACTTGATGACATTGCAGGACCTTTAAAATGTAGATATATAATATTATAAAATGTTTTGTACCATAAATTTGTATTCATTCTTTCTTTCTTAGTTAGATATATAAATAACTAAAAAGTGAAAAATATATATTAATGAGTAAAATTTTGCACATGCTTTGTCTAGAATTGATTTATCTGTACTACTACCAATGTTTTTACTTACAGAAGAATCTTCAATGTTGTCCGTTTCCTCCAACTTTACAATCTCAAGTTGCAGAGATATTTTATCTTCATCCTTAATATCACCTGTCCAATTAAGCTTCCACACTCTTAGTTCTTGGTCCATACTGCCCGTAACCAAATATCTTTCCTCTTTTAATAGTACAGCTGACCACACCTATCATATTGCAAATATTAACTTTATTAAATTTTCCAATATATGTAATTTAAAAAATATTTAAATTTTTTTATTTTTTAATATATACATATTTTAACATTATATTAATTTTCAAACGTGATTTTCATATATTTACAAATTAATTATTTATGAAATGAAATATTTATGAAAAAAAAATTAGAAATATTTATAAAGATATTGAAAGGAATGTGAAAGCTTGAAATGGTGTCAATTGAGTCTTACATGCTTTTATGGGCAGCCAAAATGTTTCAAAAAGGGTACAACTGGCTGTTGATAGAGCAATTTTGGTTCCGACACTAACATATGGTAGTGAATGTTTTGTATGGCAGAAGAAGCACGCAAGTAGAATAAATGCTGTTAAAATGAGAACACTTCCAAGTATGTATATAACGGGCTGGGTGTCGCAGATAGTAGTGATCCTATCTTATGCGCCAGGGGTCGTGGGTTCGATTCCCACCCAGGACAAATTTTTATATGATGATATTTGTGTTTGTCCTGTGTCTGAGTGTTGTATGTATTTAAGTATTATATTTGTAACTCCTCTGTTGGATGATGTCTGTAACACAAGTGCTTTTAGGGACTTACCACGGAGTCAGGTCAACATATGAGATGTTGTGTGAATATTATATTATATGAATAGTGTGAATTTGAGAGATAGATCAAAGAATAGTGTTATGAGAGATCAATGTGGTGTGAATGATGATGTTGTAACAACAATAGAGAAAGAATGTTAACATGGTTTGGGATGGAGAAAGGATGGGTGAACGTATAACGTAGAATATTGAAGTATGGGAAGCAAAAGAGGTATGCCAAGATTGTAACAACTGGAGATCCATAGTCTCAGCGTATCAGTATCCGTAGACACAAGCGTTATGTATGTTTGTATAAATTAATAAATGAATCAAATATTATTTAAACAAAAAAATATTACCTCCATTTGATGTCCACCCAAAGTTTTGAAACAATGCTTAGTATTAATGTCCCAAAACTTAACAAAAGTGTCTTTGGATGAGCTCACTACACAGTTCTTTCCATTTATAAAGAGCACACTTGTTACAATCCCTTTATGGCCGCTGAACCGAGCTATACCAGTCTCAGACACAACATCCCATAAAATCACTTCAGTATCCTAAAATACCAATAGACAACAAAATATATAAAAATTAACCAAACAAATAAGCAAAAATTTTATAAATCAAATAGGCAAGTCTACTGTAATAACAAATATTTGTAACACGAAAAAAAAAAATAATACCTTTGATCCAGAGACCAGTCTATGGCCTTGCTCATCATACTGTAAGCATGTAACAGCTGACTTGTGGCCAGCAAATACACACACTATTTCATTGTTAACTAGTTCAAATACATTAATATTTCCATCAACATAACCCACTGCCATATGATTACCACTTGGACTAGCAGCTATTTGTGAAACTACTACATTTTCTCCTGGGAGAACTTGAGCCTGAAATGTATACATTATAAGATTATATTTAATGAACCTAATGTGTTATGTATTAATTTCACTATTCGTTAACAATATGAAGAATAAATAAAATGGCATAATGTGTTTAACTGTTAAATAAGACTACTGATTAAGGTATAATAGAACATATTAATATCACAATTGTTAGTTTTATGACTTAAACACTTGTGGCCAATGTTAAATAGAGTTATTTATTTATCATATATTATATTTTCACCTTTTCTCCGATTCTCATGTCCCAAATCACAACATGTTCACATGCACCAACGGCTAAGTATCTTCCGCTTATACCATTTAGAGATACATGAGTACAGTTACAATCAGCACTTGCTACAACGTTAAAAGTTCCACTTGGCGCATATCGTAAATATTGTTTCGTCAACCCCATTATAATTTATATAATTTAAAAAGAAAAGAAAATTCATATAACTAGACTATAACCAAAAATGAACACATGCATGCATGTGTTCATTTGATTCATTGTTATTGTTTTGACATTTCATTTGTCAGTTTGGTGCTATTTGACAGTAGCATACTGTACATATGTTCTCGACTGTGCTCAAAAACTTAAGAGAAGTTATTTTTTTATGAATAATTAAGCCATTAAATTATGTTTTCCCCATTAAAAAGAAATAAAGAAGAAAATTGAATAAACCGTTTTAGGTAGTTCAATTTATTTGATTTTATAACCTGGCTGTATGTATGTTAAACAAGGTATTGAATCATACTACATCTACAAAAAAATAGTATTTGTCTTTGGACGCATGGTCGGCCGTACATATTCAGTATACAATTTTGTAATAAATTTTTATTAACGTTAGATGCAAACAAAAAAGGATAATAACATCTTTTAATTCAAAAGAAAAATTTCAAATCTTATTCAGCAACAGTACAAAAACGCCATCAGGTTATTATGTTACTCAACAAAACCAGGTTTATTGTTTTTCTTGTTGATCCAACGTGATGTACCCTTCCATAGTAATATTTTTTAATTTCTATGGATTCCTTAAAGATTAATTGTTAACAAAATTACAGGCTGGTTGGATTAAACAATCGATCTCGTAAGAGCAATATGGAAGGTAACTCTACGTCAGATATTGTTATTCTGAGCGGTAATTCTCATCCGGAATTGGCTGACTTGATCGCAAAGTAAGTTCATTCATCACGTTACGATTTCCTTGTGGAGGTATTTGTGATTTGTGAGCTCTCAATAAAGATGACCTACGCAAGGTTAAACAAATTGACCTCATTTTGTTGATTCAAAAATGTACATAAATTATGAATACTTGTTTTTAATTTTTTTCGATAAAAATCCTTTATATTTATTGTCTTCTTATTGTGTGTATTTATTATTTCATGTTAATTTTCAATCATTTAATTTAAAATTATTTTAATTTGTCCAGCCGCCTTGGAGTTCGTACAGGAGGATGTTCTGTTTACCATAAAACAAATAGAGAGACTATGGTGGAAATTGCTGATTCAATTCGTGGAAAAAACATCTATATTGTACAAACTGGAACTAAGTGAGTTAAATGATTAAAACTGCTACAATAAGTGTGGCTTAGGGTTCTTATGTGACCTAGATAATCAAGCACTCGTAATATGACAGTATCAATAGTTTAAGATTCTTGCTGTTTATTTGTCTGTTACTGTGAAAGTTTTTAGCTTCAATAATAGACCTTCAATTACAATAAATTTTAATATAATGATATATTTATTTGTACAAAATGTTGGTTTAATACATTAACATATATTGCATTTTTATTACATGATTATATTTTACTTTGACATATTATACTTTTTGATCAATTTATGTTGTAAAATCTATTTAATACTAGAAAGACCAAAATTTAGAACTACGTATAAAGACCAAGTGGGGTCAAATGACTTATTCATGGGTTGTAATGTTTTATTTGGTGGTTTTAGTTGTAATGTGTATTATGGTTTTATGTTTTATTGATTAACATGACTTAAACATAATTGGTGAAATGTGGGTATTTAATATGTCTGCCTACCCTTTCAGGGATACAGGATTGAAGTTATGTTATGTTATCTAATAGGAAATAAAAGAACTTAATAGTAATAGATATTCTATTATGTGATATAAAATGAAAATATTAGGCACATTTTTGACATTTTAGCTCCTTGTTTACATTACAAGAGCCACACAGACACTTTTAACATCTAAAAGCTGTGAACTAGATGGTGTCATCAGGGAGTGGGTATCTTGGCCTACTAACTCCCTTGCCAAGTCAAGAATGAACTTTTTTCTACAGATTCTTTTCTCGGAAAGCTTTTGTACAAATTCCAAGAATTAATTGCTGCCAAATCCAAAATATTATAAAATAACTACTCCAATATTTCATAGCATTGTAAAACTTCACCGTGTTCAGCTTCTTTTTTGTTTCTTCTGGATCAACAAATACATTAAAGTGAAGTAAACTTAGCAACATCACTGATTTTGAAGGTTTTCCTTGATTAACTGTAAGTGTGCAGAGTTGTGAATATGTGTTTCATATAAACTAAGATGGCATCCTTTTTTTATTGTAGCTGGAATATCTCTTCGTATTTTATTTACCGTACCAACTATTGAAGTACGTTTTCAATTAGCTTTTTAGCTAAACTTACACTGGTAAAAAAATTATCACTTGTTACATTTCAACCAGTATTCAAGTATGGATCCAATAGTCGCAATACATCGCACTCGCCTAAACCTTAATTTTTTGGACGGCTTTTATCTCTTCCTGAATTTGGGTAACCATTACACAAATACTTTGAATCAACATCAACGCAAAGCCAAAACTTGATTCCAAACTTGTCTGGTTTGTTACCCATATTGTTAAGCAGTAAGGTTTTCACCAGGCTTGTTGTCGTGAAATACTGTTATGGGTGAACTTAATACATACTTCCGAAATCATTCGAAATTTATCTGTTTGCAAATGTTTAGCCCTTTTTTTTCGCACATCAAAACGCAGGAAACGCATTATTTAAACGATTCCGAGCCATGTTTCGTGAACAAAACTGAATACCCTAATTTTAGTCCCTAAGTTTGTATGATACACAGTAATATTTTAGCCTCACAGGGTCCTCGAGCATACATAATTGCAATAAAAGTATTTGTTTATGTATGTAGTAGTATATGTTTATTAGTTGGCGGCGAGCTTCGGTTTTAGTACGTTTCTGAATATGCTGCAGCATTGAGTCATCAATGATAAGTTTTCATGCAGATAAAATACTTCCTTTCTAACATATTTTTACAAAAGAAGTACCTATTTACAAAGCACGCACGCAGTGATGTCAAATGACCACTGCGGTCTTTCTCGGTAGGTGATAATTTTTAATTAGTATTTATCTTGCTATCGGTATGCACATGTCCGAAAAATACATTTTTACAATGACGAAATATTAAAAGTCAAAAAACGACAATGACTTCAATGCTATGGTTTTGATAATATTATTGATCAAAAACTTCATTGGAGTCATTTGACCACTCTTGTCTTTCTAGTGTTAAAATATAAATAAGCATATTATTTTTGCTTAAAATTATGTTCCTATTGGAAATCACACACACACAGGGATGCCTATGTCCATAGCTGATATTTTTTTTTACATGAACTGCTAAGTATAATTTTGTATACATTTGTTACAGAGAATCAAAGACAAGGCTTTGTGTGCAATTTATTAATGTTGAGGTGGCAAAAAATATAGAGCTTTGTTGTTCTTAATATTAATTACATACATACATTCCTGTGTGTATTACCTGTGTCTCAACTTTACTCGCATAGGCAATCCATACATGCTTGTTTATACTTGGTACTTCTGACATGGCCCTTTTTTATTACCTCTTCTACCTGGTTAAGATATGTTCGCCTTGGTCGTCCTATACCAATATCAATTAATAGATACATAAAGCCTTGTGTTAGTTTGCCTGTAACAATTGTATACAAAATTATACTTGGCAGTTCATGTCAAAAAAATTATCAGGATATCAGCTATGGCTAGACATAGGCCTCCCTGTGTGTGTGATTCCCATTATGAACATAATTTTAAGCAAAGATAATACGATCTTAGTTCATGTCATGATCTTTATCTATTTATTTTTTGTATTTATGCCTAAGGAAGCCATGTGTAAGTTTTTGTATATAGTATTGATGGCTATTTTTTCTATTATAGAGATGTTAACAACAACATAATGGAATTGCTGATAATGGCATATGCTTGTAAAACTTCATCTGCAAGATCTATTGTGGGGGTCATTCCATATCTGCCGTACAGCAAGCAATGTAAAATGAGGAAGCGTGGATGCATTGTTACAAAACTTCTTGCAAAAATGATGTGTAAGTCAGGACTTACTCACATTATAACTATGGACTTGCACCAGAAAGAAATTCAAGGATTTTACGAATGTCCAGTGGATAATTTAAGGGCTTCTCCATTCTTGCTGCAGTATATTCAAGAAAGTGTATGTAATATTTTATTCTATACTTACATAATCAATTACACTTGCTGGAATTTACTTATAACATATATATTTTTTTTAGATTCCAGATTATCGTAATTCTGTCATAGTGGCACGTAACCCCGGGTCAGCCAAAAAGGCTACATCATATGCTGAACGATTGAGACTGGCTATAGCAGTTATACATGGTGAGCAGAAGGAAGCAGAAAGTGATGAAGTAGATGGACGGTACTCTCCACCCTGTATACAAAGGTAAATATCCCATGCTTAGTGATTATTTACAATACAACATATGTTATTATTTTTTATAAAACAAATTATTTTTATAAATGTGGAGTACATTTATAATAAATACTACTAATTTTTATTAATCATATATGTTTAGTGTGGACAGATCCCGTACCATGGACGTCTCAGTAGGAGTTCCAGTTCACCCAGCTAAAGAAAAGCCTCCAATCAATGTTGTAGGAGATGTGGGAGGCAGGATAGCCATAATGGTGGTATGTTTGAATTATTAACTTTCAACACTTTTGACAGTTTGCTCTTATTTTACACATTTTATGTATTAAATTGTGCGTAGAAAATAGTCATAAGTTATTGGTAATTTTACAGGTTACACCTTAGTGCCAAATTTCTTTATAATATTTACAGGATATAGACAAAAACTATAGACAACAATAAGATCCCTATGGTTTCTTTCAGGATGACATGATTGATGATGTGCAGTCATTTGTGGCTGCTGCTGAAGTCCTAAAAGAATGTGGAGCATATAAGATCTATGTTTTGGCCACACATGGATTACTTTCATCTGATGCTCCACGTCTAATTGAGGACTCGCCAATAGACGAGGTTGTAGTCACTAACACTGTTCCCCATGAACTCCAAAAAATGCAATGTAATAAAATCAAAACAATTGACATATCAGTCCTACTAAGTGAGGCCATAAGGCGTATTCACAACAAAGAATCTATGTCCTATCTCTTTAAAAATGTAACACTGGAAGATTAATGTATTGTTTATGATGTGGTGTATTGTTTTAGTATTTCTTGATTAGGTTTTAAAGGAGACCACTATATATTTTATTGCCATTGGAAAGTATTTTCCCTGGCAGTGTATTTCTATTTAAGGATAATTTTATGATTGATGATTCCCTGTATTGCATTATTTTTGTTGTTATAATAAGTTAACAAGTATTATGTTTGTGGATTTTATATACAAGTAAAAGAACCAAAAAAGAGTTAAATAAAATTCCTTGTTGCCTCAGGCAAAGACATTATGGGAACACATGCATTTTAAATATACACTGGTTAAAATATGATAAACATTTTGGGGATTAATATAGAATAAAATAAAGCAAGTCATGTCTTACAAATTTAAAATATATTTTGAAATCTTCAAAATTTCTAACATTGTTTAATGTCTACAATCTGTCATCTGTCATTCATGTTATCTATTCTAGAATACGTTTTTCGACATGCTATTGAAAGTTTTGAAGAAGCAAAACACGTTAAGTATATTTCCAACAAGTGCATTCAATAATATAGTATTACAAAAAAAGTTTCGTAAATCGTGTTTCGACGCTTCAGTTTTTATTTGTTCATAGCCTGTATTTGGACCTTATAATATCAGCATTTTTGAAACTTAGTTATATGTAAAGAGAATCTGTATTTTATTAATGTGTATTGATAAATTGTCCAAAGCTTTTGTGAATAATGAGTAACTGTATATATCATAAACTTGAATATTTACACAAAGGTAACTGTATAGCATATTAGTAGTCAAAAAATGTTCTTCAATAAATCATTTTGTGGCAAACTGTTTTTAATTGCCTCCTACCGTTTCTCATCTCACAACTCCAAAATAGCCTTGTTGTATATTTTTTTGCTAGTTTATATGCTGGTAAGTACTTTGCATGGAATAATTTACCCAGTACAATAATTTTGTAATACCCGCTACCTAGTATTATTTCGATTCGCATCGAACTCTTATTCATTAGGTATCAAGTTAAAATCGGTTGCAAAATTTGTTAAATTTGGAAGTGTAATTCTTGTGCTTTAAGTTTCTACACACCGAAATCCGTAACTACTAAGTTGTCGATAAAATTAAATCACAATCTAACCTTTTACTTTATAAGTTTGTTTATTATTCTGATAGTATATATATCACAGGGTAAGAGTATACAAAATAGGGATTGTACAAGTTAAATATTAAGACTTACAAGAAGTAAATTAATTTGATATTTAATAATTTTAAATAATAAATTGGGTTGATACAAAATTTAGTTTCGTATAAATAAATAAGTATCCGGGTTCCATTTTTCTTAAGTGGCATGGTTAATGTGAATGATATTTCGAATAAGCAATGCCTATGGGTCCTGAACTAATTCAGTAGTTGTCAGATTGACAGTTTATTCTTTTGTCTTGAATCAGCTGTTCAGGATCGGTGTCAGTTACGATTTCAATACATATGTAAACTTACTTTATAATATATGTATATGAATTATATTACCTCGCTATATAGATAACACCGATTAAAAACGGTTAAATATATACCAAAACAAAGTATTTTAGAAGTGTTAGTTTAATTCCAAGTGGTATTGTAATAATCGAAATAAACTAATATTTGTTAATTTTAGGTTAATTACAAGATTTGATTCAGTCCAAATTACTACAATAAAAATGAAGTTATTTAAACATTTAATGGTTATACCTAATGTCTATTGGCGGCGCCCATTCATAAGATTACACAGTAGTAAAAATATCTTAAAATTACATGAGCGGGGAATTTACCATGATATGTTTCCAAATAATGCAGCGTATGTATTAAATAACCATTATATCATAATATATATAGAGTTGTTATTGTATAACATAGAGATTATTTTTTATAGAAATGAAATATTAGATTTAGTCTGCAAGTCTCCACAATGTGTGTATGCAGGTTTTGATCCTACTGCTGGAAGTCTACATGTAGGAAATCTTCTTGTTATTATAAATTTAATACATTGGCAACGCGGCGGTCACAATGTTATTGCATTGGTTTGTATTCACTATTATACTCAAATTTTTTATAGTTTACAAAAATTATTAAGTAATTTTTTGTCCAATTTAAAATTTTCAGCTAGGGGGAGCAACTGGTCACATTGGTGATCCCAGTGGAAAATCGTCAGATAGAGTTGCACTTCAAAGTGAAGTGATACAGAAAAACATAAATGGTATAAAGAAAAATATAGAAACTGTTTTTGAAAATCATCAAAAGTATATTTGGGATAGAGATCATAGCAAATTAAATCCAATTAGGTAATTATAAGTGTAATTTTTGCTATAAATGTTGATGGTTGATAAAACTGATATTGTAATTAATTTATTTTTAGAATAGTCAACAATGAAACATGGTACGAAAATGTTAATTCCATACAATTTGTAAGTGAAATAGGTCGCAATTTCCGCATGGGCACAATGCTTCTAAAACAAAGTGTGCAAACTAGAGTAAACTCAGAAGTTGGGATGAGTTTCACAGAATTTGCATACCAGATATTCCAATCCTATGACTGGCTTCACTTGTTGAGAGAGTATGATTGCAGATTTCAGGTAATTTAACCTATTTAATCAGGGAAATGCAATTGAATAACAAGTTAAAATTAATATATACTCACCATTGAGTTATATTCATTGGTATTCAATGTGATTTAGGTGGATAAGTTTGATAACCCTTTTTAGATTGGAGGTAGTGACCAAATGGGCAATATAAGTGCTGGACATGAATTAATAAGTAGAACAGCTAAAAAAGATGTTTATGGTGAGTTCATTCAAAATTTTATTCAATAGATTCAAAATTTGTAGGCTTCTACAACTGTGTCTGCTTTCATATTAATATATTCACACAACATTTCATACACCTAACTCTGTGGTTAGTTGCTTAAAGCACTTCTGTTACCCTAGAAATTCAGTTAAACTTCATAATTTACATGGAAAAAATAAGGCTCTGTAAAAATAAGAGCCAAGATAAAAAACTATATCAATATTTTTTACTTTTTTCAGGATTAACACTACCATTAGTAACTACAGAAGAAGGTGATAAGTTTGGAAAATCTGCAGGAAACGCTATATGGTTAGACCCACAGAAAACAAGTCCATACAGTTTATACCAGTTCTTTATTAGAACTAAAGACTCAGATGTTGAAAGATTATTGAAATTATTTTCATTTTACTCATTAGGAGAAATAAAGGACATTATGTTTAAGCATAAAGAACACCCTGAGCAAAGGTACCCTCAAACATGTTTAGCTGATCAGATTACTACTCTGGTTCATGGAGGTAAGTGTAACAGTAGTATAAAATAAATATGTACTTAAATGAATAAAATTGAAAACATGCATACAAATTTCTGTGCTGCTATTATGATTTCTGTTTCATTTATTTTTATTTCAGCTTTAAAAAGTTTTTCATGTCAAAGTATAATTAAAAAAAAGTACCTTAAGTTATTACTTCTTTGTTATAATATAAATATTAATCTTTCTTTTTCAGAAGAAGGCTTGAAACAAGCTATGAGGGCAACAGACGCAATCTACAGCAAAGATGTGAAGTCTCTGGTATCACTGAGCTCTAATGAGTTAGAGCAAGTTTTTGAGGGGGCACCAGTGGTGTCCTTGCTGTTGTCGCCTGGGATTACTGTAATGGACTTAGGCTTGAAAGCCAGCTGTTTTCCTACTGAAAGTATGTTTTATTTCTCATGAATGTATACAACATGCAACCAACTAAATTATTGTTTTAGAAAGTAGTGAATCATTGTTATTTATAAAAGTATTGAAAGTCCATTACAATGTAACTTGTTTGTTTAAAAACTATTATCCCAGTCATTCTATATAGTTAGAAACAAAGTAATTTTTTGATTTCAGGTGACGCTATTAGAATAATCCAGGCGGGTGGATTTTATATAAATCACCAGAGAATGAAGAAAATAGATGAAGTTATTACTGAATCTGTTCATATTTTGCCAAACTTAATGACTTTGATAAGGGTTGGGAAACGGAACTACTATATTGTGAAATGGCTGAAATAAAATAAAAATAATACAATAGGTAAAGATGTTGTCATTTTTTTTTTCTCACAAATCTGGCTTCAACTTCTAATCACTACATACAAGAAGTGAAAGGCTCCCGTGGCGTCTGCCATTCAGAACGATTACCTAACGATTTATAGGGTTTCCTTCATGAACACTTTATACAATGTGAAGATGAATATTGACACGTCGAAAATAATGCCCACTGGAAGCTTCATTCAGAGTCAAGCGAGGATGAGTAACTAGATTATTTAAAATAAATTAAAAAACAGGGCTTTTTGGGTATAGTTGTTATTACTTACAACAGAAGCTTGTATACTTGCAGTATAATAATAATAAAATGCATATCACATAAAACATCATAAATACTACATAACATACTTAAGCCTAAAATGATAATCATATTCACTGAAACAGCGGCGTGTCAACGAGACACTGCGCTGTCGAGTCATAAATATCAAAAATATGGCTACTCGTGGTACGGCGCGCGGCGCGGGCGTGGCGGCGGCACGCGGCGTACACTACGTTTGTGCACCGGCGCGGCTCTCACCGCGCCTCCTCTGATACGTCTCTCTAATATCACAAACATTAATTGCAACATTTATATTTTAATTGTACAGTATATTAAAGTAGCGTTACACATAATCGATCGATTGCAAAAAAAGCTAAATCGACAGTCGACGACCGATATGTCTTTTCAAGATTAAATCGAATGTTCATTAATTCATAATATATTCATAAATTTCGTGCATCGCTCGCGAACATTCCAGCGTTAGTTCATGTTACAGTTTGGTAAATAATGACTTATTAAAATTCTATGTTACAAAAATAAAAGTCAGTTACGAATCGGACAGCATTCGGGCGATTATAATACTTCACGAAGTTAGCGAACTCCTAACCCGGTTTCCCGGCGGAGGTAAGGATCGCGTGTCAGTCTCTGTCTCGGGCCGGGCGGGGGTCGGCCGGGGCGCGGGTCGCGCGGCGTGTGCGGGGCGGGGCGCGTGGGCTCTGCTAGAGATCTGTGCTCTCGTGCTGCGGCGCGGTCGCTGTGGTCACTGCGGTCACAGCCGCCACGGCACCGACGGGCGGCGGCGGCGCCGGTACCTGTGTAACACGACATTGGTTACATTCATAGGGTTTTGATATACAAGTAATGTATCTTTTTATATGTACAAAAATAGTTTCACAAACAATTTCCGGGATTTTAATATTTTTTTGTGTACAGTTCGATCAAACCTGAGGGATAGGATAGTTTAAATGTCAAATTAAGTTTCTTTTTCACAATGAACAGTTTCGATAGGACGTCTGTGGGGTTTGCTAGTTATATTTATAAATCACAAAACTCAATCTAAAATATTGTTTAAGTAGGCCTAAAAGAAGTACCATGTTGTCATTAAAACAAAACTCAAATCAATTCATGTTGCCACACTCGATACCCGAGCGTCCAATGACACTCGTCTCCGTGCAGTATTATTATTATATAGTATTTTTGTAAGTCAAATACACAAACTCAACAAGTCTGGTAACACTAATTGTTTATATTTTGTTATGACATATTATAGATTTTAAGGATTTTGTGATGAGATAGAAACTTTACTAAAATTTTCTATTCGTGAGCGTCAGCGGAGTAAAACGTATCTCGTCGTTTCCGCAACATTTGTATGGTTTATTGAGTTACCTTTTTAAAAAGCACGCGGTGTACATCTAATTGACTGTACATTTAGACTATTATAAACTGCAAGTTTATTACACAAGTGTTAATGGCACAATCGTTGGTGTGCTAAATAAGAAAATATTTGTATTTTTAATTACATATATTGATAGGGCTCTACTACTGAACCGATTTTAGAAATTCTTTCACTAATAGAAAACTGTAAGAGTAACATGGAACATGTTCTCCCCTTTTTATGTTTTTGGGGGTAACGGCATTATGCGGGGAAACAGCGGTGCGCTGCTAGTGGCTTATGTTAGTGTGGCGGGGAGGGGTTGCACTGACTTGTGGGCGCGGCGGGCGGGCCGTGGGCGCGCGCGGGGACTGCGGCGCGTCGGTGATGCTGCCCTCGGACTGCGAGAGCTGCCGGCTCAGCGCCTTGGGCTCCTCCAGCTCGGCGTCCTTACCGCCCGAACTGTGCGTGCGCTGCACGGTGGCGCGCCCGCTCTCCTCGCCAACCTGTTCGACGATTACTTTAGCACGATTCTCTTATTGATAACAGATTCAGGTCGGGTTTGTTCCATTAGTAGCGATCATTAAGTACAAATGTTTTAAAGACAAGAACATGTGAAAACGAAGAGCATATTATAATGCAAACAATAAAATATTCTGTTTTAAAGTTGGGTAATCTATTTCAAATTACCCAATTCTGTCAAAAAATAGGATGTTCGCGATGACTGTAATTAAATATTCTACCTTTAAATATTTTAATTGAATTTATTTTTATGTATTTACAGCGCATAGTCAAGATGCACATATTTTGTTATAAAATCTAAAACACAAAATTAGTCTGAATTTGTTTTATGATAAATATATTTCTCTCGTAGAATGGCTCAAAAAACTTTGAGTCTATGTTATTTGATACAGTTACTAACTCATACAGTTATATAAATGATCGCGAGAGACAAAATTCGGTGTTAATATCAGTATTAACGCATTAAACACGAACAGCTAGTACAGTACGGACCTGTATGACTGTCGGGTGCTGCTTGTCCACCGAGTAGATGTGCGTGCGCTCGAGCACTGTGGGCGCCAGCTCGGCGTCGCCGGAGCCGCGCGCGCGGAAGCTTGCCGGCCGCAACGTCGCCGGCCGCTCCGGCACCGCCGGCTTGTGTCGCAGTTGCACCTCGCCCGCCTCCGTTTCCGGCGCCGGCAGGATGGTCCGCGGCGCCGCCACGGGCCGGGGCGGCGGTTGCCCGACGGGCTTGGCCGGCCGCGGCGCGCCCAGAGACGCCGGCCCGCTCGTCTCCCCCCCCACCTTCATCCTACCGACCACCCCGCTCTGCGCGACGCCGGTCCGCACGATTAGCGCGTCCGCTCGTAAACTGTCCTTTTCCAGTTCGAGACTCTGTCGCCGCGCGTCGGCGAGGTTCTCCCGGCTCCCGCTTCTCGCCGCCTCCGCCGCCTCCTTGAGCGCCTTGTTCTGTCTGTACGTGGATCTGTTGATAGTCTGCACGCCCGATATCACCTTCCCCGAATCTGATATGACCGGCCGCGGCGGTTTCGCTGGCTTGTCGTTCTCTTTCGCCGGGTGGTTTTCCGGCATCGATGCGGCTCCTGTCTGGACGGGCACGCCCGTGGTTTGGCTCGGCGCGTCCACTTTCTTGGCCTTATCGGGGGTGAAGTTCGGCGGCACCGGTGCGAGCGGTTTGTTCTTACGCCTCATTATCGGTTTCGGACTACCGTGGGGTGGACTAGATTGATCTGATAGCGAACTGTTCGATTGAGCTTTCTTAATTTCGTTATCTATCAGTATTAGGCTAGTGTCGTGACTGTTGCTCCGCGAGTGACGGCCAGGACCGTCGCCGGCCCGGTTGCCGGCGGCCTGGAAGCCGTAGTCACACATGGACTTGCTCATGCTGTTGTAGTCCCCGTTGGCCTGCTCCTGCGTCAGGGCGGCGGTCTGGTTGTACCCGTGCACGAAGTTGGCCGTGAAGCCGTACTCGCACTGATCAGGAAGCAAATCCTCTTTGGTAAATGATATAAAGAAATTTACGTCGTCTTTGAAAAACCAGTCGGCGTGTTTGATGAGCAGCTCGACGACGCAGTTGACGACGGTCGTGATGTTCATGTCGAACGTGCTCTCGTCCGCGGCCCACAGAAGATTCGGAGCGATCACTATGGCCAGGTTGGAAGGTGTCATTTTGTTTGTGCTTTGGTTTTGTGTCAAAGCAGACAAAAATTTTATAAGGTACCTAAGGTTTTGGAAGTTAGCATCGGGTAATAGATGGATAGCTTCCCAGAGAGCGTTGAGGCGGGCTTGTTCCGTGGGCTGTCGAGACGCACCGATGAAGTTTTCGTAAAGGCGGTAAGTCAGTAGCGGCTCGGGCAACTCGCGCAAGTAACTTTTGAGCACAGATGCGACAACATGCATATCTCTATAGTCGCGTGGTAAAGGCACATTAAACAATCCTGCGTCCAGCGATAATTTCATTCTTCTTACTTTAGATGTGCCTGGGAATTTAAATGGAACGATTCAGTACAATAATTTTTAAGTTGGTTGCACGCTAATATTAATATTTGTTTTAACAAATGGTCCTAAAATAAACACTGAGTGTCCCAAAAATATCAACATGCAGTGATATCTTCAGTCTTATGCTCAGTTAAATATTTTCTTGTTCATAGTGTTAAACATCAATAGTATTAAACCATTAAAAATATGCATTTAAATTCAAATATAATTAAATGAGACATCCTCAGACTTCTAAAACTATTCATTTATATCTCGTTTCCAAGGACATTATCCCTATTTCAGTATTTGAAAATTTCCCTAATTGTGTAGTTCAATCGAGAATTCGCGCACCTCCGAAAGTCGCATTAGCTCAGAACAGGTGGTCTTAAAATAAAATAATAAAATCATCGTCACATGGTATACCACATGTGTTATACTTAATTAGAAAATCCCTATAGGTTGTTACTTTAGAAATTTATTAATATAAATTTGATACAAACATTGATCTTATATTTGCTTTCTAATTGAGCAAAACACATACGAGGCATACCATGAGACAGTGAAATTGAAATTCGCTATCAGACCTTTTAAGTCCACCCCACGGTAGTCCGGAAGTCCTAGATAATGTATTTATCTGTGTGTGGTTATAACTCACCGCCCGCGATTCTGAAGAGGCCCTCCTCGCTGAGCGCTAGTTCGTGCAGTGTGCACACGCACAACTCGATGGGGAAGGCGATGGAGCGTCCCGTCACCCTCAGGTGCTCCTCAAGAGGGTATCCGAACACTGGTTTCACTGAGCTGTCATCTGTGGAAAAAAACACGGTATTACTTACTAAAATTAACATCCAAAGCACCCCACTAGAATTTACTTGTGGGTGGGATACCCACAAGTAATCAATCAAGGCTCAATAGTGGGGCCATTGATCTTCTTAATTCATAACAAATTTTTCGATTTTTTTTCTACGTTATAAAATAAACTCCTCTGGGAAATTTTAATTTCTAAACCTTTTAGTTTAAGCCCTGAGTTGGTATGTCAATCAGTCAGTCTTCTCCTTTAATATACATATGTACATAGATTTGTCAAATGACTACCGGAAACCCACGTAAGTACAAATAATACCTTTTGTTTTCGGGCTCACATAATTTCCAGCATATTCAGACGTCATTTTAGCGTTACCCGAGGGTTGGCCAAGGCCGCTCGTTAATGAGCAACTACATGCCCGAATGTAGGACAGACGGCTATAACTAGAAGGCGCATCTGAGGTTAGACCTCGGTTCAGGTGGCCGTAGTTAGCGACAGTTACATCGTTGTTTGCAAAAGAGAAACACTCGCTCGGGGGCAGAGAATACAAGCGTTCGTCGGCGAATATTTCTTATCGAAAAGAATTTGTGGAGTGCCTCTGAGAGAAAAATTTACAGAAGTTATTCTATCAGGCGGCTAAATCAAATCAATAATTTAAGTTTGTACTAATTTTGATACTTGTAAATAACACTACAAAAAATATTACGGAGATGTTTTCATGTTTCTATATACAATATTCAGACAGAAAATCATGGCATTTTAACTTATCCCTACTATTATTATAAATGCAAAAGTAACTCTATCTGTCTGTTATGCTTTTCCGCTTAAACCTCAAGCGATTTTGATGAAATTTGGCACAGACAATCTTTTCACCCTGAGACATAGGCTATTTTCTAATTCGAAATAAGGGTTGTGAGGGGTCGAAAAGGGGGATGAAAAATTGTATGGAAGTATCGTTATTTTTAGAGCTAGAAACTTAAAACTATTTTTTAAGCCATTGATTCGATATAAATTAACATGACATTTAAAGTTTATATAAGTTAAGGTAAAGACTAACAAGTGAGCATACCCAAATCGCCTACAAGATTAAGTTTTAAACATAATAATTAAATAACAATAAAAAAAACACAACCACAGTTTATAAGTAAATACATTAATAAAACTAAATCAGATCATGACACGTCGTCTAGGAAAGCATGTGCAAGCATGTTCTCGTTCTGAGCGAGCAAGTCCCAAATCAGGCGCAGTGTCCGGCGTACACTGTGTATGTGTGACAGGATTCTGCAGCAGTCAAGGCGCCGGCGCGCCGCCGCCAGCCCGAGCGCGCGCCTGTGACCGCACGCGTGCACGCGGGCACCGGCAACCTAATTTGACTGATCACACCCGCTCCTTCCACTCTATAATATATCACTGAGATATAATGCACCAAACTTTGTAGTTTACGCAGCAGAGCGAGCGTATCCAACCCCTATACGAACGATGACGAATAAAGGAAAGGATAATATGCATAAGATCTTTTAAATAGCCATCTTGCAAACTTTTTTTGACCCTGGGATCCCAAATTACCACCCCGTTCGTAGCGTTGTAATTGCGAATACTTGGGACACGACCGTTTTACCCAACGTCGACTATGTTCTTAAAATGAAACTTAACAATCTACTCGCAGTTTTGCATAAGCTCGTCACGTGTTTATGGAACTTATACATTCATTTGCAAAAAAAACAGGCGGTTTTGATTTCTGTTCTTCTTTAAAAAAATACGGTACCCAAAATGATTTCAACCATTTGTACATGTTACTGGCCGGTTTTAAAAATGCTGTAGTATTAAAATTCAAATTTTCGTTTGATGCTCGTTTTTACAGAAAACCACTTTTATCCTACATTTTTGGTGCGAAGTTCCAGAAGATAATATCGGTTTTCATAACTTTTAGTAAATTTTTATGAATTTATTTCATATTCGTAATTGGCAAAGCTTCATTTATTGCTGTTTAGCTGTCTCAATAATGTTAGAGAAAGTGGTAAAGGCTACCAAAATTATTGCGCTGCTCGTAGAGGGTTGCAGACAATGCTTCGTGGCTCAGAGGCTAATTGTGAGTCGCTCGACGGTTCAAAGGACCTGGCAGCGGTATCAAGACACCGGTCTCGTCGAGAAAAGGCCTGGTTCTGGAAGAAAACCATGTACCCAACCACGTGAAGATCGTTTTCTTGAGAGTCGCGCATTGAGAAATCGCAAGTCTTCGTATGTGGACCTTAAGAACAACCTCGAAGAAGTAAGAAATGTGCATATTAGTCTATGGACGGTCAGGGGGAGGCTTCTCGCGGCCAATATACGCAGTCATCACCCGCCCCGCGGCCCAAGTTACTCCGTGAGCCAGGCTTGCCAGGCTTAGGTTTGCTCGAAATTGTGAGTCATGGACTCAAGAAAACTGGAATAGGGTATTGTTCTCCGATTAAGCCAGGATATCTCTGTTCGGTGAAGATCGACGACGGCGAGTGCTACGAAGACGAGAGGAACGCTTTGCAGAGGCGTGTTTTGAAGAAATCACACCTTATATAGTGGGGGCTAGTTATGTTTTGGGCAGGAATAAATTCAATGGATCGTACAGAATTAGTCTTCATTGAAAACGGCTTACTGACTGGATATCGATACTTAACGGAAGTTCTTATTCCTCATACACAACCCGCATTGGCCGCTTTAGGCGAAGACTCAATTTTTATGGACGACAATGCTCCCACCCACCGGTCTGGCGATGTGGAAGCGTATGGGTAAGAGGTCGACATTAGTCGTTTGGATTGGCCAGCTCGAAGTCCCGACCTCAATCCTATAAGAAAATGCCTGGGACGTTCTGAAACGACGCGTGAGATCAGTACAACCGGCTCCGCAGACCATCAGAGAGCTGAAGAATGTGATTACTGCGGAGTGGGAACGTATTCCGCAAGCACGTATTCGGGATATCCTCGCTAGCATACCCAGACGAATTCAAGCTGTGATTTCAGCTAGAGGGGGTCACACTCGATACTAAACATTTATCTGCTTTTAATTTATTGAAGAAAAAACAAACAAAAATCTTTGCTAACTTTTACTTCACGAGAATATGCACTACTAGCGAGCATACACTACTAGTGAATTTTAGCATTAAAACCCGTCAATTTTATCAAAATTTTATGATAATACTGACGAAAACGATTATATATTTATATAATCGATATTTGCTTCTTAATTTACAAAGTTGTGAAAGTAAAACTACGTATAATTATCAAGCAAACCAATAGTAACATTTGAAATGGTTCATTGCTTAGGTGCCCGTTTTTTTTGCAAATGAGTGCATTATTCCTAAATCTCTTACGACGTCAACTTTTTGTAAGGAAATGTAAAACAATTTATGGTCCACCTTTACAAAGTTCCGTTTTCAAAAGTACAAAATAGTTTTACATTTAGAGATATTGATTATGCAGAGTCGAATTGATATTTTTTAGCAGCGTGGTCAGATCTTCCATAGACTCTGCAATGACTACGATGCCGTTAGCAAATCTTTGCCAGTTAATAAGTTTTAGTGTTGTTAAAATTGTTTACACAATTTAAAAAGTGTTAATTCAGTATCATTTGATAATAGATTTTGAATGTTTCAAACATACTTTGCTTTGTTTTAAAGTAAGTAAAGGGAAGGTTTTTGGATAACTTAACAAAGCAAAAAATAATGATTTTTGGTGACTTGGGGACTACATGCTAAATATCTAAGGACTTCCTAAAAATAAATGTATAAGATATACTACGTATTCCATAATCCAGCTCCAGAAAAAATCGTAAAACAGCATCCTTATGAACCGAACGCAAGAAACAAGAAAAAACTAAGTGCCCCAAGTTTAATACTTTCAGTACATTTAAAGAATGTGTTATTTGTATCATTTACAAATGAAAAAAATAGTAGTATGTAATCGATTAAGAAGATTTTGAATAAAATTGATGGATGGACAAAAGGTCGGTAACATTGTCAGAAAATTATTACTTGAATTTCGCTACGCTACAACACTAATCACACTTGTAATTAGAGTTTAAATTTGTTATAGAATTTTTTTAATTACCCAAATATTTGCAAATAACCATTTCGTATAACAGACTGATTTAATTAAAAAATAGAAAACTTGGGTATTTCTAACACCTTTTATTTATTTGTTCTTTAGATCTCTCTAGAATATGCATTAAATTTCTTCCAAAGGACTTAAGAAAACTAAAAACTGAATAATAGTTTTGTAGTCCTTCAATTAAATCATAAGGGTCTTGAGTCTCAAAACAACCATCCAACCAACAATAAAATCACCCCAAATATCAACGGAAACGATACAAGTAAATTAATTTAAATTTCAGATTACTTTAATCGAACTATGCCCGAATAGTGTGAGAAGTTTTGGTAAAAATGCCATTTGACATTAACGCTGTGATAGTAGTTTGTAGAGGGTACAACCAAAAGCACACGAACAGTTTTGCTTGTGTTTGAGTTTAAGCAATCTATTGAAATATGTCAAATAATAGTAAGTTCACTCAACATATATAAACCTTATTCCGAGATAAGTTGCTTAAAGCACTTAGATTACGGACAGCTAAATATAATAAGTACTTAAATTATTATTTAACACTCAGACACAGACATATTCATCATAAAAATATTTGTTCTGGGTGAGATTCCAATCCATAACCCGTGGCGCGCAGGGTAAGAAGACTACCGAATGCACCATCGGGTCCATCGATAAACCCAACTATATCGTATACAACGAGACTCGTAATAATACTGCCAAACCGTGCAAAGACTCATATCTCTATTAAGCCTAGCAAAGGCACAATGACTGTTCAATGAACACTAACATAATAGTACGCGGCAGCAATTGTTTAGTCTCTCGCACATTGAAAAAGACATCGTCTAATTGATGTAGCCTAGTCGCCCTGTTAAAGTTTATACATATGATTGTTAAGAGACAGCACGGAGGCAAAAGCTGCGAGTGAAATTGAAGGTAGGTACATTTTTGATGTGTAGTTAGAAAACCAATTAATTATTAATTTATTGTTTTATCAATTATTCACGTTTTATGAATACGTTAATTTATACTGAATATACTGACGAATGCAACAGATTACGGATTCCTTTCAAACTTTAAAAGGTATATTTAGAAAATAGTCAGTTAATTATTCATTAAGCTACTTATAATAATAAGTATCAGCCATTACATTGAGAAACTGTCATGTAGTCATATGATTCCAAAAATAAAAACAAAATGCTGCAACCACGATAAATTGTAATACATGAACGATTTTGAGCTTTGAAGTTATTGTCTAAATATATCGACAGGGGAATACCGGCGATTTGAGAATTGGCGGGATGTTATTGAAACGCAATGCTAAACACCGATAGACAGCACAACCCAACCGCACAACATCCTTATCAATCGATCGCTTTTCCGAGCTACTTCATTGTATGCGGAGTGAAGTTGTATGACTAACTGCGAAGTGCTGACCTTACACGCTATCAAACAATCAGTTCAAGTTCAACAAAAGTTACGAAGCTTCAAAATTTATGGTCAGAAAAAGATGACATGCGGTACGACTATTATGATCTGTGATATCAGAGAACGCGCCGTCCTGTAACTTCTATAAAAGTCTGTTTCGTGAGAGACAGATAAAATTTGTTTAAAATGGTAATATATAATCCTTGTTTTGATTCTGTTTCCAGAGTTAGTTCTATTTTAGTACATTTTCCGATAAGTGATTTAACTCGAGCACAATATATTTACACATTCTCGTATTATTTTGTTTGTTAAGTGTGGTTTTCATCTCATAATTTTACACACCGTTAAGCTTAATTATATTTTCAAATTTTAATTGTCACTAATATAATATTTGCAATTGGATTTATCGAGCACACTTGTATACTAGATGAATACTTGATATCGCGGGTAGTTGTCTTTGTGGGTAAACTGTGCAAAAAAATTGTAGAAAAAGAACAAGCCAGATCTATCCCGGAGAAAAAGAAAAATCCGGAACATGATTGCGTAATGAAAACTAATTTATGTGTTTATTCCAAACTATTAATAATGTCCTTTCCAAATTTCGTCCAGATCTGTTAAGCTGTTCCGGCGTAACTGAGTAACAAACATGCAACCACACAAACTTTCGCGATTATTAGAATTACTACTTCACTAGTACGATTTGTTCACAGCCTACAAATCTTATCGCCCCACACTTGCATCTCAAAGCAGGGCGATAAAGGGCTAGATGACTAATAAAACTGTGCGTGTGCGTAGCGATTTCAATGTTGAAGCCCTGATGTAGTGCAGGGACAGGATAACAGACACAATCCAATTGTATGAACTGGTTGGGGGCGTTAACCCGCTAGCTTGTGCTATGAACTCTTGATCTAAATACTATACGGCCTAGATCTCCTATACACATTCTTAGTCCTTATCGAATGTTTCTGAATAATTTCATATTTTTATTAGTACATATTGTATTATATAATGAGCAAAGTACTACATTATCAACATCTATATCCCGTCATATGATTGACATTCAAGTGTGTCAATGATAAATGGATTATCTTACAACTGTTGATGCTGATTTGCTTAGGTATAGTTTACAAATGTTAACTTTAGAACCGAACACGTATTTATTGGCGATTAACCTCGCCAAAAAGGGGATGCCCATAATCTTAACAATTTGCAATAAGATCTTATCAATTGTGTTGTATTATCACTACTTATAAATAAAAACCTAACAATTACATAATAGTGGATTAAGCCGGTAGCAAAGTCGGGAATGGAGAGAAATTAGACAAAAACTTTACATGTATACTTACAAAAATTCCCTAATTGACTTGTAAACAACAAGCATTTGCCAAACAGATCTCATAAATGTATGTTAATTAAAAATTATAGTAATTTTTCTTACGTTATTTCTTGTTCTTGTCTTTATCTTTATATATATTTAATGAATAGGATTGGAAATTAAACTAATTACACTAATGCAATATATACAGGTGGGTTATGATATTATGTGAAAATCAAAAACGCATTTATCTTTGTTTCATAATAAATGGAAAAAGCCTACATGCTCGCAGGTATAAAAAACAGATTTACAAAGTATTCTGTACTTATGCGAACATACAACAACAGTCTTAGTTTTGTCAATAAATTGACAAGTTTATGACATGATAAACACTTACTAATAAATCTCTCCAGCTCAGGAACAGTGTCTTGTAGAGAATGTAACGCAGATTCATGGTATGCCCTCTGCAATTTCATATACTGCAACAGTGTGTGTGCTAGCTGTGCCTCCTTTGCGACAAGTGCGAACATGTCGGCGGCGAGTACGTCCCGCGCCGCCTCCACTTTTGTTCCCGCCTCTTCCAGCTCTTCTTTCGCGGCATTTAATTTTGTGGGGTTTTCTTCTTTCTGCCTTTCTAGATGCTAGTTTAAAGATTGTTTTTTTTTTTAATCTGCGTTTTTATATTGATTTTGTTTGATAATATTCCTTTCAGTCCATATTACAATGGTAATCAAATAAATAATAGTGCAGTGAATAAAAAATATATATTATCCCAAACTCATAGTAATGTTAGAAAATATTTTTTCCAAACTGCTACAAAAATCATCATCATTATTTAGATTACAGACTGTTTCAAAATAAAAATACTTTTGGATGTAGGTGTAGTTATATTCATTAAAAATGTAGCTTTAGTATAAACTCTAAAAATTATACCCATATATCTCCCAAGAGATATTACATTACATTATACAATGAAATTTGTATTACACTTGACACTTCATTAGAAGGAAATATGATTTCTGTTGTAATTGGCCAAAATTCAAGTTCAGTTAAATAAATTTACACCAATAAATGATCGAAGGCTAACTAGCCAAAAAAAAAATTCTTTAAAAAATAAACATAGATACCTAGTAGATACTTACATGGTATCTGCTAGCTGCAGATTCCTTTTCACTTATTAATCTGCTAAGATGCTTTTTTGCCTTCATGATGGTGGGTAAGTCCTGATCACTAATTGTTGTAAGTGGGGCACAGACAAGTTGTTCAACTTTTAACTCATGCTCGGCTATTTCATTTGCAAGAAACTTTTCTGTTTTACCTTTTTGAAGACAAATAAATAATTAGCAACTGAACAAAATACAAACACTTTATGTACAATAAATAAATTAAATAGTTATATTTATTCATTAACTACATTATTATCACATAATTGGTTTAATTAAAGTTCATATTTCCACAAAAAAAAATGAAAATTCTGATAATATATGTACTGTTATCCTCATTATGCGAATATAAATTATACTAATGACCATTGGTTGATGGTACCAAAAATAAACAAAGTGAATAATTAATAGGGCTTTTGATATTTATTCTTGCATAACAATTACTTTATAATGAAATTTAAGTAAATTTAATAATAACTGATTGGCATTACATTAAAATTTTACTTATAAAGCATTGTCACTGACTCTGTAAATTGATCTATTATAATCAAGTGAAATTTTGTTAGCAGAATAATCAATTAGACATGGCCTATGGATTTGAACTCAATGTTGCTCTACATTTTTTGTTCTTACTAGACAGAAAGAGAATTATAAATTTATTGGATAAGATGGAGACCTTACTGAATTAGATAACTCTGTGTTATATTCAATACAAATATAATATATTAGTTGCTTACCACATTCATATAGAATATATTTTAAAATACTGTCATCATCATCAAAATTACTAGCTTCACACATAGATAAACCAAGGAGGTATTCTGGAAGTTTTTTAAGTCTCTTTTCTCTTGCAGCAGGATCCTGACCCTGAGTACTCCCAGCTCCTGTGGATAGCCTTTTGCTGACCAACTGTAGTGCATTGCGAAGATGCTCTACTTTTCTATCTGCTGTTTGTAGTTCATCAGTTAATGCCTCATTCTTTCCCGACCTAATCAAGTTGTAAAAAAGTATATATTTGACTATGCTGATAGGTTTACGCAAAATCGAAAAATCTTCAAAAAATTATTACTGGGAAAAATATGTAAGTTTTCAGCATTTAGAAAACAAAATTAGTCACCGGTGTATTTACGCAATAAAGTAGATTTTTTTGGGAATTCATAACAATATATTTTAGAGCGGTTCTATACAGTATACAAAGGAAATAGAAATCTTATCAGTTAGATAAAAAATTATGTTCACGATACCTTGAAAATGTTTGATCCGCAAGTTGCTTCACTCTATAAAATTGTTTCTTCATTTTAACTAATTACTTTCGTTGATTTTTCTATGAACTACAAGGTCATTGGACTCGGTCAATAACGAAATAATAAAACGATCAAGATCTCGAAAAGAACGTAATGTCAGCAAGGCAATGAGATCATCCTCGGTAGTAAATCATGAAATTGTATCTATTTACGCTGCACACACTGTAATTAATAAGGCACTACATTTCCATTATACACAACAACGAATAAACAATAATAATATTCATGTAAATATTTTAATGTAACATCAGCAGCTAAAAGCTCATTCTGATGAATCAGGAAAATAAAGTAACTAACCACAGATAATCAAAATGCAGAAATAGGGAGTGATTGTCAATGGTTTGTAGATATGTACACAAAGCGACAAATCAAACAATGCAATTTTTCCAATGATTAGTATAATATCAGTACATATTAAACTCTATTTTCTACAATATAAAATTCAATATTAGTTATAGAATTTAGATAACTTAGTCAATGATCATTGTTACTTTTGAAACATTTATATTTAGTATAATTTATTATTTTCACTTATATTTCATAAACAGTATTATTCGAAGGCTTAATTATATTTATTGAAGTTCGAAAGCATAAAACAAAATAGAGGAAGTGGTGAACTATTGAGTACCTAACTATTTAATGTGGTCAATTTCCCTAGAGAGTGAATCAATGTTCTATTTCATCATCATTCATTTCAGCTAGGCAGCAAAACTGACTAAGTATTTCTTATCTCAGTGCCTTAAGTAGAAAGTTTTCAGCCAATGAGCAACAACCAGTGATGATTTATCGCAAAGAAGTTTGGTGACACAATAGGGGTCTAGAAAATGCAACTTTCGGTGATCGCATTGTACTGTGAGAGGGTAACTGAGATAGCAAATGAACAGACGACCTGACTAGAACTGCAGAATTGCGCTGGCTGCATTAAAGAGTTCCTATTAGGAAACACCTAACACCTATATCATTATTGAACGTCATACAGCTGATACAGTGACGATGAACTCCGGATAACTATCTCCTCCGGATAAGCTTGCTCTCGTTGATCGCTCCATATGGGATGTTTAAATGGCAGATATAACAAAATATATGTAATTTGTGAAGAAAGAAAACAACTCCTAGGAAGCGATGTATTTTAAAATGTTCACAATCATATTGCTTACATTTCGGTCCAATGCCGTTGGCTTGTATGTAATTCTTGTATAATAGCAGCGAACCACCAGGAAACTGTAGGAAAAGTCATATTTTTTTTTAATACACATATAATATATTACCTCTGCGATGTATAATATTCCGTGATTCAAGTGATGTGATTAAAATTAACTAATGTCAATTTAGGGCGTTCATAATTTGTCTGGCAACTATAATATCAGCTGACACTGACAGTGTTATTTCTGACATATGTCACTGTCAAAAATTTTAACATAATGTATTTACGTTTTGTAAACGATAAGATTTTGTTTACGTAGTTGCTTGACTGTTACTTGATATTTAAGTCTATATTATTGGGAGGAGGGAGTGCAGAGAATGGAATGTAACGTAGAGAGCGTCAAGCAATACACCACATTTCGTTTCAGTTCAGTTGACTCGCAGTAGCTAAACAAGTGCCGCGTATCGTTGAAAATTACACCGTTTATTAGAGAAAAGTTTAATTAAAAATATTATCTCGACAGATTTTGAATTTGTACATTATACAATAAACGAGCCACAATGGAACGCAAATTTATAAACGTTATACTTTTAGGGTTTGGTTTTATGTTTGTGTTTACGGCCTTTCAGACTATGGGAAACATTGAGGTAAGTTATTTATTATTTTGAAAGTTTTCACGTTTTTAATAAAGAAGTATTATTATTTTTATTACATATATTACATTAAGATATTTGCAAATTAGTAAAAAAATATTGCTATGTATTTGGAAATAATTATGATTACTGATATAAGGATAATAATATTTTGAGTTAATTTTATTTTACTGTACAAGTTTTGGTTTGTTTGGCTTAGTTATACCTTTATATCTATTAAAATTGCAGTAGTTAAATTTAACTTGTTCCTCAAAATTGCCTAACATTGTCTTCATATTTATAATATTATAATTATTTTATTTACATAAAATTTGCATAGACAGTTCTGATATTACCTATCATATTTACTTTTTAATGTCTTATTTTATGAAATTATAAACAAATATTAAAAAACATCAAAAAATAACATCCTTAAATTTAGAACCAAGAAAATTCATATTAAGATCCCAATTTTCTCAAATTAATGTTCATTATTATAATAATTATTTTATTTCTTACTATTTTTGTGTATCAAATGTTTTATTAGTGCCTTGAATAATATTTTGTTGTAGCTTCATTGTTAACAACATAAATAAATGTTAGTATCTTCTTTGAAAATGATGTTATTTTTTTTAGTTGCATTGACTGATTGCATTTACTATGCCTTCCCATTAGATAGCAGTTTGTGAGTTTTCTCTTTTGACTTTGTATATCTTAAACAACACTTTCCTTAGTTTCACTAAGCCATTACACTGCAGAGTGTAAAAGCTTTTAGATTATATATACATCATGTTTAAAGAAGTACTGCTTGTCCTAAGTATATGAAACAAACTATTTTAGAATGTCTAGAACAGGCTAGCTAATTTTCTATAGTTTATTCAATTCAATTTGAAATGAAAATGATTTCATTGCAAGAATACATCAAAAGGCACACCTAGACAAGACAATATAGTCACCAGATTTTGAAAATGACTTTAATGTATGCATATGCTATGCATTGTTGCGCATCTATTCACGGCGCACGTACCACGCATAAAAATTCTAAAGCTATACAAATTCCTTCAGTCCGTATAGATGAAGTCATTGTATATAATGGATTCATTATTTCGACCTAAACAAAAATCGGAGAATTTATATTTATTGGGTTGTCATTGTACTCTTATTAATAGGTGTTTAATGAAGTTTTACGAATGCTGCGAGTGTTACGTATGTACTCCGATATTTGCAGCATCTAAGATATGGTTGTACCTTAATTACGTCTTTTTGCAAAATATTTTCTAACTGGTGTAGAAATTAGGGCGGTTAAACGGTGTCAGGATACATACCGTGTTATTTTAGATGTTAAGATATCCACTCAGGATTATCGCCAGGGCGTAGGATGATGCTTGGTATTGAAGATTCTTTGGTTAAGAAATATATAACTAGTTAGAACTTCAAATTATGAAAATTCGTTTTATTAATATTGTCACCTGGATTGAGGTTTGATTCAGAGGAAGGTTAGTTATGTTGTTTTTTTGGTCCTTGCCCTTTTGAACGAGAATGCGACTGTTATTTTATTAATACGTCTAAAGGTCGAATCAGACACACCTCCGCGGTCGCTTTCGCGATATTTTGTAGTAGCGTATGGCACTTTGTATTTATAAAATAAACCTAGCAATGATATCGTCGTTTAGTAGAACCACATTCCTACTTCGATAAACGTAGAACGCGTGCTCTGAAGCACGAAACTCGACCATATTTTGTCACACTGAAGTCTGTGACCTTGTGACTGACTGAGTTACCTTCGATGCCCTGTAAATGTCAAATCTATCTGTCTACTTGCATTGCTTTGTAGATGTTATGAAATGTGTGTAACCATTTTTATTCCTAAGATACCTTTCTAATATTGCAAGCGAGGAATGCCTAGAGGCAGTTTACAATCCAGTCGGTTACTGAGGAAATTACAAATGAATTCTAAACACGCACTTCTGAATAAATTGTTCCGGCAATAGGTAATACTGTAGGGCTCTATTGTGAGTGTTATTGTTTTCTTACAGTTGATGCATACCGGTTGAGTCGTTGCTCATTGCAAACGGGAAATGACCGCGTAATACGTCGGAGGAGGCGTGGACTTTCGTAGTGACCATATAGGATATACAAATAAAAGCTATCAAGGAACTCGTCCATGTTAACGATCGGGTGACCTTTATTATTGTAATGTTGGTTTTGTATTGAGAGGTAATTCGGCAAAGTTCAACGTTTTATTTATTATTATCACGCATAAATTGTTTGCAGTCATTATCTGCTGTATCTACTGGTAGTATATACTTGAACTTATTCATATTTATCGGTCTTATTGCAAACATAATTAAATACATTTAAATTAAAAACATAAAGGGACAAATAATCTTGCATTGATATTAATTGTGTTATTTTTTCTGAACTATGATCGCTTTAGAAAATAAATCCTACTAAAACATTGTATATTTAAATATTATATTATTATAATTTAAAAGTTTAATTGTACCTATCTACTAATGTTTGTTATGTCCTTGACGTTATTATGATGTATTTTAGCAACATTACTGGAATTTTTCATTAGAATCGAATCTGTTCAGTCGTATTTTTTGCAAAAGATTAACTTTTGGTTTTATAAAATCAATAGGATGTATTCAGGCTGTTAGAATACACTTTTATGATATTTTTATATAACTGTTTATATTATACTGTTTTTTATCGAGTGCAGGAATGTGTTGCACTATTTGTAGATAAAGCCATATCATGAATATTAAGTTCTTTAAGATCCTGCAGGTATGAATAGAATGAATAGATAATTTTGCTAATGCTCTTTTTTATTTGAAACTGGCTGTGCCCACGGCTTCGTCGCGTTCTTACATTATTTTTGTGTAACTTCAAACGATTACGCAGCGCACGCAACAAAAGCTCTTATGACACATATTTTTCTCCCGTTTTTGCCACATTTTTGATTGACGCTCCGCTTCTATTAGTCGTATCGTGATGTTATACAGCCTAAGTTACTCCTTATTATATCTGTTAATATTAGAGTCCCAACAGAATCGGTGCAGCCGTTTCAGAGATTACCTCAAACAAATAGACACAAACATTTTTAAAAATTTTATTTTGTTATATGTACCCTGTATACGTCCATGTGCATTAAGTAAAAAGTTTTAACATTACAATCGGACACTTCAATTTTATTTATTTGTATTATTATCAAATCTATCTATTTAAAGAAGGTTGTTTATGTCGGATTGTTCGAGCGTTGAATTACTAATTATTTGGGTTTTGTTTTTATATAAACACTACAGAATACTAAGCAAGTACTAAAGTACTTGAGTTCTTAGTTAAAAATAAATAATACTTATATATAAGGTCTAATAGTTCACGGAGTAAAAGTTAGTCTGTACCAAGCAGATGATAAAATAATTTTTGCTTTTTACGGTTTTTTTATTTGACACGCCTAATCTCTTAGAGGGTCGTGCACAATAATAAATTATTCGCGTTTAAGAATACTTCATGATATCCATAAATACAGTTTTTATGACGGTGCAGGTAGTGGGCTAACAAGAAATCTACTTTATTACTATTTAGCTACTTTAGTCAAATGTATTTTTACATTTACAATATACCGTTCTAAATTAACCAAACGAAATTATTTTAAACTATGTAATGGAAGGCAAATCAAACGCTAATGTATCGGTCCGGTTAACTTCAACTTGCTAAGTAATTGCGTAATGTAAGTAAGGACGTTTCACTTTACTGATTAATATATTGCGCTTTGTTATGACTGATTGGCATGATTTATTGTTAGGGCACCGGTCTTGACGGCGACATTACCCAGTTTATTGACACGAGTAAGATCTTTCATTGCATAATTCAGATTGAGATCGTCGACCGACATTCGCAATGGCCGCCGCATTGTATAACCTAACGGAGCCCGGTGTGCCTTGGCTACTTTTAAGTATTAAAAATGATGCATGGGCAATCGACCTAAAGACGATTGCATGGACAAATGTGTGAAGCAACGTATCATTTAGAATTTGATCGCGAATATTGCTAACTAAAAACATCTGAACTTTTGCCTTTCCATAAGATGTACTTATATGGAGATGAATACATTATAGTAAACGAGCAATGGTAAAATGACAAAAACATGTGGTATATAAACAAAACAGAATATTGGTCATTTTCTTATGAGTGTTGATGTTAACGACTTTTAAATAACAGATAGGAATGTTGAGATAATTACATTTTCCTCTTCGTATTATTCAGATCGAAATCCGTACAAGGTTTAACTAAACTACTTATTAGGTAACAGGGCTTGCAAGTATGATAATTCTTATCAAAATTGTGCTTACTTACCTAAATACCAAAGATCACTCCGACTAATTTATACAAGCATACATTAAAAGCAGTAATTAAACTGGTTTTGTAATTCTTGACCTTGGTTGGCTTAGGTTTATAATAGAAAACGAGAAGTAATATTCGTTAACCATCCAATTATTGGACATCGAACCCAGAGAACTTGGTGCGGCTCTAATCATTAGACATACAAAGACCTGAGAGAGGTCTTGTAATATGTAGTATTGAGTTCCTTAAACATCAAAATTATAGCCGATGCCTATATTTTCTGCTAAAAGTAATATTTCTTAATGCATATCATTTGTATTGATTGTTTTAACTTAAACTAAATAGATAATGTCAATTGTTTGTGTACATGTGATAAATTCAAGGATTCGTTTAATTCAATTTAGGTCAATCAGATTGACTGATATTATTCCAAGGGTTTACATTGACGTGTATAGCGCCGATAACATTTCAGTGAATGGAAAAGTTTAAAAAGGATTATACATAATTGTAAAAAATGGGAATTAAATATTTTGTTGACTCGAACCGTGCTTCAAATCCAATATAATATATTTAGAAACCCAACAAAGAAATCGAACAGATTATAGTTTATACTTGTAAAATCATTTAGAATAGAATGTGCGATTTTGAAATCGGACTTCAATAGTAATTTTGCTGCGAATTGTAAATGCAAGGTTAAAAATTATATTTGCGGTTCGTTCTATAGTAAAAATATTCAGATTTTAGACAATATTCTATGCTTAATACTAGATGACAACTTTAAATGAAATATTTGGTTTTATGTCGCAATGTTTTCTAAATAGCAGCGGTACCTTGAACTACCGAGAATGTCATCGAAACTTGATCGTATTAGTGTTTTGTTTATTGTTAAGCTATCAAACTACATTCACTCCAAATTCGTTCTTTAGCAATGTATATTTTATAACTGTAACCACAATCAAACGTTCGATATGGAATACTGATGGTCATTATCTTTTGTAATGATTCGAAGTTTCGCAACAGCCCGTGTTGGAGGTGTTTAATATGGTTAATATCTACTTTGGTCATGTTTGCATATCTTGGATCATATAGATGTCGAATGTGCTAACCTGAAATGTTGACCTTTCGATTGCTATTTAAATATTTGATTAATTGTGACACTTTAAAAGCTATGAATTAGATAAGTCTTTGTAAGCATTTGTTTTTATTAGTTAAAACTTTATGTGTAAAATTATTCTGTCTGAGTCAAAGGCGAAATTTAATCAAATTCCGAGCAAGTAAACACTATATTCTTGGGTACATTCCAAATAACAATAAAATTGAATTATATGGAAGCATTGTTTCCAAAGTGCAATGCGTCAGTTTTATTTAACTCTAGGGTTCTCGCATCACTCACTTAAGGACATAGATTTATTCTAGTTATTGTGAATTAAGTTTCTTTTTATTTATCACTTTCTCAAATCTAATATTAGTTTGATATAGAAATAATAAAAAAAGGATATACATGGCAAATAAGCTTTCGTTTAACGTTGAATCGATTTCTTATATTTCGATAAACATAAAACAAATCGCCGTGAGGTACCGGCGTAGTAGAATAGTACCTCCCCTGTAGCAGGTGTCGTAAAAGGCGACTAAGGAACCAGAATCAACAGATGGCGATATATCTTTCCAAAACAGTGCAGCTCAAATGCACAGGACGGGGGTGGGCAGTACAACCAACACGCTTGCCCAGCGCGACAATTATGAGCAAAATTCTCCTTCTTGGGGACGCCTATGTCCAGTTGTGGACTTTTAATGGCTGGTTTGGTGATGGTGATAACAAATCGTATTTAAAACCAATCGTTTAATTCCCAAAATGTTTATTACTTATTAATAAAACATATATTTTCTTGATTTGTGCGATATCCGAAAAGCTTTTAAGGGAGGAAAGCTTTCGCAACGACCCCGTATATGGTTGTTAAAGTAATAACATTTATTGTATCGACTGTTCGGTTTATCTCTTGATTTCACCGGATCCGGCGACTGCAATAAGCATCCTACGCGTCTTAATGTTGCATAAGTAAACTGTAAAACAACGATCGTTATTGGACGAGTGAAGGCCTTTTAATGTGATTTACCGATTGCTTGGGGTACATACACACTTTAATTTAATTTTTATTAGCGTCCTTTCTTAATTTCAATGTGAGGTATATATGGAATATCTTTGATCACTTTGTCTTCTATTACTTTGTCGTATATGGATATTTGATAATTTCGTTCTTTTTTCTCTAATTAGTTTTGAAACATAGGATACATGATAAATTACATTGATTATTATTTTGTGCGTTTCTTCACAGCTGAAGTTATTAATTTCTGTAAGACTTTCAAAAGTGACGGGTGATAGCGCAGATGATAGTAATACTATCTTGTGTGTCAAGGGTTGTGAGTTCTATCGCCACCCAAGACAAACATTTATATGATAATTAATTGTGTTTGTTATGTGTGTCTAATTCTTAATGTTGTGATTACTCTGCTGGCTGATGTCCTTAACACAAGTGCTTTAAGCGACTTATCTTGGAGTCAGTTTATTGCATGAGATCTAAATTATATTATTTATTATATTATTACTTAAAATATACCGTGACGTACCAGCAGAGTAGAATAGTACCTCCCACTGCCAGGTGCCAGGTGTCGTAAGAGGCGACTGAGGTACCAAAACCGATAGATGGCGGTATATGCATCCGAACCAATGCAACTCAAATGCACAGAGCGGGGTTGGGCAGCAGCAACCCCGTTGCGTAAGCTGCGCTCTTCAATTGTCAACACGCATGTCCAGCGCGGCGATTACGGGCAAAAATCCTCCTCAGTATGACGATGATGATGATTGCTTTAAAAAATAGAAATAAAATGAAACTCAACTAATGCCTTTACTCTCGTTGTGTAATTAATTCGAATGTGGGTTACGTAGATTTAAATAAACTTTTGAGTAAGTTCTCTGTCGATACCGGCAATTGAAAATGGTGGACCGTTATAAAACAGGAAACTTTTGGATGCATTTGCATCCTCATTTTCCCAATTACTTTGACCTGCTTTCTTCACCGTCTCAAGAGGCGACCCTTTCAAGATAACCGCCATCTGGTTGGTCTTGAACTTTAAGACTTCAACTTCGATGATTTCCAAGGCCAATTTTGATATGTTATCTATTATATTACGCGGGAACTCTTTCACTTCTTTTGATGTATGAGTTTTGTTTGAATGTTTGAATTATATTATCAGTCTCGAGTTAATTTCAATGAAAATCCAATGTTTATTTAACTATGAAAATAAATACGAGTAAGCACGACGTTCTACATTAATAAAGTTAGACACACAATGTACTGGACTAACGATGTTTAATAAGTTATGTACCTGGAAAGGTAAGTGTTACAAACGGTTGATTAATTTTGTGTAGATAGACTAACGTTGCAATTGGTTAAAATATAAGTTTATTTACTACCAATTAAATAATTATTGTAATTTAATTTACATACCTATATGATTTCATATAAAAAATTGTTGAAATTTTTGTATGAACATAAATATAGAACAATTGCACCAATTGCAATCCTATTATGTTGTATGTAATTGTCAGATTAGTACGAAAATCGGAATTTTGTATCGGGAAAAAAATTATTACCTACCAATTGTTGGTATACAGGTAAAGCAAAACATCCACGCTAACAGGATAACATAATATCGTCAATGATACTTTAATACCGCGTATGTAGCTTTAGTTAATAAGGTCCATTTTCTATCTTTTCTAATTGATTTTTCAACTTTATTTGTAACTGTTATTAACGCGGTATTGCACTATCATCGAAGATATGTAGTTTGTATCTGGACGAAATCGGGCTAGTAGCTATATAAGTTGTAATCTAAATAATTTTGTTTCAGAAAACTATATTAGACAGCATATCTCAAGATGACACGACGTTTAGTGGCGATGGCTACACTTCTCTGGCCATCATCTACGCGACCCTTGCCATCTGCAATTGGATGGCTCCATCCGTGATCACGCTAACGGGTCCTCGGGGCGCTATGATCATAGGCGCTCTTACTTACCTGTAAGTACAAAATATTTTTTTAACTTTTAACAGCGTAATCACAAGTATATGCAATCATTGGATAACTGGTCGAGGAGCCTGATGGGGCTGATGGAGTGATCCTGTCTTGTGCGCCTAAAGTAGTTTCTTATGTATCTGGGTGTTAAATATGTCTTCAAGTATTATGTTTGTGATTTCTTTGTTGTTTGATATCCGTAACACAAGTGCTATTTATTTCGGAGTCAGGTCAGGTCAGGTGTATGAGATGTTGTGTGAAGTATTCATAATAAATTGGTAATCGTGTTAGTTGTGTTCTGTAATGTCACATTTCCGCACTAGACTTCTCATACCTCTTTACTTTCATAGGTTCTGAGTAGTACTTGGTCTAATGTTACCTCATTAGAAATTTTTTGTAGCAACCAACGAAGAATAAGAGTACAGCGATCTCAGTCTTTACATGGTTCCTAATGCGTTCGAATTCGCTATACAAAAGGCACTATACAAATGTAGTTCTGTATCCCAGGCCAACACCCCCGCGACCGCAGTCTGCTATAAATGGCAACCTGCAATCACGGTTGATGCGCCATGGACTGGAATGTCTATTTCTAAATGCGTCAAAAAAAATTATTGCTTTTTATTCTCATTTTTAGGGTAAGAACTACATATAGTTGAAGAAATAATAATAGCTTAAGTCAAGATCATACGTCTTTCTTTTATCTTTAAGTGTACATTATTAAAAATCTTCTTGGTCTAGAAAAACATTTCTTACCTTTTAATTCCTTATTTATTAATTAATCGAAGACCCCCAATACTATCGTCCGTGAGGACCTGTCCATTGAAGAGATCGAAACGCTACATATACATAAAATGTGTTATTTTTTTCTTTATATTAATTAGCAATAAAATATACGGATGCTATGGTAACATCTGTGCAAATATAAGCAGTACGTAGCTTGTAATAAACCAAGGTAAATAAACTTGTAAGGGGAAATTGCAAGGCACAGCACGTTGCCGGCAAGGCATTGACTTTAAATTTCTAACGCAGCTCAGCCGGTGAGCGGCTCGCTCCGAGGACCATTGTGGTTTGTTTGACACACCTCTATATTATGCGTAGGTGTGTCAGCATTGACCCACATGTCATATTCGCAAATTTCATAACATTTTTCAAAGGCCTTGCTTTTAGTACTGATTGGTGATTATTAATTGGGAGTCGGTAAAATGCTATGGCCTTTTATATATTTGATTAAGGTAACCCGACAGACGTTGTCCTGCCTGTGCAGTGTCTCACATGTGGGACACATCGAACGTGCACTAAGCACAGGTTAAATAACTATAATCGAATTTATGTTATTAAAAATAATAATAAAGATAATTTCGAACACGATATTTGCAACTATCAATCACCATAAGTAATATTAAACAAGATTATAGGGTCGTTAAGTTTTCTTAAATTTAAACCATAAGAACTTTTTCCATGACCACAGTATTCATATTAATATACATATATATAATGACGGATTTTAAATACGGTAGTCAATATATTTGAAAGTATTTAACTTCAGTTGTAGCAGCGATATATGTATTCTAGACATTACAGCGTATCATATCTTTAGCGAATTGTTTCTAATTTGCATGAACAACTAGTAGCATATTTTTTACAATAGTAGCAATGTTTTTCAAATGTTCGTCGTACTCAAATCGTACATAGTACTATAGAAGTAGTTGTTTAGATAAATTAATAACCAAATAAATGTGACCATGTATGTCATCATCTATTTAACAATCCATTAATTTATATATGCGTAATTATTTAACGCAAACAAAAATGTATTATATATATGCTGCTTTTGCTTATATCCATAATGAGAAAGATTATAAATTTGAGCTTCAGATTTTTCATTATCTTTCCCCGCTACTAAAGTCGTTATGTAAAAAGGCACCTGAAGTTTGCGAATTTGTATAAGTATTACACATGTTTGGTAAGATTAAATTTATATTCGCTTGTTTGTCTCTTCCTATTGCGTTGATAAGATAGAGATGCGGTTAGATTTTCCTCTTAGGATAGGACTAAAAAATGCTGTAATAATCAGGAAATTATTTACGTAGATGCAGCTTTAAACTATGTGACAATTATCCTTATCCTAACATATATTATTAACGCGAAAGTTTGTGGTTTTTGCATAATGTTTGTTACGCTTTTACCCTGGAACGGCTTAACAGAACTGAGTGAAATTTGGCGCAGAGAGTATCAATAGTCTGGAATATCACATAGGCTACCTTTTGTCCCGAAGACAATTTCCCGTAGGCTGGCTTTTTACTTTATGACATAGATTCTTTTCGGTAAAATAAGGGTTCCTCAGGCATGCGATGAATGCCTCGCGGGCAAAGTTACGGGCGGAAAGTTAGTATGTAATATTATCAAAGCCAGTCTCCAGCATACTTTCACTAGCCCTACTAGCTCGCCGGGACGTCGTAACATGTAAGCTATTATCATGGTTATGTGAAGACATTATGCCATCTTGTACGTAGAGTGCTATCGCATCAATGCTCCGCTCAAGTCCACATGCCTCAGTAATTTCACCGCGCAATTGCATGATAGTCTGTTATAAACTTAATACTAAAATCTTCTAACTCTTTCAAGCGGAACAATTTGATACGGTCTGTAATTAAAAAAGGAACAAAAATACCAGCTTCCTTCCATTTTGTTATTGATGATGACATTTTTTTTAATTAACGTCGACAATTATGTGAAAATAAGAATGTCATTTTGTGTAATGCTTGTTTTACTCGTGATTATGTGGGTAGATATGTATGTACATTACCACCATGATTGATTTCATAGTTAAATATATCAAAGAATAAATATTATATATGTACTATATTATATATTAGATGCCTGCCTGTGTTTAAACGGTTAGTGAAGGATCACTTTCTATCATTATAGTTATATCTAATTATATTTCCTTAAATACAATCTATTTATATTATGTATATTTTATTATATTTTTTTACCCAACGCAGCAATTATTTTTATTTTTATTATTACACAATTATTATAATACACTATTTTGATTGTATTTGAAACAAAATGATACACGGAATAAAAATGGATACTTTAAAAGAAGCTTTAAACTTAATTAATTTCATATAAGTTGGATATAAACTCATTAAATAACAACGTATATTATCAAATAAGTGATTGAGCTAGGATTGACGATTAGAACGTAGGTAATCCTAGCGTCATCTCTCAGCTTTCTTACTATTGATAGGGTAAGCTGTTATATCGATATTGTAAGCTCGCTTCCTGGTTATTACAAGAACCAGGCTCGCTTTAAATTCCTATACTATTAGACACTAGATAGGCCATTACTGGAACCTATGAATGATATAACCATTGATTACGTTAGTTGCCTTCCTATTGTAACTGGATTATTCTAAGGTCTTTGATCTTTCTGATTGAAGCAGAAGTTTTATCAACTAAGATTGTATAGTTATGAGTAATTAGGTAGGGTAAGGTAGGTAAAAGTAACTCTTGTCTGTTTATTCTTTTTGTTCGATCGATTTATGATAAGGTAAGAAATATTGTATGACATTTTTATTTGAAAATTTAATGTTTAGCAGTCATTGCATCAGCTTAAAAACCTTTACAATCTGGCCCATGTTGTTAGGCTATTTACTGTGATTTTACATTAAATTCCTTTCCGTAAATATTAGTTTCATTGTCAAAGTAAAAATACTCCAATTGTAATATTAGTGGGATGGCCATAGAACTAAACCGTGGTCTAAACCTTGAAGATCCTGAATTTATTCATTTCACTGCATTATGTTGCCTGACACTCGTAAACTCGCTTATCAAAATCTCTAGAAGACTTCCCGTTGACCTAGGATCATGAGATATGGCAAGACACAAGGTCTCACGGTACAAGCAAAGGAAAAATATCCGAATACCTTTAATTTGTAATGATGTCACATAACTATAATGCAGAGAACCTTGAAGGTTCAAGACCTAATTAATCGTCATCGTTAGATTTTTATTGAGAAGGTTGTATGTGTTATAGTCAAAAGTATAGTTAGTTCTGAACTTGCACCTTAGTTTATAACACACCATACCCCAATGCGGGAGCCGTTATAGCAGAGCCTGCTTTGAATTTTAAATAACTTTGAAGCAAAAAAGAACACTCTAGGCGCATTTGGTAGCCACAAAGGAACTGTGAATTGAAATAAAGCAAAGAAAATATTTTAAAAACAGGTTAATAATGAGATTACAGTACAGCTAATTCGAAACGCGATTTAGCTATATCTAGAATTCGATATTCATTAAAAAAATATATTATAACCTTCTTTTGTACTTGAATGCTTAGTTCATTCAAACGAGTTTCGTTAAGAGGAAGAAGTTGCTTAGCTTAAATGGCTTGTAGACAGCTAGCACAAGGGAAGGATATAGCCTACTATTTGTCCCGGGAAAGCCCGCGTTCCCTCGAGATGCAGTACTAAGCGAAACTCTTGTTGTATATAACGTTGCGTTTGCGTAATAGCGTTTGTAAATGCGTCGTAAAATCTTGGGGAACTCTTTATGAATATGTTACATATCGTTAAGCCGCGGTGCGTCGCTAGACTTAAAGAATATTAGAAAAAATTATATCTGCGCTTGCCAGTACGTGATCTCCACTCCAGAACCTTACGCTGCTACTTCAACTTGCTAATCCACCAATTTACGAATCTCCTCTTTTCTGTTGTGATCGCGTATAGTATCCTATAACTCAAAACTAAATAAATAGGTTATTTAATCTGGACAAGATTGAAGGAATAATAGACTTCTATTAAATTAATTGCCACAGTTTAAATAACTTGTATAATTAAATGAACGTCAATGTAAAACATCTATCGCTGTTGTGTGGGTGGAAGTTTGATAGGCAATGTGATATTTCTGCCGACAACAAGTTGTGTAGTTTCATTACAACTCTACGTACGCTATTCACTTCCTAATAAATCTTTCATTTAGCATCCAAGGTTAGCGTGCCTTTGTAGCACTCGTAAAAATATATATCATTTCACTTTTTAAAACGTGCCCATTGTTAATGTAATGCGTAATAACAATTGTAATGTGCCTGTGTAACTATTTCATTGCTAATTCGCTTTTAATTGTTCACAAAATTAAATAATGTTTAACTAGTTTTTTTTTACTGATTATGACAATTGTGATACTTTTGTAATGACTGTAAATCACATGAGTGCGACTTATTTTTTACGACTGTTCTATTATGTAGTACCTAATTGTTACCTTAATCGATGTTAAGGAAAATTACGTTGAATGTTGGCAAACAACTAACACCTACGTACAGTGTTGTTAATGTAATCTAAAATGAGGTTTTAAGTAAATAATTATCTTTTTTCTTTCGGGCGTATTTAATGCTTAACTGTTCCGACGTCGATTCCAGCGCCACTGGAGATATTTGTGCCTTTAGTGCTTCCGAAATCAAAACTGGATAAAATAAATGATACATTTTGTTAAATCAACAGCTAAATATATTAATATGTGAAGTATAATAAGCAAATAGCTTGTTATAGGCATGATTATTTCGGGCATGTTTCGCCCAAAAAGAAATTTGAATAAAGTATATTAATAAAATAAACCTCTAACCAGATGAAAATTGGTTTTATTGTAAACTATAATTTAAAAATATGCAAAAAGATAACCTTAGTTATGACATCAGCTATAATCACTTTCATTTATTTTTTTTAAATGTATTAATATTTTATAACTCTGCCAAAGAAAAATGTTTAAAAAAACAAAACAAAACTAATAATTACTTGTGAACGTTGTTTTGCCATATAAATTAGTGTCATGTAAAAAATCGCTTTAATATAGTTTAGGAGTTCATCGCAGAAAAAACAACGAAATCTTTATATGTAAAACTTATGTACTCGATTTTAGTCGCAACGGGCGGCTAGTCTATATATTTTGAACTAACCTTTTAAAATTATTAATACATAACTAGCGACCCGCCCCGATTTAGTACTATCCCTGAGATATAGACATTATGCCATCGCGGACTTTTTTGTAGACCATTTTAAGGTGTACAATACATACAAGTACATCACTACATCACATTAGAAAACTCTAAAATTATCAGTATATTTCTACTATATTATGCATGTATTATACATATAAATCTTCTTCTTGAATCATTCTATCTATGTATTTAAAACAGTGGTTTTTAAACTTATTTCTTTTATCGCTGCTTTTCATTCATAAACTAGAAAATGAACTTTATAATATTAATAATATATTTTATAACATATATATTAGTCTTTTAATTACTATTAAAAGACTATACTAACTGATATAACTGTTTTTATACTAATCTAATGAGATGCATAAATTTGATGATATTTAAAGAGTTTGTTGATATCAAATTCAATTTTACTCAAATACAGTATAGTAAGCAGTGTTGTCACACCGCTAAATCCACGTTCACAGAAATGTGACGATGGAAATGCTATCAAAAATCGATCAACGATAGACCACAGTCCAGGGTACAACTGCGGATTTGTAGCTTATTGTTGCCAAACTGTTGTAGCCATTTTTGTATTTTATTTTTATTTCCTCGTTCGTTGTCAGCAAAGCAAAGTCAAAACAGCAACGACATTAGTTTTTATTAGGTTCATTAGGTTCAAGTCATTGCCTTGTAGTTGGAAATTCATATTATTAAGCAATGTATAAGGGTCTGTCAGGTATGCGATAACATTCTTTGATATGATGAGATTTTAGCGCAATTCTGTGTCTTTGTTTTACAAGAACTCTAAGACAGAGTTAATCAGATTGTAAAAACGAGTCAGACAATTTCCTTTTGATACCCAAAGCAGTTCTGAGTGAAAGATCAATCTGTTGAAGTCTTCATCATTATCAACTCAAAGCTGATTAAATAAATAATCTGTCATTTAAAGAGTTGTTTCGGATTTTATTGACTGCTCTGATGACATGTTGCAATGATTGAAATGATTGAATTCTATCGATGTATAACACAATGTACAGCAACATATCAGGAATTTTGTTTTTTTAACGATATCAAGCCTCTTTGCCTTTTTTTAACGATATCAAGCTGGAGCTCCATCTGTAGCAGCTGATATAATATTCTTCAACGGAATTCCTTTTTCATCGCTAAACTTTTCCAGTGTTTTTAACAAGGTGTCTCGTGTCTCTAAATTTCTAGCAATTAAAGTGCTTGACTTATTTTTTCATCTGTACTAATATTTTATTTATTTATTTAACTTTATTGCACAAAATGTTACAAAATGTACAAATGGACGACTTAATGCCAGATGGCATTATCTCCCAGTCAACCATTACACAAAACTGATATATATATATAGTGGTGTATATTATAAAGCGGATCCATTTATAGAGGAAGGCTTTTGGCTATATAACATTACGCTAAGACCAATAGAAGCGTAGCGTCAGTGAGAAATGTTGCAAAAATGGGGAAAATTATTCACATTTGAGGTCTTCGCATGCGCTGCATAAACGGTTTAAGTTATTGAAAAACTATGTATGAAAGAATTATTCCTTTTTAATAATAGAAAAGTTCGCGACAGTATATGTCTATCTCTCAAGATTTACTCATAATAACATTATTTGTCGAAGAAGGCTTGCTGCCATTATAATGTGCAAGCAAGTCGCGCGGCGGCGGGTGAGGGGGAGGTGGGCCTCGCCCCACCGCCGTGTTTGCCACTACCACTCGCGAGTGTATTTTTAAACAAAAGTAGAAATATAATTTATGCCGAAGTACTTTGACCCATTATTTTAAAAACATTATTTTCTTACATATTATTCAAAAAAACTTAATCACTATTATACAATAACATAAACCAACGTGAGCAATCAAAAAATAATCTCGATAGAGTTTCCGACAACCACGTGAACGAAGTCGCGGGCACAGCTAGCCTAGTCTAGTTTAGTCTAGTTTAATAAATCTCACGCAAGACAACAAAAATGCTTCATTAGTTGGTTAAGTGGACTTATCATAGATGAATTGAAAATGTACTATCAGATTATTGCACAATAACTTTTTAATGTTTTTAGCTATTTTATCAATTCGTATTTGGATGGTTTACGGGGCATTGTAGTTCTACTTTTTTTATCGCCGGTAAAATTAACGTTTCTCCGATGGTGCGTGGTTTACCTGTTTGAGCAATTAACAGAGAGATATTGTATGAAGCTCGAAATCCGTAATAGGCTATTCTCCAATTTCTTCATTTTTTTTTTAAATGTTCGTATATATCTGATAATTCATTATAATTTTTATTTCAGCAAAATATGACCGATTTATGCCGAAAAAAAAATATTAAAAATTTGTCGTAAAATATACGCGCCAAAATACCATCCGCCATTTTGGTGACGTCAATAGTACTAAAATATTGTAACCTCAAATTGACATTTGTCATTGACACGATATTGAGTTTGTCGGCTTTGTTGAGTTGTTTTTATTTATATAAAAAGATGAGTTTCTATAACCCGTATCGTTGGTGTGTTGCGTTAAATTGTAAGAATTCGACATTGAAGACTCCAGAAAAGTTATTTATTACTATTCCGAACGATGTTGTTAACCTCAAAATAAGAAAATTTCATTGAATTACACCTATGAATCACACAAATGATATTGTTGTGATAAAGTAATAGAAAGATTTACTTACATAGCTGTTTTTATATTTCTGCATTCGGCAGAAAAGAAATCTGTATTACACGCAAAGAAGTTTGTAATCATTACCGCATCTATCTTCGGTAAATTAGTACTTTCGGCTTTTACAAATCCGACGTCCATGTTTAATTATGCAAAAGTAGCGTAATAAAATACAAAATCTCTAAAATAAAAGGAATTATACACAAAAAAAGTAAAAAATTAAGGAACACAGTCAGTTGTTTACATTTAGATATTTTAGTGCTTGTGACGTCATTCTGGAAAAAAACATGGTGGACGGTGTTTTCGGTCACGTGACTTACAGATAATAAAACTCGGATTTTAATTTTGAAATATAAAATTAATCTTAGGTTTTTATGGAATAACGACATTTTTTTTCAATTCCTCACGTTATTATTTATTCAAGTAACATAATGTTATATTTTTTTGTTGATAGATGAAAATAGCCTATTGTCTTGCTTAGCAGCCTTCGAAAAAAACTTCGATACACTTGGCTGAGCATTATGCCTTTTTCCAGATCTTAAAAATGGGCTATATTTTATTCCTTCTTATCCGGATCCGGATCATCGTTTCGTTTGAAAATATTACACTACTACAAATGTAAAAAATATAAGAAAAATTATTAGCTTGTAGGATTTAAATACAGCAAGTAATGACATGAATAAAACGCTCGTATTGAGCAAATGTATCGATGAACCAGACGATTTCTACCGGGTTGCACCAATAGCATTATTTAAGGTTAGCATTAAGTCTGTAAAGTAAGCTATTGTTTGTTGTAAGCAATTTATAAAAAATTAAAACTTTATATTTTTGTAGAAGTTTGTAATTTACTAAGTGGGATAATTTGATAGTGCTGTACATGTATTTGTGCTAAAAACTTATGTTGAGTCTAGAGATTAAACAATAACAACACTTTTTTTCAATAGACAGAGATTGCTTTTTATGCATTTCTCAAAAACCTAGACTACTAGACTTAGAGTAAAAATATTTCGAATTTATTGTGGATTGAACATAGAACTAATACATACAAATATATATCATTCTTATTTTATACTTAAATCTTGTATTAATTTTAGTATATATAGTTAAACTTATTAATTAAATCCGTTGCCTTACATATTTTAAAGATCTAAGCATACCTAGGGGCAGGCAGCGGGAAGTGACTTTAATTTATACTATGTAGTGACTAGGCTTAGGTATATTTCAACTTACAATTGACTGTCATGAAACTTAGGATCCCATCCACCCTTTATCACACATAATCCTACCCCATTAACATGTGATGTACTTCATGGATAATCCCATATTCGGTGTGTGAATACATATATAATACAACTTAAATCATTATGCAATAATCTGCATATGTGCATATTATTATGCTTGTATTGGGTTATAAAACGTATATAACTTTGTTTTTCGGGGTCAAGGAGGATAATCGAATAAATTATTCTTTGTATTCATACTTAAGTATACATTTCAGTGTAACGGCATTTTGACCAAATATACGTATTGATGCTAAACGTCATATGAAACAATAAACACGTAAAAACATGACCGTACGATTTGCGAAAGGGCATAGCTGTTGCAATATAATAGAGGTTTTCAAATCGAAACTACGAAAATATCGTATATTAAAATTATATCATTATTTATTTATTGAAATTGTTGTTAAACTAGCTTTAACACTCACCTGGAATCGGCATGTTTAGGTTAGTCATAAATCAATTACCTAGATAGTAAACTCTTTTAATACTTAAGGCCATCAGTATCGTTCACTGTTGGAACATCACAAGATACGGGGACTTTTGCCCATAATTGCCGCGCTGGGCAAGCACGGTGATAACCGCAGTGTGCAACGTCGCGATGAGGATGCTGCTGCCCACACCCCCCTGTAGTATTCAAAATTTCGGATGGCCTGGATAGATATACCGCCATCTATCGGTTCCGGTCCCTTAGTCGCCTCTTACGACACCTGGTATAGAGGAAGGTACTATTGCCGCCGGTACCACACGGCCCATTAGGAAGTGCTTTTATAGGCTTCCTTAAAAATATTTGATTGTGAGTTAGGTTTTAAGGACTATTTCGGTGACTATGCATCAGTGAACCATGCATCGGTGCACGAGTTTGTTTCGAACTTATGATGGTTTACAAATAGCGCTTGTGTAAAAGGCTGCACTATCGGAAACTGGTTTAGTATTGTGGTAAGCTTATCCGCAGTATAAATTTATTAATCTGTTTAATTCATAAGAGTGAAAAGGGTTTACGCAAGCTCCCACCCAGGCGAAAATGTTGCGGGGCTTGCTAGTCACTTAATAATGATGTCACCGATGTAATGAAAAGTTCATTGACTTCAGTTGTATCAGGATAGTGTTGTTTATAAGTCGAAAGTTCATATAGTTTGGAAGTTTCTTTTAATTACTGCATGTATTCAGGCCAATTATAACGTTCCCGGGTATAAACCCTTCCAAGATTTCCAATGGGACCGGTTGTTATAGTGCGATACTGTGTGTTTGTTATCTAATTATACCATGCAGTGGGTTGGGTAGACGCAAGTCACTTATGATAGATCATTAACCCATCAAGGAATATATCTTTATAGTTTTCTAATTGTTACTATATACTTATTTATAAGTAAATGTGTAGTAAAATACTCACTTCACTTAAACATCTCGTTGGACTGGTTTATGAAAGGAAGTAAACTATTAACATTATAAAGAATCAACACATTTACTAAGGGTTCTGTATTTCAAACATTAATTTGGAGAGAGCAGAAGCAATCACCTTAATGTTAGAGAAAGTGGTAAAAGCTACCAAAATTATTGCGCTGCTCGAAGAGGGTTGCAGACAATGCTTCGTGGCTCAGAGGCTAAGTGTGAACGCTGGACGGTTCAAAAGATCTGGCAGCGGTATCAAGACACCGGTTCCGTCGAGAGAAAGCCTGGTTCTGGAAGAATACCATGTACCCAACCACGGGATGATCGTTTTCTTGTGAGTCGCGTATTAAGAAATCAGAAGTCTTCGTATGTGAAACTTAAGAACAACCTCGAAGAAATAAGAAATGTGCATATTAGTCTATGGACGGTCAGGAGGAGGCTTCTCGCGGCCGATATACGTAGTTAACACCCGGCCCGCGGCCCTAAGTTACTCCGTGAACACAGAGTAGCCAGGCTTAGGTTTGTTCGAAATTGTGAGTCATGGACTCAAGAAGACTGGAATAGGGTATTGTTCTCCGATGAAGCCAGGATATCTCTGTTCGGTAAAGATCGAAGTCGGGGAGTGCTTCGAATACGAGGAGAACGCTTTGCAGAGGCTTGTTTTAAAAAAACACACCTTACGGTGGGGGCTCTGTTATGTTTTGGGCAGGAATAAATGGATCAATCAATGGATCGTAAAGAGTTAGTCTTCATTAAAAACGGCTCACTGACTGGACATCGATACATAACGGCAGTTTTAATTCCTCATGCACAACCCGCATTGGCCGTTTTAGGCGAAGACTCAATTTTTATGGACAACAACGCTTGCGCCCACCGGTCTAGCGATGTGGAAGCGTATGTGCAAGAGGTTGGCATGGACGTTCTGAAACGACGCGTGAGATCAGTACAACTGGCTCCGCAGACCATCAGAAAACTGAAGAATGTGGTTACCACGGAGTGGGAACGTATTCCGCAAGCAAGTATCCGGGATATTCTCGCTAGCATACCCAGACGAATTCAAGCTGTGATTTCAGCTAGAGGGGGTCACACTTGATACTAAACATTTATCTGCTTTTACTTTATTAAAGAAAAAACAAACAAAAGTCGGTTGGCTTTTACTTCACGAGCATTTGCACTACTAGCGAGCATACACTACTAGTGAACTTTAGCATTAAAACCCATAAATTTTATTTAAAATTTTATGATAATACTGAAGAAAACGATTACTTGCTTATTAATTTACAAAATTGTGAAAGTAAAACTACCTATAATTAATATCAAACAAACCAATAGTAACATTTGAAATGGTTCATGCTTAGGTAAACGTTTTTTTTGCAAATGAGTGTATATTTCTCTAAGAAGACTTGCATTTTTTCTTATAGCATTCTCTCAAGATACCTCTGGTTCTAAGATAATACTGGACGCAGACATTTAATTAATATAACCAAAATTGTGAAACAGTACTTTTCATACTCTATTTTACATACGAGAAGACATCCGAGCATTCCTTATAACTGTTCGAAAATTTACTCTATGCAATTAACTCTTATTCCCAACTAGCTTTCCACTCACGTTATCGTAAGCGTAGACTTCACTTTATATCGCTTCCAGCTGGTTTTCCTTGGATAAAAGTAGGCTGTGTACGCTAATCTACCACCGCACAAAATCTTGTTAATCCCTTTGTAATAGAAAAATAAAACTATCCTAAAAGAACTGTACATTTTACACATTTACCATACCCATTTGCATATGACTAGACCATCCACCTTCACACACATAAGCATATATAATATTACTGAGGTAATAGTATGATCATCATCATCAGGATCAGACGATGGACGTCCACTGTAAGACAGGGGCCTCCCCAAAAAAGAGGGAATGTGGGCAACATAATTGCAGCGCTGGGAAAGCGTGGTGGCAATCGCAGAGCCTAAGTTTGCGACGGACATGCTGCTGCCATTCCCACCCCTTGCTTTTGGGCTATATTGTACGGTTGAATATACCGCTCTTCGTCGGTTTTGGTACCTTAGTCGTCTCTTACAAAATCTGGTACTATTCTGGTCTGCCGTAATTAGGATAATATAAGCATCAACAATGATTCTTCTATTTGTTTGTAGGTTTTTCATAGTGACGTTCCTGTTCCCACGCACGTGGTTGTTGTATGTGGCGAGTGTGTTGATTGGCGCAGGCGCCGCCGCCATATGGACCGGCCAGGGCAACTACCTGACTCTCAACAGCGACGCTGACACCATCTCGAGGAATTCTGGTGTCTTCTGGGCTATGCTGCAATGTAGGTGAGAAAGAATTTGATTTTTACGGCCAATACAGGTTAATTCTTTTTTATCATGCTCATAGGACCATGTAATAAAGGGAAAAATATATAGAACAAGCTGAAAGCAAGCATAAACACTTTTTTTCTTTTGTCTTTAGAACTAAGGCCTATACACGTTTTATCTTTGCAGTTTGTTCTTCGGAAATCTTTTTGTGTTCATAAAGTTCCAAGGCAAAAGTCACATCGATTTGGAAACGCGTAATGTTGTTTTTGGCGCTTTAACCGCGGTGTGCGCTGTAGGCATCGTGTTCTTGCTGCTTCTGCGACCAACCAGGAAGACGCCAGCACTTGACGATGCTAAGGTAATTAAAAGAAAGTATCTATACACATAGTAAATTAATACACAAATAGTATGTTAACTAATTACGAATTAACGTCTGAGTAATCCAGCAATAGGTTTTCCGGCAGCAACAAACACACAAAAAGGGGCTGTCCCCCGGAGACGTTTTTACTAACGTCAGAGTCAGTCAGCATTAGGCTCGTCATAAACGGTCGTAGCTCTGGAGTCGATCAGATCGAGCAGATGTTCCCTTTTTGCAAACGTAGCGACTTATGACTTTCACTAATATATTCTTCATCTAAAATCTGGGTAATAAACAGAATATATCTAAGAAAAAGGTTTATTTTCAGAATGATATTGGCAGGAATGAGGATGAAAGTCCGATGGAAGCGTTCAAAGGCGCACTCAAATTGTTCTGCACGCGTGACATGCTCTTGCTCAGTATCACGTTTATTTACACCGGTGAGTAGAGGCAAATAATTTTATCTTTAAAAGATACACCAGAATTGATCTATAAATTATACCGTTAAATGTGAAATGTTAAAAACGCGACGTGTGTAAACGAAGTTAATGTATCAGGCTAAATTGAGGAATAATAGTGCATAGAAGGCATTGAAATCATGAAATATTGTAGCACAAAAACGGTGTGAGATAGCAGCGCTCGTTATAAGTCGATGCGGTGCGCTATATTTATGGCATTAGCATAATCTTGCGGTGAACTAAGGTGAAGACGTCTCAGGTTTTTATTATTTAAGTTTAGGTACTCTTTAGCCGATTGTGTTAAATCTCAATTCTTTAAACATCTTGCTTGTTCAGAATTTAATCACTCAGTGATGTTCAGAATTTGATCACTCATTGAGAAATACACGTTGTCGAAAAATACTGGGATATTTTTGATCGTGATCTATTTAATGTTTAGTATGAACGTTGAAATTAGTAACACTGAAGGTGCGGGTTACTTTAAAGTCTTTAATCTTTGACCATTCAGTAAAAAGCTGTAACAGACACCTAGTCTATTAGCTAATTTTCAGCGTAGTATTGAACGTTAATATTCTTACCCAATTTAATAAAAACTGATGACCTTTATGAATGACATATATATTTTTATACACATGGCGTTTTTTATGTTGGTCATAGTTACCCCACCACAGTTAAGGTAACTCTGAAGTAGATTTCATACAAACTTGGTCTGTGTTGGTATCTCACTGTCACCTATTTCTACCGCCCAACAGCAGGCAGTGACATTACTGGATCAACATTACAAGACACAAAGTTGACAACGTGCTAGTGATAACCTTGTGATGATGCTAGCGATAGGCATAGGCTGCGGTGATACTTACTATCACGTGATCCGTGTGCTTGTTTGTCGATACAGTCATATAATAAATGTGATTAACAATTGACCTAGCCAAAATTTTGATTAACAAACTATTCTTGCACCAGGCGTTGAACTATCGTTCTTCAGCGGCGTGTACAGCCCCAGCATCGGTTTCACGCTGGCTATGGGAGAGAACGCCAAGCAGCTGGTCGGCCTCTCAGGTGTCTTCATCGGTATGGGAGAAGTTCTTGGTGAGTTGACAGACGAAGTAGTATATTTATTTAATAGTTAAAATTGTTAGGCCTTCGGGGGTATAGCTAGTTTTATATGCGGCAAACGGCGTCACATTATGTAAGAAAGGATGTGGGTAATTTAGACTTTAGAAAGCAGCTTGTTTTTTATATAAATAATACTGCGGTAACTTAAATTTCAATGATCTACAATATCATAGGTCAGTGTTAGATAATTTTTGTAATAATTCGTTAAAATAACAAGAAATAGCTGCTTCTTCATTGGTTTTACCGTCAAAAGACAAAACTTTATTAATAGTAAAGTCATATGTAAAATGCAATAGATATTTGCCGGGTAATGTCCCGTCGTACAAAACGCATTGCGTCCAAAACTAACCATACTATTTGCATCTATAAAGAAAGTGAATAACTAGTTATTACGTTATTAAAAATTTAGTTATTGTCGTCTTTTATTACTTATTGTTTCGTAGAATACAGCTGGTGTATAATTATGTATTTACGTCATTTCATTGGCACTTAGTCTGTTGTAATCGTAATGCCAATAATCTATTGTTGCTTTGATGTGTTCTCTATAGTTAATTTAATCTTCACTTATCGTCTACTCGAGATTCCTTTGCCCACGATACGTGAAGAAACAATGCCATCAGATAGATATATTGTTTAATCTGTCTTATTTTCGTAATAACAATAGATCCTTTGCCGATATCGTTAATCGAGTCTATATCTTCTTTCATAATAGCATTGACATTATCTAGATTCGATGGCTATTGGCTTACATTTGAGATCTTTAAGGTCACGCTGGCACACATTTCCGTTATCTTTGTTTTAGGCATGTCGTTAAACTAATAAATGCATTTTCAATTCCGTTAAATTTCGGTCGAATAATCACGAACTAGATATATTAAAAATAGTTAAGAGAAACAAATAAATAATGACTACTTTAATACTAGCAATTATTCTCAGGGATCTATAGGAATTATATATATATGTATATATAATATTTAAATATATATATTTAACACCCGCAGTACTCGCAATACCCGCAGCACACGCAAATATTCCTCGTATAAATGTTTGTCCTGGTTGGGGATCGAACCTTACATATTACTTACTATTGGCCCCGTCAATCATTAAATTTGTACTTTTGTGGTTCAGATGTGTGATACTAGACTTTTAGTGTGGATAGTAACCTAATCATTTACTTCTTCCGAGTATCCGCAAATACAGTCTCGTTCTGATTACGTGGCCTCTAAAAGGCTCCTTTAGGCGTCACTTGGACACCTTCCATGGCTGTTGAAAATCGCTCGCTCTATAAATTATTAAATAACTCCAAAGCCTATTTGCTTTGATGACACTACCAATTAACATCTAGAGTAGAACAGCAATTGTCCAAAACAAACGAGGCCGATATATTTTGTAAAATATACAATGTGCTACATGATTAGTTATATATATGGCTTGACGGCAGTAATACTATATTGTGTGCCGGGGAACAAGGGTTGGAACGTGCGTTCGATGCTCACCAAGGACAACATTTATATGATGAATATTCGGGTTTGTTCTGTCTGAGTGTTAAATACGTATTTAAGTATTATACTTGTGATTCCTCTGTTTACTGTAACATAGGCGCTTTAAGCGACTTATCTCGGAGATGTTGAGTGTGTTAAAAAAAAACAAATTTATTAGCACTTGTTTTTGTTGTCCAATGCGACGTTAGTTCAGCACAAAGCTTGTTTCTAATTATAGGCCTATTTTTTTGTAACTAACTAATATAGTGCTGATTTACTCGGAAGTTAATTCCAGCGCCACCTTCGAGATCGGCGTGGCAGCTCTTTAATAAGCGGCGGTAAGGAGCCCCAATTGTTCCGTTTCGTAAATATATTGGGAAAATAAATTGAGATATAAACTTTCCCATCTATAAAGTTGGACCAAACTGCACACAGTGAGCATAGTTTGATTCAAATCGATTCTGTAGTTTAGAAGTTCATACTGGACAATGTTACACGAAGTCTTCTATATTTATAAAAGGAGATGTTGTCTGACTGAAATATCAAGGGTCCAAACTTTAAGGGCTAAAAACTTAAAATTATGAGGGTGGCGGTCACAGGGGTTCCTTCTAAAACGTAAGAGAGCACTAAGGAATGGTTTTTAAAAAATCACCCCTTCTGGGGGGGTAAACAGGGGTGCAGATTTAGTATAAAACTTTGCTGTTTTTGAAGTTGTTCGAAAAAAATCAGTATAGAGGTCATTCATTGAAAGTAAATTGTAAATACTCTATATTCGAAAACCATCCCTTGAGAGGGGGGGGGGGGGGGGGGGGGGAACAGTATGAAAATTCAATTTATTGCGGGTTAAACTGCGAGGCATTTCATAAAGATATAAGACGTTTTAAAGGCCTATCAACAAACGGTGGTAGATCGGTACTAAGTATGTGTACCGATGTATCGAGCAATCAATTAGTTATAATTGCATTACACTTGACTTTCAACTCTAGTGACATCATTAATACTGTAGTATCGATGGCCGCCAAAATCGTGTACCTACTGATAAGTAAACGATATATCTTGTAGATGCTCGCTGTTTACAAATTTATTATTTGTATCTTTTAAAAAAATACGCGGCTTATTTAATCATGGCAACGTCTCGTTGTTTTACTCGCGTAGTTATTATTTCCGCAATAATACTAGCCTCTAACAGACAGACAAAAATTTAAAGATTTTTTTGTTATAACATAACTAACTACTGTACATACTTACATATTATGTCTATCGTAAAAAACTATTTTTTTGATATTACATACAGACACTTCAATTTTATTTATATGTACAGGTCAAAGCTTATTTTAGAAATTACATATGAAGTCGACGTTGGCTACGAAGTTTTTTATAAATTATTGCCCGTGTTTTTATGACATTTACCTAAGTTATATTATTGTAAAGTGTTACCTAAATAGTCATAGTTTTTGCATGAAACAGTCACTGACATCCATATGTCGCGATGGCGCAAATAATAGTCATCCTATCTTATGCGCCAAGGATTGTGGGTTCGATATCCGCCCACGACAAATATGTGTGTTTATTCTGTGGCTGGGTGTTAAATAATATAAACTTTTTTTAACACAAATTAGCGATACATATAGTATTAGAACATTTACATGAACAGCTGTTGTGTTGTTGTTGTTTGTTGTAAGTTTAAAGTAAGAGAACTGCTTGTATTTCCGATCAACAGGCCTTCTATCCCATTTTGTATTATTTAATGATATATTTCAACAAATATCGAACTTTAAAAGACTAGGAAATTATCTAAAGCATGATAAACTAATTACAGATAAATTACATGATGAATTACAGAGAAATTAATGCAAAGAGGAATGCTGTTTTATAATTTCAAAAGGTATACTTGAAAACAAAATGCACGCATGCGGGTGTACGTATATGTATATGTGTGTGTGTGTGTGTGTGTGTATATGCATGTGTGTATGAGTGAGAGAGATGGAAATTGATGTAGTTTTTTAATTGATTGCATTTCTGTACTAAAAATCAGAGAAAAAAGCAATCACAAATATAATAATTTCCGTAACAAGTACTTTAAGCAACTTATCTCGGGAGGCAGGTCAATGTATGAGATGTGGGGTAAATTATTATTATCTAAAAAAAGTAACCTAAGAAACTCGTTACAAAATTACAGGTGGAGCCCTATTCGGTATCTTAGGCTCGAAAACGACGAGATGGGGCCGCGACCCGATCGTGATCATGGGCTACGCGATCCACCTCACCAGCTTCTTCTTGATTTTCATCAACCTGCCGACGGAGGCTCCATTCGGGGACACCAACGAAGTGTCCTACATCAACCCCTCGCCGTACCTGGCCATGTTCTGCAGCTTCCTGCTCGGCTTCGGGGATGCATGCTTCAACACTCAGATTTACTCTATGCTCGGTGGAAACTACTCGGATAACAGCACCTCAGCGTTTGCTCTATTCAAATTCACCCAGGTGAGTGCCTTATAGTATTAACTAGAATCTTAAACAGTGATAAGGTACCGGCAGAGTATAATTACTATGAGGTACTCCACCCCTTGTACTAGATGTCGTAAGAGCTGACTAAGGTACCAGAACCGAATGCAAAGTGCGAGGTTGGGCTGCAGCATTCCCGTCGCGAAAGTTGCGCTTTGCTATTGTCAACATGCTTGCCCAGCGTGACTGAAAGAATTGGCATAGGATGACCTAGGCGAACAAACCTTAACCAGGTAGCAGAGGTATTTTGCTCAAAATTGTCACGCTGGGCAAGTATGTTGGCAATAGCAAATCGCAGCTTTCGCGACGGAGATGCTGCTGCCCATCATAATATATTAGAATAGTACTACTAGCATTCGCTCGCGACTTAGTGTACATATTTATAAATTAGCAGCGCCTCGCGGTTTTACCCGCGTATTTCCCGTTCCCGTGAGTAAATTATAGAAGTAGCTTAAGTTACTCCTTATATCAGCTATCTGCCAGTGTAAGTCCCGTTAAAATCGGACCAGCGTTTAGGCAGTTTCAGAGATTAGGCAAAATAATCAGTCCAACAGTTTTTGGTGTTATTGAGATATTTCTAGTAGGTACATAAGTTTGTTTTAAATCAATTTAGTTATACTAGTAAAAGACCATGCAAGCAATTTTTCCCATTTTCGATACTAAGTAGGTGTGAGTTCCATCAAAGAACACGAAGTTGAGACGAACAAAAAAGATATAATGAAATGATAATTAGAACTTGACATTGCTTATTCATAATCCGTGTTAAAAGGTTATCGACTCGAAACTGGCGCACGGTCAATATTTATCACATGTTTTTATGCTATTGCCAAAATATCACAAATAGAATTAATAATGAACTTTTGCATTAGTCTAGTTTTTGTACGATAATAATATGTTCGGTATATATAATTTTCATGATGTTCTTTGAATTATGTTCATTTATTATTATCTCTCGATTAGTCTTGTATCTGATGACATTAATTGAATAGAAATGTTGCTATTTAAGGTGTTTGAGTAGCTATCTAATTTAACTTCGATGTTGATCAGCGAAATTAATAAATATTTAAATAATATCAATTATAAAACTACTTGATAAATATCAGTAGGATTAAGTTTACCTGCAGAATATTTTAATTGGATTATATTTTATATGTAGGTAGGATGTTTAGAGTTGAGATCAGTTTTTATTATTCAATTATCAGTAGAAATGGCTAATACGCGAGAAATCTATTCATGTTAGTTTTTTTCTCGATGTTCTACAGATTCTACACAATCGGTTTCATTTGTCAACTAACATTTTGAATATTTAATTTGCAGTCAATGGCGGCGGCGGCGTGCTTCTTCTACTCGTCCCGCGCGTACCTGTCCGTGCAGCTAATCGTGCTGGCCGTGCTGGCGTCGCTGGGCACAGGCGCGTTCTGCCGCGTGGAGTGGGCGGCGCGGCAGCGGGCGCGCGCGCGTGCCCTGGACGCCATCGACGACAAGATCAACCCCGCCGCGCATGCGCTCGCCGACAACGCGCTGCACTACGACTGAGCGGTGCGAGTTCCACGCGTAGTTTGTTAAGCTCCGAGATTGTAAAGGTATTAATCGAAATTTAAAATACGAGTGCGACCGGTGGGTAAAACATCCTTCGTGGTCCGTATTTGGGAGACGGAGGAAGCTTAAACGACTTTTTTCATCTTTATTATTCTTTTTTCCTTTATATTATTCTTTTTCACTTTGTCTCAATTCAAAGATTTCATATACTCTCGATTATCGCATTATATATTTTATCGACGAAAAATATAAATGTAGAAGCGTTCTATCTTGTCCTGCATTCGCCGTTATGATAGTGGTAAGATGCGTAAGCGCTAAGAACTCTTCCCTACTCTGGGCGCACTTAAAGATTGTAGGTATTTGAGGGTCACACTGACCCTCGTCATGTTCTATTTACTTAGAACTAAAAACTTTTATACTGCATGACTTTTGATTTGAGTGTGTTTAATGAATTTTGTCAACAATTGATTCATAGAACTCGTCATTGTAATAACTGACCACGCAGGCGACCCCCGTCAAATACGACAAGCACGTCATTATACGCAGGAAACAATTGTTGTAATAATTTTGTTCTCAAATATCAGACGTTTGACTAATTTAAATTTTTAATTTTAAGTAATTATAGTATTATGAGGGTTAAAATATATAATTACAGGTTGAAAGTTTCTTGGCCATCATGTTATTTATTCCGATATTTGGCTAATCATTTTTTGCAGCATTTTTTCTATCGTAACATTTAATTTATAATAATTTTCTACCTGTAAACTCTAGTACACTTACCATTCTAATGTTTTGTACTCTAGTTAGGAATGTTAGTCGCGATGTAAGTAGTTAAAAAATATTTTTACATCTGTAGATGCATGATTGTTACATGATAATAAAGTTTATTGTAAATATTGTATTACTGGCTTGTAAATTTTAGTTATTTTCTAGTGGGCAAATTTTTTGATTATAATTTACAAGGTTTATAAAACAAACTTATATATTTATCCATTTTAAATAAACACAGAGCCCTATATTTTTTAGGTTCTTTTATATGTTGTTTTATTATATTTAGTAAAGGAATGCAAGTTCACAGGGTTTTGCATAAGACTTAGTCATGGACTAAGTACAGAGTTATTTGCGTAAATTTGTAAATAAATGAATTAATATTCGACTTTGTATATAAAAGTGTAAATAATATAAAATTTCGTAGCTAAAAGCGTATTATTGATTTGAAGATATTGATAAGTAAAAATAACTAGAAACATGTTAACAGATGTCACTAAACATGGACTGTTAGAGATGCTGGCATTTGTGATTGATCTTCTGATTGTACTGTGCATCTTAATTTCATTGTGAGAAATTATGTCCTAGCCAGAGCATACTAGAATGTAAACTAAGTTTTTGTTGGCTTTGTGTATGGTGCAATATGAAAGATAGATGGGATGACCTTATTTATCTATAACAAATAAATCATATTTACTTTTACTTTATACAAATTATACTTAATCAAATTAATTGGTGATCTTTTTTTTTATATTAGCAATGATTTGTACTGTGTATGATTTAAAATATTCAAATAAATTCAACCAAAAAAGTAGTAAATATATATTTTCTAGTCTGAATATTACTGAGATTACATATCACCAGCAAAATGTATTGAATATAAAAATGTTTTTTCTGTAAAAATAACCTTTTAATGTAAAAAAATACATTCCATGAGACTTATGTATTCTGCATTTATACTACTGCAAGTTCATAATCAAGACATTCTGTAAATATTTATATGAGGTTCCATGTAACACAATTCATGAATGAGATATTGTACTTTAAATTTTTTCTTATTAGTGTAAATTTAACATAATCCCATCTAGTCAAGTTTCAGAATTGTTGAATCAGGCAGTGTTATATAAAACAAATACCACACTTGTTGTAGGCTTATAAAATGGCAGCATGTTATAAATAAATAATATTTTAACACTAAGAGTTTTTATTTATGAAATAATTTTATTGTGTGTTGATTCAACGATAGCATATGCCTCTTTATTAATTTATTTATTGATAGTATTTTTTTATAATATTTCTCAATTCATTTTTATATTCCAATCTATTAATAATATCAAACATCAAAGCTCCACTGATACTTTTGCAAAATATTCCTTTTATCCTTTCCATTCCATGTGACAATTAAGTACCAACATAATCATCACATTAGGACATAAGCTTTGTTTAGTTTAATATTAACAGCTCCTGCTTACAAAATACACTTTTGTAAAAGTGACAGTGATGCACCAGGGTTGTAAAATGTTTAAGGGAATTTAGAGGATAAGAAGAAAAATCCTTTTGCACATTATCATACCAACTATGTAATAAATTATGAGTACCTACTATCTATTTATTGTTGTGTTCAGAATCTTCTATTTCACCCAATTTGAAGTCCATAGGTTTATCATATCCCATAATTTTGGCATAGTACAAGGGGTTCGTAAAGTGTCTTGCTTCAATGAACAGAGGTTTGCCTTTAGCGCGCATTGTGGTGAACATTCCCGGAATGTCAGGAACATATACATCTTCACTTGTGAATTCAAGCTGGAAACCATCAATTGAATCATCAATTTAGTTTATTTAAACTACATATATAAAAATATATTAAACATATGATTACATTTTTGTATGAAATATCTATAGTAGGTATCTAATTAATATTTAAGTATACTAAAGTCCAAAGACAATAATTATATTTAGACAAATAACTAATAATATTTATTAATTTTTAGTTGCATCTATATTTATAGGAAAACATTGCTTATTTTAATTATTTAAAAGTTATTTGTAAAGTTAAATATCTTCCTAAACACAAACCCCTTAAGTTCAATTTTCTTTCTTCAAGCTTTTTTATCCTCATTTAACTATGTTGCTATAAAATATGAGATAATTTTCTCATATATTTGTACTATTCCTGATAAACCATGTATAGAAAGAAATTATTAGAATATTTATAACTATCCAGACTTAAAACTATTAAATCCCTGAGAATATAACTAACTAAAATCTGCATATTTTGAACATTTTACCTGTTTTTCTGCCATGAAGAAGTTAATTGTGGTGGCCTTGTAAGTTGATGTTGAAGGATCATAATGTATCTCTGTGACATACTTTTTTGTAACAAAGTGAAGCAACAGCGGCGTTATAAAAGTAAAGAATCCAACCATAGAACAAATAACCACCAAAAGAGACGTGCTGCCAATTGTTGAAGCCTGCTTTATGATTATTGGTTGAACCATTAGACCCGCTAAACTGGATGTTAATGAAAATATTTTGACACCTTTAATTTGTGGTGTGAGCGGGCCATAATATATTTGCTCCAAATCTTCATTCTCTTTGGTACCACTGGAATACTGCCTAAACGCTTTACCTTGAGAAACGCCGAGATATTTCAATTTCGACGCAATTTGCCGTTGAAGGTTATGTTGCAATAAATATTTTGATTGTGAGCAACTATTTAGCAGGCAAAAACGTAGCATGTTTTAATCAGTTAACTATTCTACTTTTAAAGTAAAATTATGTAAACCGAATCTTCGCACCTCTCTCTACCAAAATGTCAATAAAAAAGAAATGTCAATATTCTCAATGTCAAATTGATGTAATTATGTTCGTTTAAAAACATTTAAAAATTTAATCTTTTCTAAACTTTCTGTATGTTTTTTAATTATAAAATGTATTAGTCAACTATTAAGTTTTTCAGAAAAAATAAAAGATCTCCGTATTGTTTGGGTAAAAAAGTATAAAAATAAGAGGTGGTATTTGGATACAGAAAATAAAATCTTCCAAAGAATTTATGAATACGATTCTGTTAATGAAATAGTTGGTATAATATAGACCTAGAAGAACATGCGTTGACTAATTGAAAAGATATTTGTAGACTGGATTGTATAGTTATAACTGTTGTTAATTAAAAAAATTATGAATTTTTAGAAACAAGAAAAATGAGTTTCGCTACACAATGGATAACAGTTTAAATGTATAACGTAATAAAGAAGTTATTATATTCTTTTTCGTTATTATATTATATTATATTCTAACTTGACCTTGTCCAGCCACCAATTAAAATTTTTTGACTAGCATAAGTATTACTCCTGATGCCGGGTAAAGAAATCTTTTGAATTCCTTCGCGTTTTTACATTATTTTTGCGCAACTTTAACCGTTGCGTAACATGCAGCTCACGCAACGAAAGCTCTCGTATACGTATATATTTCTCCCGTGTTTGGCACATTTTTGATTGAAGCTCCTTTTAGTCGCAGCGTGATGTTATATAGCCTAAATAACTTCTTGTTAGTTAAGCTACCTGCCAGTGAACGTCCATCAAAATCAGTCCAGCCGTTTTTAAAAACTTCAAACATACAGACATTCAAATATTTATAATAATGTTATTTTGGTATATGTATCGTATATAAATCCAAATGCGTTTATAAAAAGCAGTTATTTTAATATTACACACAGACAGACAATTCAATTTTATTTAAAAATGCATTAAAATATTCAATTCCCTCTTTTTACGTTGTTACTTATGACAAACAATCGTACAAAGCAAATACTCAGAAAGAAATATAACTTTCACAGTTCGACAGTCCATATTTTGCGTGGACTGGAGATAAGGGGCGAATCATCGGCCTAAACAAGCACGAGTGAATGGCGACAAAGCGACTATCTCTCAGCGAGTAAACACGGGCTATTGATTTAGTTTATCTGCGTGTAAACATAGGCGCACGCACGCAAACACACGCAAGTCGGCGCGCGAAGTGACTAGTCGTACCTACCTGTCCATTTTGGGATTGCATCAAGATCAAGCCTTTTGCGTCTTCTATGTTGTTATGGATGTGATAACCGTATTGAATATTACATTAGATCAACTATGACATTATGTATAGCTAATTATAAGATTGTTTTAATATGAAAATGCCTACACAGGCTTTACAACGCTTAAAGTATGTACAAAAAAATTTAATAGTTTGAAAATTGTGGTTTCAGCCTATCCCTTTAAATTAATTACCATAATAAATATCGTAAACAAAATTGTTTGAATACCCATGTATTCAAACTATCAGCTTTTGCTTACAAGGACTTTGATAATTGGATGTACAAGGATACTTGGACAAAATTTGGCACATATATGGAATATACTTTGAAATTATGCTTAAGCTACTTTTTATCCTAAGTCATTTTATAAATAATAAATTCACATTACATCTCATACATTGACCTGACTCCGTAAAGAGTCGCTTAAAGCACTTGTGTTACAAACATCAGACAATAGAGGGATACTCAACAATACATATTCAACAACATATTCAACACTCAGAATGTGAACAAACACAAGTATCATTATATAAATATCTGTCCTGGGTGGGGATCGAACCCACGACTTTTGGCGCACAAGATAGGATCACTACCATCTACGCCATCGGGCCGGTAATGATATGCTGTATGATTTAAGGACATTTATATTAAAAGTTAATGCAAAATCAAGTAAATGTTGATGTTGTTGGCTAAAATTAATTATTGAATCTATCTCAAATACATAAGATATAGTTGCTTAGCTCATTTATGGAAGCTTACTTTGTCCATTATAATACTGCCTTACATTAAACCACATAAGTAATTATGATATTTTTTGATTCATGTTTACATTTAATATAAAAAATTAAGTGAACCTATAGTAGAGAAATAATTAAAACATGCTATATATACGATACGTGCTAAACTTATTACAAATTATATTACAAGCTATAAGAGCTTTAAATACTTTTATTTGCGTAAATCAATTTAGTGTTATTTATCGAAATTCATAAATAAAAATAAAATTATTTCATTTTTAGATGATCAGCAAAAATTTAACAGAAAACGAAATCAAATGCATCCCGGCAATTCAAAATAGAGCATAGAGTAGCAAAAACTGCCATTTTTCATTCATAATTACTAATATTTGGGCGCGCTTTTTAATACAATAAGCTCACCCAAATATTCTAAGACAATGAAAAAAAATCATTCTCTACGATTTCAGCAAGACCGCAACGTTAAGGTTGATTGGGTTCCGTTTTTTTTAAACTACAAAACTCAAATTAATCGCTATTTTTCTTACGAATATTTGCATGCATATTTTCACAGTTTTAATGTGTCAAAATATGCATGCAGTCTACTCTTTGTTTATTATAACATACACAATGTTATAAATAATCAATCAAAAAATATTATAAAGCATGTACACATTTTTATAAACTTTGAGATGCCAGTTATATTAGCACCTGATACAGTTTTCAGATATAGTTGTCGTTCCAAACTGGCCGGTACGTACGCATGTGTTCAAAGTTCACTTGCAAACAGATCAACCTAAGCAAAAACATCTCAATTTATAGTACACAATAAACGTAAGATAAAAAATTGGAAGCGAATTTTTGAGTTTGTATAGTACGTACGTAGATTCGTGGACGATCACTTGTTAATATTGAAAAGATCTTTAAGATAAAGTATTGGGATATGTTAAGTCATGAATAAAAAACTCAGAGTTGTTATGAGTTTGGCGATATCATTTGACGCAACGGACCCTATTTGAGGGTGTCTACCTGTAGCCAATGAATGAGTAACCATTTCATAATTATTGTTTTTATCGTTCCCACTATTATAATACTTACATTATATTTTATATTACGATTGGCTAATTATTTAGAAACGTTTAGTATGATTATTTTGTTTAAAAAAGTTACTGTGAGCTTAACAATTATATCAGAATGTTTTCTATCGTAATATATATTATTACGGTTCTAAAAGATAAAACCCTGTTATTGTAAATAGAATCGGATTTAAATAGGAAAGTATCAATAATACTTAAAGACGAATGAGCTAAGCCGATGTAAAATAATAATTATTTATTGTGCCATTTGGAAATATACAAGTATCGACTAAAATAAACCGCACCATTTAATATTTTACATGTCACTAATATATGATAGGCATCTATCAAGAAATAGTTTTTAGAAAATGTCATAAATTACAAATACATAACTTGTAATCAAGAAACGTATTGCATTTGACAGCGGGATCGGCTAGATATCAATGCCTGCCACAAATCGGGCCAATAATACTTGTAAATTACAAGCGACAAGGTAGAGCTTTCGCTTGCAAACAAACCTTTCCCGCCAATTGTATAAGCTTAAAAGCTTCTTAAGATTCAAAATACCAAATTAAACCTTGTTACACGACTATAAAGAGTATTTTTATTTGATGACAACTGATGCAAGGAAAGAGACAAGAATATGTTCTGTTTTCATATCTGATAGTACTATTCATTCCGTCTCTTTTTTCTTTTAGCGTGATTGGAGCAATAGCGTGCTATCCTCCTCTACCAAAACTTTTCGTAGTATCAAATCAGACTCTGCAAGGAGCGGTTGTAGGTACGCTGCGCGTTAATTGTTTACTACAGTTAGAAACGTAAATAATTACGTTTCTTAATTATGGAGTGAACTTAAATGTTTAAAATTAGTGATGTGATATAAGTATTTGTGGTGGTTTATGTAAGAGACTGGATTTGGACTCAAGATGGTGAAGGCGATATTTTTGACTTTTGTTTTGGGTTTGTCAAGCTTTGCGGAGGCGGGAGTGATGGGAGATCAGTGCGACTGGACCGGCAGGTATGTGGGCGGATTGTCTTTTGTTTCTTATATTTGTTATATTCTCACTAAGTAATGAGTAGTACAGTTTATTTGGCATCACCCATTGTCTTAATAAATTCGTAAATAAAAAGAAATTCTTTATAAATCTTCATATTTTAGTAAAAGTTAATTTATTTTAGTAAAAAAATTCAATTGACTATCAATATATACAAATAAAGAAATGAGTGGTTGATAGTGAAATAGTTTTTTAATCTTTTTTTATACATAAGTCATATCTGAATTTATTAGAACCTAAATATACTTTAAATATGGCAAAATTATTAACAGCTTTGTTTGAATAGTCCTTATTTATATTATTACTTTTAAAACGCCAAAGTTAGTGTAATAACTGTAGTCATATTTACATTAAATAAGTACCTACAAAAAATTAACGTAGAATGCTATCTGCCTTTATTAACCATGCTGTATCTAATGTAATGAATATATACGTCTCAATTGCCTTTACTTAAGCAATTTACCGTCATTCAAATAAAAATCTATGTAAAAAAAATCTTCATGATATACTGACAAACAAAGAGTCAAAAGAGGAATTCTAGTTTGATTCGAGACAATTATTATTTCCAATAAATGGTGACCATGCATGCCAATCAGTGTGCAAATTCCTTTACTAAAATTGGAATACCAATTTGTGTAGGACATCATCCATAAATTTGACTAACAATTTGACTAACAACCTGAGGCGAAGTTCATCAGCATGCAGTTTTATATCTATCTACCTTTATCTCCTTATTCATTTGCGTGCGTAAATTTATATTAGCATCAAATTGGCGTTGTTTTCTTTAGAATTCCGCGAACGCCACTAAAGACAGCTATTATTTATGATATCATGCAAATTATTTCACAAGTCCTAAATTTATTTTTGGATAGCGGAATCTTCGCTAAACATACTGTTCTAATAAACGATGAACTCAATAGCAAATAGAATATATATCTTTTGTTTGGTTATATAGCGCTTTTAAATAAAAAAAAAATATCGAGTACAAAGATAATTTGTTAGCCAACAGCTGCGATTTTATAATCCTTTCGAATAACAAAGGAACAATAAACAGACAAAATAAAAAAAAGCCAAAAGATCCGACGAAAATCTTTAAAACATTTCCACCCTCAAAGACGAAACATCAATAAGTTGTAAAACAATCAACATAGAAAACAATTGTCACTATAAATCGCCGGAAATCTTATTATGCGAGGGTACATCGGAACTAAATCAACAAGGCGGGTTTCCCATTGTCGATGTCGCAGGGGTGCGCAGGCGCAGGCGTGGGAAATGGACGGGAAAAGTGTTCTCTCTAACCCCCGCTGACGGGACACGTGACCCTTCCGGCTAATGCATTATGTCCCGCGTCCCTCCCTACTAACTTTGTCATCAAAACTATACACATAAAGAAAGGACAATACGCTCGAGATTTTAATATTGAATTTTTTAGTTTCCCGTTCTCACAATTTAATACTAGCGGTGTTGTCAGAGTATACATTTATTTTTGTAAGTTACCCACCAAGTAGATATATCTATAGGATTTTGGCAAGCTGTGACTTCTAAAGGATGCAGGCCCAGCATAATAAGCCTAACTAGCATTGCACGTAATTTCGAAACTCTATACACAAACAGTAAAGGCATAGAATTTATAAATAACTATTGCAGTATACTTACCTAAACTAAATATTTCACAGTAGAAATAGAGGGAGAAAATAAAGGCAGACGTAACATAAATTTGTTTAGTTAAACTTATAAACTTGCAATAACCAAGGCTGAGATTCGAATTGAATTGAAAAGTTTGTTTTCATACTTCTAAGTCGTTACATTAAGCGTCACCATAGGCTCTGTGTCATGTTAAGAATATAACGCGACAACTTTTATGACAATACGCAGTAAATTTACTGCCTCTTTCACCTTTCAAATCAAACAAAATAGGTGAGAGGTACCTATGCAGACCATCTATTAGGTTTACCTCAAGTAAAAGAGTACTTTTATAAAAGTTCTCCCCGTTCTAGAAGTTGATTTTAAACACTCCTTTTTAATAGTTAACCGGTATAACGGAACCCTACGTTTTAATTGTCGGTTATTCATGTACAAGTTGAACTATAAATTTACAATGGTAGCATTTACTTTCATATAATTTAGAAGAATATATTAAAATAAATAAAAGCACTTTAAATGAAAATACAATCATCAAGTAAATTGCAACAACCAATTACCCTTTCTAATGGCGACAAGCCGTAAACATCACGTGCGAATGCTAATATCTGAACCGATCACAATCTCAAGCGACATGAAAGCACAAAGGAGTCCAGTGCATCGGCTGCAAAAAAGAAAATTGAGTGTCAATGTACCAGCATCGCCTCATTGTGGGGCATTGAAGCTCACATTAATATTTATTAGGGAGGGCGCGCAGAGGGGACCGGCATATCTGTTTATTATAATATCCTCCTATTATAACGCGTTCGCACGATATCAGACCAAGTGCAACTGATTGATAAAACGTGTTCTGATTTGTTCTGGAATATACTTTTAGCGCGAAACGTTAGGCAGGGACTATTGTAACTTAGAACTTTGATACTTATAATATTTTTTATTTAAAAAAATACACAACATCTCATACATTGACTACTAGATACCTGACTTCGAGATAGGAAGCTAAAACTACTTGTATTATGAACGTCAGAAGGAATATAATAATATAGAAATATAATATTTAAATACATATATTTTACACCTAGATATGTATACAAGCACAAATGTTTGTCCCGGGAGGGGATCGAACCCACGATCCTTGGCACACAAGATAGAGACATTACCAAATGCGCCTTTGGGTTCGACATACTATGCCACAATATTATATAGATGAACATAAGCTTCTAAAAAAAGGGTTGGTGGTTACACGAACAAGTTGTCTTTGAACACGCACAGCTTTGTATGAAAAACTGGCGCCAATCGCTAACAATAGAAGGTTACTTCGAACAATAGAGCTGGCCGCTAAAAGCGTAAAAAAACTTAACGCGATGACTAAAGAGTTTGTCATATATTAACATAAGATAACCATCTTAAGTAAGCCTTGGCCAAAATCAGTTATTTTACATTCTATTTCTGTATTAGTTAGCCCAATTAAATTATGTTATAGCTGCAGTAGTACGATAAGTATTAAAAAAATATATCAAAGTTACAGGAAAACGTGTCCTAAATCACACATTGGCTTTACTCGGAATTTATATTCCAATAAACAGGATTTAATATACTGTGTGAAATTACTAACTAACATACACACGTGGATAAGAAGTGCGTGCGAGTATACTCAATTAATGTTACTTCATTCATAACTCTCATGAAACGGAAGTCATGTTACGCACATGAGGGACCCCCTCTATGCAATTTGTGTCGCTTCGTGCGAATTGTGGGATCGGCGATCGATCCTTAATGACTGTGTAGTTAATTTAATTATAACTGAGGAATAAAAATCTCACCTCACGTCACCTCATTCTAAAAATAATATATTATCAAACATTTTAATTGCAATTGTGTGACAAATACCTACCCATAAAAATGCGTGGGCGTGCGTTATCAAATAGGTATGTGTTAACTACATTGTTAGTTGTGGGAAAATCGTGGTGCGGTTGTAAGTGCTTCCTGAGTTGACCCACAAAGCGACATACGGATCTACTGCGGATGTCCCTATCTCAGATTCCTGTTTACCTCCAAAACATCAGATGGTCAATGAACGCCGAATACATCGCGCGCTGTCACACCCTCCATATGGTAGGCAATAGTATATGGTAATAACTGTTGCCGATTTTTTCCCATATGTTCCAGGAAGAATTTTCAGTGCCCAGTTCCTTGACATACGCTGCTCATTATCATTAGTGATTCAGAGTAGCTCCGGTTCGCCATCGCATGGGAATGAGACCGAGCCGACAGGACATTTCACATGGGATGGGTTGGTGGGAACCCCATACTCCGTTCCACTGAGAGAAAACACCCGTCACATGTTGCAGATGAAATCACGGTTATTTTTAAGCGAGGATTGTTTTTATTCGCTCGCCAATTGGGGGCAATCAACGACACGTGTTCCGTTCGAGACGCTCGCCTTAGGTTAGGCCTCTCTATTGAGCTCATTGCACCGTGTCAAGCCCGAACTAGAGCAGAGGTTACAGCCAATAAACTAGTCCCCGTAGAAGTAACCAATACAATTACTCTAGACTTTTACGAACTTTAGAACAAATTGCATATTAACGTTCGTCGAGACCGAGGTTTCACGTCTCGAACATTTTCCCTTTCTCCCATCGGTCGTCCAGTTTTAATTGCTGGGGATACGTGAAAGGGATGTACCAAATTTGGTTTTCGTTCTCAGATACTTGAAACAAATTTGGTTAGTACTGACTGATAATTACATCGTGTTCTCACATGATTATGATCCTTATGGCTATAAAGATAAAACATTCGTTGCGATCTAGTGACCGTACGTGTTAGTCAGAAATATTTTTATAGTGAGTTCTCAAGTTCCAATCACATGAGATAATGTGACTGTTAGATTCATAGCGGAAAGTTAAATGTCTGTGCCATGTGTCCACTTGGATGTTTAAATGACTTCTCATAAAATAATCTATTCGTCATATTTCAGTCGTAGCTCTAATGGTATGAGTTATCATACAAGTTTTTTGGCGTTGATTGCAGAAATTGTTATGGCCTAGATCTTGTTAACGAACGACTTACAATAGCGCCACCGGGCTGTATTTTAATTTATAGGTGTATTTATCACATAGAAAATTGTGGTACATTCTTAATCGGGTGTTCTACGTTTGAGAGCACAAGATTTTTTTACAAGATTTATAACTTTCACCAAGAAGGTGTTTTTGTACTATTTGTTTGTTTTCTATTTGCTTTTCCAATAAGAATAACGGACAGAAGAGAAGCATATTGTTCAACGTTCGTAGTACAGCGAGTTCTTTGTACGCGAGGTAACTAATTAACGGCGAATTGTAGGTCGGCATTGTGTCCGCACTTGGCAGGTCGGATGAAGGCTCCCTTTGTCTCAGTTGTTTAGTCTTTCAATTCATTCCCGGAATTTAACGTATACTCTAATTCAACCGGTAATAACTGCCCGAGCAACAATTAATAAAACTGTATTAGAATTTATTATTTCTTCATCGTGTAATAGATGGCTACAAGCTGCGATGCCAGTATAGCGGAGTGTACAGCGGTAATTATTGCTCTGTCAGTACAACTTTGAGGAATGATTTGTAACTGTTCAAAAAAGAGCATGAATAATTTGCTATCAGCTAGAGATATTAGAGCAGATTGTATCTATTTTTTATTATTCATAATTGGTCGACAAATTTGAACGGACTCACAAACTAACTTGACGTACCTGTATAGATTAGTAAGTTGTAGCTTAAAAGTCGCTCCTAGTTGCCAAATCTGGTATAACGGAAAGGTTGATTCAGAAATGCTGGTAAAAAATATAATCTTTTTATGCAGTGTCAAGAATACAATGGCCTTTTGCTAATATATCCAAAAATAGTGATTCGGAATCAGCGGGACCTGTTGAATAATGCATGCGATGCGACTGGTCCACTATTATCGAGGAGGACACGCGGCGCGGGCCGCACCGCACGAGCTGCATTTTAATGCGCCTAAATTCGATGCCTCGCTGTCAAATAATATTATTTCATTTTGAATGCATTTCCGAAATATGTAGATATATATGATTTATTTAAATGTTTTCTATACAATGACGTTTATGCTGACGCACGCACACGGAATTATAATGTACTTTAAAGATTTTATTACATAGGACTTGTATACAAGTGGCTGTACAATGCAAATGCACAGTGTATGCAAATTGCATGACGTTGTGTCGCTAATGAGGCGGCACGGGCCGTCGCTGTAACCCGACCTTGTTTGTCCAGCCGAACTGCGCCATGCTCCGTCCATCCATCATATAACTACCTACATCAGCTCCAGTGTAAATCAACACCGGCTCTTCTTGCTTCGACGAACATACCACTAATTGCTCTCAACAGAAATACCGCAGAAAAGGGATTTTATATATTTAAATTCCGTACCTACTGATTTTGTCTCGAAATTTCGAAGTTGAATAATGTGATGCATTACCATCCATGGCCATGTAGGACGATCATCGCTTCTGCAGTGCAAAAAAAGAAGTGAGCGGGGACCGACCGATTATAATGTAAAAAGAGGTTGGCGGTCGTTCCATAACAGATTGCAAATGGCAACCGCCGCCGCGGGCCGCTGCGATCCCCTTTATAGCGCTCAGCAATCTCAGTTGCTAAAAAATAATGCTTGGGATGATTTTCTTTTAAGTTTCGTTTCGTTTCATGCCATCTAACGCCATCACTTTTGACGAGCCTATAAACTAAGGAGACAGACTATGATCGACAACAAAGGGCCCGCAGTTTTCGCAGCTCTTTTAATCACGTCCTGGTCGTTGTTTTGTGTTATCTTAACATGAAGACTCTAAATTACCTATGATGCTTTTGGTTCTATAACAAAACCGTGGTCATTCATCATTTGGCTGCTGGAAATGGAAGTTAGATTGGTTGTGAAAAGCTTATTTATGTTTAACGACGAAATTCATATGGGGACAATTGAATGAGTCCATCTGAAGTTAATACTCACCATAACTTATTGAAAGCTCAGACAAGAATGCCATAAAACTGAGTCTGAGGTCTCATAATAACTCGTTTTGTTTACACTGGTGCCCGAAGCCCATAAGTTTCATGACCAAAGTGACATAACAATGGCAGCATTGAGCTTAGCGCGTTCGTTTAAGATTTTGCTCGATAAAGACTAAAATGGCTGGTGTGTTCTTAATAGGGTTTATTTTACCTTTATACACGTGACATATGCTCTAAGTTCTACTGTTATAGCACAGCATTGAAGACTTTGTATGTCCATGTAATTATCAAAGTTATTTTCGAAGAAATGTAAGCGTATAGGTATAAACTTACGACCTGATTAACTGCTGTCATTTTATTCAGGGCTAATCCCTTCCTGTGATCACTCAGCTAGTCTTTCCTTCCTTTAAAATTTCAGGTTAAATTACTTTATTCCACTCGAATAGCGTTTATGCCGCGCTAAGCTGTAACATAATACAGGAACACGCGAAATGACATACGATACAATGAACGGGGTGAAGCAATCGTTATTGACATGATGTTTTATAAATATGTAAGTTTACGTAGTTTTTACCATATTAACATAAAGCTAAAGTGTTTTTTGTTTTAGCAAACATTTAGCCAAAAGTATTGTTTATCGGTGCACGTTTGTCAAGGATTTCACCAACAAGATGTTGTACCTATAGTTTTATCATCGTATAACCGATGACGTAAAAATAATTGGTTTAATATATAAATACGAGATATAATTATATGAGCTATATGAAAAAAATATAGTATAGAAATTATTATATTCCTTTTTTATGTATTTATTTCATTTCACTTTTTTTCTTATCGCGAACAAATGTACGATATTATCTAATTATATTGATCATAAACGTATTGATCGTAAACATATATATGCATAATCTGCAACTGCGTTGTAGACATATTCGATCTTTGGACTTAACAACATCAAAATGAATATACAAGTAGATTGTAGGTAACAGAGTAAAGATAGCTTATCGAGATTTACGAGGAGAGTCCGGTAAGCGGCTTATGGACCACCACAATAAGACGTCCACCATCGGACTGGCTTTTCACACCTCCGTGTTTGTGCCTCACATTAGCGTTCACGCCTCATGTGTACCTACCCCGAAAGTTCGCGCCTCGTCAGTACATAGCAAGTCCGCACAATGTACACCACTCCTTACCTACATTAGTGTGAACTATTAGAAATAAAAAAGTGTTTTGGGTTTATTTTATTCGGTGATCATCTCATTTACTACACCGTTAAATTTCATGCTTACTTTAATTATTGAATTTTATTTTATGAACATTTATTCTTAAAAAAAAGTCAAATCCATTGCATAACATCAACGTTAAATACATTTTGCGAGCAGAAATGGACTTCGTACTCGCTATTGATTGACGCAAAACTGCATGTAGCATACAAGTGATCAATCAGGGCCGTGATACACATCCACGTTGAGTGTCGAAGCCCGTGTCCTGCGTGACTCGAGTTCGTGCAGCGTCACTGCCGTCTCTACTATTGTTCGAGTGAAAGTTGCCGTTACGAGTGCTTTGCGTGTTACGAAAACCTCGTTAGTATCGGTCTCTGTTGCTACAGAACATTATGGACGTCGATTCAAGCACTCCTTATCTTCAATCTGTACACTGACGTCCCATAATACTTCTTTATTACATTCACGACATATCGCGCCAAACGGTTTATACTCTATAACAAGTTAATGCATCTTGACTCTTAAAACTCGTCGGTCGTTGGAAGGTGATTTTTAATGTTTATCGTTCATATACAGAAATAATTAAGAAATATTCTTGAGTTAGCCTGTCTTATTGGCCAGTGCGTCCTTATAAGGTTGCGACGGGTGCGACAGTCGGTCATAATAAAATAATGTCTCCATTATTGTTGAAGTTGATTACAAATTGCGCTTTCACTGTCGTCGGAAGTTAATCAAAATTGCATTACGTTTCGTCACGATCCTTGCGGCGGCGCATCGTTGGGAAAAAAGTAGAATCGGCTGAAATACCTCGCGTATCTGTTCCTCTTAGTGGTTGTGATTGATGGCGTGGTTTATTGAGCCGGGCCAATTACGTCGAGTTTGTGACTACCGCCGCAAAAAGATATTAAATCGGTGAGACGTCGGCGAAAGTCAATATTATGATTAACGTCGGATACACCTGCGTGACGATACAATGGGGCATTATTGAGTATCGCTGGTGGTGTTTAGTCAGCGGTGGAGCGTCGGGCGCGGCGTAGGCGGTGCGAGCCGCGGGTCTAACTAGTTATGTAAACATGGACCGCTGACCACTGCCGCGATCCTCACACTCGGCACACGACTTCGAACACATTCTTGGTAGCTAGGAAAGCACATTACCGGTGAAGCGTTAGGTGCCAAGTTCTAATATTTACATAGTTCATGGATATATAATCACACCTTGGGGTTAACGTTTGCGTACTATTTATTTGAGAATACTCAGGTAAATATATATATATATATTCATTTTTCAAAAGAAATAGGAAGGAAAAAAAAACACAGGAAAGCAAATTTACTTCCATAAAAAGCGTCTATAAAGACTCGTTGTGGTGTTCGGATTTTGTGGTTTGTAAACAACTCCACGTAGAAAATATGTATAACATGTTTTGTATTTTAACCATTTGCAAATTAAGAATATTACACTTTTAGATGAAGTTGCTATACGCAGTTATTTTAGAGAAATACATTGGAAAATATTAAAAATATGGATGAATTAAGGCAGTATTTCTAAAACTCCAACATTTTGAGCGCATTTAGTACGACAATATATTAAACACCTTTTAACATACATATATATGCATAAATTTATATTTATACACAAAACAGAATTGCGACGTCTTTAGCATACATTTCGTAATGCAATAACTCTCGAGCTGCCAATGTCAATTAGGATGACAGGGAGGGTAAAATCTCGACCCTAATGAGGCCTGTACGAGGTAGCTACAAAGGCCTCTGCATGTTTTGGTCAGTTTGTACTGGCGAGTGGCGGCCGTCATCTCATCTAATTTATGAGCTCGACCAGTCTCACAGCTAATTGGCCCGCTGCCGCTAGCAAACTACATATTTCAAACGTCGCTAATTTGAATAAAATATAGCCGTGCGCCGATATCAATCGTTTGCATACAAAGCTTATGTGGGATGTTTTATGTATTGTTATTCAGATTTTATATCCAACGGTCCAAGCCTCTTATAAGTATTATAGTCTTGGACGTCTCTGCTCCTGTCTCCGGGGCATATTGGAAACCAGTTATGCTACGCCTTTTATTTCGGCGTCTTCCAACGATGAGTTTTATTTTCATAAGGTTTTTTTTAAACTCAGTGTTGCTATCTATTGTAATTACAGGCATTAATTATTATTATGATCTATATAAGGTTATTAAATTATTTTACATTAATAATATTTTACTCTAATTTTACGGGCCAACTGACTTTCAAATTCCACTTCTGTATATTAGGTTAGATGAATATCCGCAACTATTGCTAAAAATATAGACCTTTACGTACATCGTACTTTGTCTTTACCAATCTAAGACTACAGTTCTAACTAATCGATGATTTCGTAAAGCTGGCTTAAACCGTTTCTGTTAATGCAAAAGAGATAGCAATAAATTTATTATAGCTATTTCTGTGTCTTTATCAATATCATTTAGTTTGAGTGTAGATGTAACTTGCTAGAACGATCGAATTCTAATAGGACCGGTAAATCAAATGGAATAATACAAGAGTCGGCGCGTGCCGCAAGGCCGGTCAACTGAGGAGTGGGCTCTGCGGTCGCTCTCGCTCGCACCACACCGCTCTATAAGGAGTGTCGAGTATTATGATATGCCCTAATGGAGCAATAGTTAGGGTTACCATCCTGATACACGAAAGTCCTGGAAGTCTTGAAGTATTCTCAAATCCGAACAATTTAGTCCGATAAATATATAAGGGGCGAAACGCGAAGAAACCGCCGGAATTTACAACATCCTATTAATCTACAAAGCTCTGTCTCCAGGTAAAATATAAGGTTAAATAATACGAAATTAACGTAATCTTTCACAATATTTATCAGTAGAACAATTCATTTATCCCTTTAGGTAATACAGTTATTAAAGAGTGTATAATTGTGTAGGCCGTGAGGTGAGAAGAATATAGTACCTACCCCAGTCCCTCTCTCCCAACCGACATATGTCGGTATATCAACAGTGTAGCTTAAATGCGCAGGGTGGGGACGGGAGCAGCATCCCCGTCGCGAAAGCTGCACACTGCGATTGCCAACGAGCTTGCTCAGTGCGGCAATTATGGGTAGAACATCAATGGCTGATAGGATGAAGTAGGTACAAAATTCGAATGCAATCAAGATAATGAAGGTGATGGTAGCCCTGGCTGTGACCCGCTTGGCGAGCACGTAGTATTCGTCACCGCATTGCCATCGTTACTGCATAGGCACGCGGGTATCTTGTAAATCGCCGCACGTGGCTTTGTAAGGCATTGCATTTACCGGACACCGCATGACTTTATTCAAATCGGCTACGGAAAAAATCCGCATCGCCAAATAAAGAGACTGAGAGCAATTTGAATGACGAGTTTGGACATCAGTTATTTATGCTAATTTACCAGTCGTTTTCAGATTGAGCAAGTGAACAACATTTGTCGTAGTCAGTATTGGCTGCAATAATTGCCATTGCAAATATCAGGTTTTCTATTTTGAGCGGGAAATTAGCGAACAAAGCGGTCCAGCGAGACAGTTGTTTCTGCGATCATAAAATAATGCATACATGTTTAGCGGGGCTACGTTGCAATAGCCGGGGGCGCGGTCCAGGGCCCGTGGTCCACCGTTAAATAATAACGAGCGTGTACCATGGTTCCAGTACTATAAATTGTCGGCAGCCGGCGGGCACGCGGCACGCAATCTCAATGCGGAAAATATTATGGCTGAGCCTGGTTCTCGAATATAGCTAGAGCGGGTTTCGCGGCCGCTGGCTATGTGAACCCTAGTATTGTTGCTCAAAGTGCCAGTCGTTCGCGTCTGAGGTCGGGCTAGCACAAAATGTGCATATGAAATTACGAAACTAGCGTTATAAAACATACGCTTGCATTAATGGAATGGTCGGAAGAATGCTTTTCATCATGAAATCTCTCGCCACTTCATTTTCTTAATCCTCTTTTTGTTCACTGTAAATGGTAGCCGGACCTCATTAAAGTAACGCCAAATTGGAAAGCAGTGTATTCTCTTAAGGGACTATAATGTATAATGTCCATTCAGGGTGGCAGATTCTGTTTCGGGCAGTATCGACAATAATTATGGTAAAAATGTTTATTGTTTTGATAGGATAATTGTATAATATGTAATTTGTTTGAATGTTGTTTGGTTTTGAACTAAATGTTTATAAACTCAAGCTGTCTAGCGGTAATATTTATAAGAAAAATCATTTGATGTTCGTAGGCGGGCGAGTATTCAGCCTCGGTACATTCCGAGCTATTGTCGCCGCCACGGTCCGCTTGCGGTGCTCTATAGGATGTTTCATTGATTCCGTAATACGTTAGATACGCTGACAAGGCACCAGTTTTTGTGGTGCGAGGAACTTTACCGGTCTGGCCTTCTTGCGATGTACTCGACCACTAATTCATAATATATTACTTCATTAATACTTTGTTAACAAATCGAGTTTTGCTTTATTTAAACTAAAAATAGGTGATTCTACCTATAATATTAAATCAGGCAGCACGCGTTCGGCTCTAAATAATTGCTAATTGTATTGTTACCTCTATATATTACGAAGTATGAAGTGTAAAATTAGTTTTAACTATTTTATGTGCTTTATCAACATTATCACAGTAGCCGGAAAACGTACAGTGCTAGACATAGGTCTTCCCAAAGGGTTAATTTGCCCATAATTGCTGCACTGGGTACCTCAGTCGCCTCTTACGACACTTGGTGCAGAGGAAAGTACTATTCTAACCCGACGGTACCCCACGGTCTTACGGTTACGTGCTTTACGACGTTGCGACGCATTATATACTTATTTATTGCAAATTAATTATCATAAGTAGATATAATAAGATAAGTAGATATACTATTAGTATAGGTTAAAAACCAAGTTATTAACCTACACTAATAGGATTAAGCGGTAAAATTGTATTGCTTGTTTGTTACCATTTAACTAAAAAACTATTCGACCGATTTTAGAAAGCTAATTCTTCACAGAGTAATATCATTAACTGGAACTATGGAAACCTAAAATGGAACTATGGAACCCTACCTAAAATGGAAATATGGAAACAAGACTTGTGTATTTGTACGTTCTATAAATTTGTATGTATGTACGTTATGAACTCAATATCTAGACCGATTTCAAAAAGGCTATGAATAGAATAAAAAGTAAAATTATCAATGAGTTTTATAGGCATAAGCCATGTTTTTTCCCCATATTCTCACGAGAAGAGGTACTGTTATGAAAGCCCGGGCCAGTTTGCTGCCAGTTGAATATATAGAAATCTCTAGTTCTATAGAATCTATAGTTTAAAAACTTACTATTTTCAGGAATATAAATCATCCTAATAAATAAAATATATTAAAGCTATCATATATGCTAACTTTGATAAAACTGCGAAAAGAAAATAATTCCGATCACCTAGGTCGTAGTGCAATGAAAACGCAAGTGATAACTTTTATATTCCGTTCACAAACCGCACGTCTCTTTCTCACGAGTTGCGTATTCCCCGGGCGTAATCGCCGCGTGAGAACTGCGTCGCATGCGGGTCTGCAAACACCCTAATCCCATGAAAATCCTTCTCAAGTGCTTATCAAACCATGTTATCAACTATCAGCTTGTTTACATTCCTTGTCGATTCGAACACATTGATCGTGTTTACATTGGCTCTGCGGCTATTGATTGACTTCTTGCTTATCTGTTTCGCGTGTTTAATGATCTTAAAATTATCTGTGATCTTAAACTCTGTCTAAAAGATATACTTGTGATTTCAAGGAAACTAGGAAAAAAACTGTTTCGCTACAGTTTTAATGTGTTGCCATATACATAGTAAGGCCCAGTAACAGTATAGAATGTAAACCAGTTTAAGCAACGTCTTTTATCGGCGCAGTATAGTGTCTATAAATTGTACTTTCAATTTATGTAAGTGATCTCGTGCACATTTATAACTGTCTTAAATAGTTTTTAACGTAATTATCTGGTTTGCAAGACTTTTATGGGATGTATTTCTTAATAGAATTTGAAAGTTGTTCTGTAAGTAACACTGTCATTGCATAACATCCTCCCATTATAAACAGATCAAGAAGATTATTTATATTCCTTGATTTAGGTTATTTTTTATTTCATTCATTACATACTTTGCATGTAAGGCCACTTAATAAAAAATGTAAACATGACATGGGATGTGCAAACACGATCGTCAGATAACTTTGAGAGTGCGCCCACTTTCATTTGTCATATTGCTGTGTTCGAAGTTTGACAGTGGGTCCCACGTCGATGGTGACATGTTGACCGATTGTTGACAAGTGTCACTGCTGTCAGATAATGCGTGTGAATCGAGCTTATCTGGATGACGGAGGAAGCGTCTTGGGAACTAGGATAGGTGAGAGTGACAGATTTGTTTACCATTTTATTTATATACGAAGTAAAATCTAAACTATTAGTCTAAAAAATGTAATTCCACTATATGTAGGTTTAAACATACAAGGCTTTGAATAATATGAAGGATAATAGTATTATTTCTATAGAGTCTATCATCAATGAGATGTTTTTGCTTGTGGTTAATATAATTACTTTAATCCTTGATTTGTTTATTTATATAGACATTTATTTTATGCTAACTGCAAAATTTTTACGTAGCTAGACGACCAGACATGCAGTGTGAACTGCTCGATTTTATATCATTAAATCGCCTAATTCTTATCAGCAATTTATGGCATACCATTAAGAATTACAATATTATGTAGATCATTGCTCTTTCCCACGAATCGCGTGATCACGTGAAAGCATTGAATCGCATGTTCGAATCCTTGGTATCGTACCTTATCGTAACCTTTTTCCCATACGAAATGTTCTCTCCAACTTTTTTCCACGGTTTATTTGCGTAAAACCGATTAATAACGTTTACTGATAGTTTGGATATTTAACCGTGATATTAACACTGTTCTGGCGTTCTTTGGTTAGTACTGTTTGTTTGTTCGCGGGCCATTTTTGTTATACTGTTTAATCGTTGGTATCTATTGTCTTTTATAGAAAACCGTAAAAAATTGAGATGAAAAAGTTACACTGAATTATTTTTCATCTGTGTCAATAGTAGCTTTGCCTTAAACTAATTTGTTCAGTTGCAGACACTTTCGATCCGCATATTTTCTAATAACATACTGAGTTTGCTAGTTATGTTAAGTGGCATTATTCAGTTCAGGTTTAGCGTGTGCGGCTGCTGTGGCATGTAACAAAGAAGGAGCTATGTCGCCTTTATAATGACGTGCTTGTGAAATTACACCTCGGGACATAATTACAGTTGTGGCCAACCCGAGCCAACATTGTCTCGTGAGCAAACTTCATTCTTAGTTCTGCTTTATTAAAATGTTTCGTTTTCACGTATGCATTGCTCGTATTTTTTAAACGAAACATTAGCTGTTAGTTTAATCGTTGTTTATTTGAAATGCTCATGTGTGCTGTTTGGTGCGTCAGCAACTTTGTTGTTATAAACAATATTATCGGCAGCGAGCACTGCAGTCTTTTCATAAACGAAGGTCAGTGATGTTTATAAGGCTGACAATACACTGTGTCTGTCAGCATAACGACCACATGTGGGTGCCATGGCGCCTGAGATGACGTCGGTGCGCCGTCGCCTGCGCATGTGCGCCGCCAGTCTTTTAAAAGTCTTTATTTATGACTATTGTCCTTGTCAGGAAGAGATATTGTATCACATTACACTTAAAACATTTTTTTTACATATTAATGTTCTTTTGTCCATTAGGCTGTGGTGTCCTTAGACGGAAGTGCCACACACAGCTACCGATCCATCAGTAGCGTGCATACATAAAGACATAGCAGGCAAACACGGAACATGAATTAGCCGAGTAATGTACAGCTTAGTCACGGTCGGAGGTATGCGCGCCGGATCATGTTTGAGCAGCTAGTTAGCTCTGATTGGACAAGATGACTTTACGCCAACTGGCTAAGGTCTTTGTATGAGAAATATCTGAAAATACCTATCATTAGTTCGCTATGTACTCAACTCCTATGTTATGTAGATCCGATCTATTCACAATTTTCTATATACAATTTTCAAAGCCATAGGTGTATTTAAATTAGCCATAATTTAGTAATGAACCTAACATTTCATAAAGAAGATTGTATTTTAGTTCATAAAGTATCTTTAAAGGTTAATAGATTAATGTGTTTTCATATTCAAATTCCACTGCTCATTTTGATTGCCAAGATCAGACTGAATTAATGCAAGTACATAAAGGAAGTTCAATTGTGGTCGTTCAACGGGCTGATTTATAGGGTGTTGAATCGTAATTACGTATTTCTAAGGCAGTGACAGCGTCGCCCACGCGCCATCTAGCACGAGTTGCGCCCATTATACAATCAGGGCGAATCAGCGCATTGGAGACCAAGCTACCATTGCAATTTATGTTCGTCTACACAAAACTACATTACCAACAATCCAATGCCAGCTATCCGCGCATCCGAACTGAACAAGTCAAGGCGCGAGAGCGATCTATAGTGAACAATTTATACCTCTCACATTCAAAGCGCTCTGTAACTGTAGATTCATCGATTAGATTTATGTTGCACATCCAGACAATTTCCTAGACCTGCCTACACCAATTACGTTATTTTAAACTAAATCTAGTACGAAGTACGTCGTTATTGCAATTGTTTCTATAGGTATGCCTTTCTTATGCTTTCTGTAGGAATACCTTTCTTAAAGACCGACGATAGGGTAGCACAAAACAGATTTTTTTTTATTATATGAACTTTTAAAATGTAAGTCATTTGCAGCAACGAATGTTATCTTTAGAAAAAGCTTAAACGCTTCGGCAAGGTACATTTGTCTAGACGATTGATCGATAGCACCGGTCACTTATCTCGCTTTTGTTTATGATAAAAGGTATATTTACCAGTATTTTGGACATGTAAATTAATATAATTTCGGTAGGTTAAAAAATGTATCGAACACATTGAGGCTATAATAATACTATATAGCATTCTTTGAAAAATAAAAATTCTTAAACATAGTAGGTAATGAAAGCCTTAAAGTTATATACGCTGGCTGGCCGCGCTTGGTGTTCGGCATCGGTATACGAGCACAATGCACGCACGTGCGCGCGCGCCGCCCGCGGTGCCCGGCCTTTGTCCATTGTTTCGCTCCACTACATCGTACAGGCTTTGACACTTCACTCATTTACATTCAATATTATGGCTACAGCTCCGAGGATAAAACAATAATATTCGAAAGTCATCTTGATAATATCACAACCGTTACGGCTGGAGTTGATTTGGACAATTAGGCAATGAGCTTCAATACTTCCAAATTAGAGAAAAATTGTTAGCGCTATACATATAGGTACAAGCGATGCTAGTTGTAATATAATAAAATGTAGGCTTACTGCGTTATGGAATTCGTATATTCCTATACGATGTTAAGAATATACACCCAGAGACGGTACCCACCCAACAACGAAAACGCTGTCAACATCGGTTTGCTTCTGTTAATTCCGCAATCTATGTACTTAGCCCGCGCTTAAACTACAGATTGTGTACCTAGTTACGAACTGGCCGGACGCAAGTAGATCACGGAACTGCTTTGCTTAGTTCCAATCTCTGTTTCGTGTCTCAGTCTGACCTAGAAACGAAAAAACATAGCACGATAGTGCGCCGGTGTGCGTGCGGCTTATAAGATTTGGTGGGTTTGTACGCGTGCTTGAAAGCTTATAAATCTTCGCGAGGTCGTAAAGCCTTGTTTGTGTGTGTGAGACGACAATAAGCCTGATAGCTATACAATGGCCGACCGCGTATAGACAACATGTTATACGTTTTTATATAAGTATAAAGGTAAATATTATTTATTATAAAGTAAAAAAGCTACTGCATAATACGAGTCAAGAGACTACAGCATAATAAACATTAAATACGCTTGTTTTTGAAATATGACAAAACAATAAAATTCATGCAATATACGGGAATAGCATGCAGCAAATCTGAAGTAATCTAATACAAGTGAAACTGCAAATAAGGTACGCTTACACGTAATATATTTGACGCCTACAGCGTTGTTCGTCCAGAACCAGATCAACTCGTATATCCTACTCCTACCCGCTGTGTAGTGTTGGACAATGCGCGGCCAGTCGCGTGGGTGTTGCGCGGGCGCAGCCTCATGTCTCTACGCAGGGCTGTCTTTTGATTTAGGAACAGGACTTAAATATTATAAGTTCTGCTCCTAAATTAATGCTCAAATTAATCTATCTTAAATCCCATGTTAGCTGTATTTTTTATACTACTAAACTAAAATATCATAAAATCAATTTAAAAACCTCTTTTTCTTAAACATTTTTTGGTAATTAATTCAACTCGTAAGCTTATCGTGGCAGCCTAACACCACTATATAGATAGTGTTATTATAGAAAACATAGGATATATGGATATACCAAATACACCACTGTGCATCTAACACCTACCACGAAGCATGTGTTAAAAGCCTCAGCCTTGTATAATGGAGACTCGGAGCGTACGCGACATTGTTATCTACAACGGCAAGCAGAGACCGAGCGAGAATAAATAAAACTTCGTAGAAAAGACACACATTTATTTTATTATTCTGCTGGAGACGTTGTAACCTCACGATAAAACTTTATGGGACCTGTTATCGTACGCTAAACGAACTTTCTACCAAGAAGACGGACAGTCACATCTTTAGCTCATATGTGAGACACAAATGTTTGAAACATTCAAGTTCTGAGTTATTGTATGTATACGATTGAACATATAACAATAGATAATTAATTAGCATAAAACAATATTGGACTTTAATAATTCATATCAATAAGAATATATTATAAACATATATATGACATTCTAAAATCTGTTCCTATAAGGTTTCAATAAGAATAATGACCGAGACTAAGGACATCGTTTTAGTAAAAAATAGAACATTAAGGCTTCATTGTCCATGTCCTGCTGAGGGGAAAAATGTTAATATGAACGATCAGTGTTACTTTAAACAGCGAAGAGGAATTTGATAAAAACATACCTCGACTTTAAGGTACTATGTTTAGAATGATTTGAGCCAGGTAAGAGATCAATTTAAAATTTTGCAATTTTTTTATAGGCTACAAGAAGTGTTTTTTTTCTGTGTCCTTTGAACGGTTTGGTAATTTGTACGGTTATTTTTAGTCAGCCCATTCCATCATTGACATTTAACAAAAGATCGTTAGCTAGAAATTTAATCGTCGTAAACTTTCCATTTACATAACTAGTCGAAGATTGCTCACTTAATATTTATTTTTTTTAAGGATTTAAATGGAATGGTAATTTCTTGCACGTCATAGCTTGATTTAGGATATTAACACAAATATGTTAAGAGTGTATAATTTTATTGCACTACAATAAAGCCTTTAGCTTGGAATATCCTATGTTCAAACGAAACTTATACCGCGGGCTATAAAACTGTGTTGTAAAGTTGTGAACAACTATTTTAAATAATAATAACAGACGTCGAACAACGTACATAGATGCAGGTAATATCAGCTCCACTTAGGTACTCCTCAAGATTGTAAATCCTACGCCATAGGAATCGATATTTTTATCTGTCTTTAACACTAATTCGGCATCGCGCGTGACTTCATTTCGATTGTAATTCCCGTGCGTTATCTGAACGAGACGGCCACCTATCTGCAGTTGAGTGTTAAAGAGAGACGAATGACATTTTGAGGGATGACTGTCGGATACATTAGCAGCTTTTAGGCGGTATCGGCGCGCGTCATTTGCCTTGTAATGGTCCGAACGGTCGGGAATTGCTTCAATTTGAATCCGCCGACGATAATCATCGCTTTGTGCATTTTGTTCCTTTAATGGATTTGCTACAAGATTTTCAACTCATTATTTGTTTTTGTTATTGCCCTGTCGACTTGGCGGTTCCACTTATGTTGAGTGAGAATGATAACTGCTACTAATTTTGTTTGTTCAGTCTCGACTAATGTTGTTTAATGTGATAAATTGATTACTTGTGTCTTGTTTAGTTAACATTGTCAACAAACAAATGATTACATAAATGCGTAATTAAATAACCTAGTACATTGCTTGTGTTTCTCAATTAGTTACAAATATTTAACGGTTCAGAAATATAAAAATAAATGAGGAACAACTCGTTAAGTGACTTCGCTCCCCCAAACTTTTTTGTTTGTGTATGGAAACAAAAAACTCACCTTACGGAGTTTTTGTGTGTATGTTGTTTTTATGTTTATTTTAGCGCGCGTCGATATGATGGGGTGACAGGGATGGGAGGATAGGCAACATAATATAAAAATGTTCATTCCACGTTATCCAGTCATATACTAAAAAGTATAGTTTATAAAATGCTCATTATTCGGTCGATTATGATTACTATTTTGTGTGACCAAGAACCTAATGAGTCTTGAGCAAAAAGGTTTTATGCCCGTTTCATATTGTTCAATTAAATAGCTGTTGGTTTCCTGAAATTTAAAACAAATACTTGACATTCAAACACGTGGTAGGTAAGCACAACCGTGATCAGGTTTAACGAGTTATAATATTAAAAACCATTGAAGGCCGAAGCTTTCACATTTAGCAAACGTTAAGTTTATCAGTAATTTGTTAAAATGTACAAAGTAACAAAAAACAATAGGTAAAATAACCGCTTATGTAATAATATATAGCGAAAAAAAATATAAAGTTTAAATAAATGCTTGTACTGTAGCTCAAAACATAAAGTTAACACTAGTAAATTAATTGGTTAAGTTTATTTATTGCCTATTTGTTAAGTCTTGATTTATAGATTATTCAATGTATTAACTGTTCGATCAACTCTAAGTTTAAAAATATGACAAAATGATATGGCGTGTTATTTGTTCACCCCTATAGACTGCGGTGCGGAATAGGGCGGTTCAGTTGCGCGCTCCCTTAGACCTGCCCGGTCCACACTTGTTGCTATTAGTTCTCAATTTACAGCACACACATATTTCAACATTCTACCCATTAGGGGGATTAGGGAAGCCTAGCGATGACGTAAAAGTAGGATATGACATTCGAAAACTCGGCATCAGTATTGTACGAAATATTTGTTAGTCATCATTGATCAATTTTATTTAAGAATTAAATGACATTGAGACGAAATTAAATATATTTTTTAAATACTTTTGACATTATAAACAAGGATATCTCGTTTAATGGTCGTGCACGATTTTGTGAAACTCTTAATGAATCGAGTAAACATTTTTAATTTCGTCTTAGTATTTTGAAACTTATAAATACCAACTAAGTTATTGTCCAAACGTCATTAAGTATTTTAATAAAACCTGGATCCCATTAATTTCTTTCGGGATTATAAATGTCTTTTCCAAAAGGTAACAAACAGACACATCGATAAACTTTTACATTTATAATATGTATGGTCTTGTATAGTCGTGCATGTTGGGGAATATTCTCTGGAAGTACCTACCTTTGAAGTGTCAGATATGTAACACATAAAAGGACATTCAAGCTTGACGCAGAGAGTATGCACGTTGTACATAAAGTCAATGTCATGTTTTTATTGCGTCGGGCGGCCATGTAAAATCTTAACGTGGCATCTTTTATAGGTGCTGTGTCGTATATTTCAATTTTATGGTGTTTGCTTGTGGGTGTCGCGGCTATCTCTCGGTTACAACTACGGATTTGGTGTTGGTGTTCTGTGTGATGGGATATGTTTCCGTGGGGGAGACGTAAGTAATTTCGATTTATGAATACACGAATTTATTTTAACTACGTAATCGAATTAAAAACGCTATTATAATATTAGTAACATTCAAAGTAGTAACATTTATTTATTGTATGTCATAACATTAAAAAACAAAAAAATATCAAATATACTTTACAAGCACTTTTCAATCTACTACAATTCACACAACATCTCATGGGTTGACCTGACTCTGCGTTAAGTCGTTTAAAGCACTTGTGTTACAGACGTCAGACAACAGAGGAATCACAAATATTGTTAAATACATATTTAAACACCCAGACACAGGAAAAAAACAAATATCATCATATAAATACTTTCTTTGGTGGGGGTCGAACCAACGACCCTTGGCTCATAAGATAGGGTCACTACCATCTGTACCATCGGACTCTGGTGTCTAACTTTGATGTTATTCTTTAAATATTAATTTTTCTTAAATAAAAAGCAAGCTTATCTTATGAATACAAAAGAAATAAGTATGGAAATAGCTAGTAGGTACCAACCCGTCGTAGTTGTTAAGCGCTATCGAGTGAGCCGCGGGCTGCGGGCTGCGGGCCGCGGGCCGCGGGCCGCGTGGGCGCTACTCCAGAATCGCGGCCCACGTGCCACCGATCTGAGATACCATTGTCCGCCGTTGTTTATGGTACCGCGCTATCGCCCGGCGACACAGCCGCAATCTCGCTTGCGCCCGCGTTCTACTCGCTCGACCACTCCCTGCACACTTTCGATCTAGATTTTATATACCCTTCCCATTTGAATGTCCATTTCTACCAACCACTGGCCACTTAGCTGTTTCTTGTTAGGCGTATGAATACTCCGAATAATACCGGACTCATTTATTGGTAACACCCTATCAAGTAAATTCAATTAACCTTAAGATGCTATATTTGGTTAATACAATTTGAATATAACGGCCAATATTTCTGTTTACCATACATATAACGACGGGTTGTCCGACACCACGTATGGGCGCGTAAGAAGCGGTGGCGTTATAAAGATTTTTTAAATAATTTTAATGGAGTTGAAATAAACGTCTTCGAGGCCGAGCGCGCGATCTGCATACGTAATAAGCTTTCTTTCTGAATTAATGTCTCCGGTAGCGGCGGTGTCCCAATCACCCTGTCCAAATATGATTAAACGACTTTTGGCCTCGGTAATATATGGAATACGCCTCAAACTAGAAATATAATCACGTCCACTTCAAACATACTGAACTGTAGGTACTAGATGTTACTTTTAATTTACGTGTAACAGGTATATTGATTTATTATTTAGTTTAGGGATATATTGTTAGAACTGAGAGAATGTTTACTAGCTTCATTTTTAACACGCTCTTAGTAAAGATAAGTTTTCTGTTATCCTAATATTAGGTGAGTGTTTGTAAATATATGATATTATGCAAGTAGTCGCAGGGATTGCAGTAATTAATCTCATTAATTATATCTTTGTATTGTTTTAGTGGACTGACCTCAAGTACAGAGCGGGGCGTTACTCCGGTGTACCTGCGCTGCCGTGAAGGGTCCGTCTCCTGGGTGTACCCTCGTGGAGCCCTGCGGCTACTATTCCGCCCTCCACTGCCTGCCGACGAGCGCGACTTCAGGGTCTGCGTGAGGGTCATTAGGCGGCCCGACCCGCCCGATCTGTTCCATGCGGAGAGGTTTAATGATACAGGTACAAATTACAAAAATGCATGCATGGGATATTTCCCTTAATTGCCGCGCTGGGCCGGCGTGGTGGCAATCGCAGAGCGCAGATTTGCGACGAGGATTAGGCGGCCCATCACCGCCCTGTTGTATTTCAATTGCGTTGTTACGGATAGATATACTGTCATCTGTCGGTTCCATTACCTCAGTTGCCTCCTCTCACTCCCGGTACAGAGGGAACAGCCGATCCACTCCACTTGTACTCCCCGGCTAAGGTTCATAATAATTAAACTAATTTAAATTTTATCGTGTGGCAATCGTTTGCAAGAAAAAACGTTGGCTGAAGCCTTAGTTTGTTCTGTTACTTTAGTTAAATAAGGTTTTCTGTTATGGAGGTTTCAAAGACGTTAAATTCTCTTTACACTTTTATATATAACCTATGTTTGTAACGGACACACGGTCCGGTTACATTTTAAATTTATTATTTACCTACTAGTAAATTTAATACTAACCGGATAAAACACAGGCTTTTCAAAATGTTATCACTAAAGATCGTCCAGTACAAAGTATGAACACGCTGTTAATGTTGATATCTTATATCTTAACGTCTGTAGCGGAGACAGAATAACAAGAACTTGCTCTTTTCTGGCACAATATGTATTGTAACTTATCTGATTTGAATTACTTAGAGTAATTGGGAAAACCTGTTTACCTAGACTACATTGGGTACTTTAAGCCAAGGAGAATATGTTAATTGTATTATTTTTTACAATTTCAACTAAAATAACTAGCTTATTAAGGTCTGTGTTATAATAGAACAGTACTAACATTCTAACAATAACTTATGTAAACACATATTGATATAGGTTTTAATTGATAAATACGTACATGACATGTAAAACTGACCTGTACAATCAACCATCAAGGCGCAGTCGGTTAAAGCGACATCGGCTATCACGCTACATTAAGAAAGTAAATAAACTGTTTGTTTTATTCCAGGAACCCTAGAGCGGTTTCCAGCCCGCCTTTTCGTAGAAGGCACTCACCGGCTGGTTCCCTTATATGCTCCCGATGATGGAGATCCCAAAGAACTGCGCTGCTTCCGCAGTCGCAAGGGTCGGGCGGCTCTATACGTGGAAGCGGAACCTGAGGAAAGCATGCAGAGGCGCGAGGCCACCTTCAAATACGAAGCGAGGCCGCTGGTCAGGAGACACTACGATCCGGCCACCGCGGATTGCAGGCCGTGTTCCGAGTCCGAGCTCGAATTGGCCTTTTGCACTAGTGATCTAGGTGAGTTTTGAACTTAGATATGTCATGACAGGATGTAGTGCCTCTGTACGACTTATGTTTGAAGACATAATTACTTTCGAGGTTTTATGGATTGAAAAATACTGATCTTTACAAAAGATAATATTTTTTACTAGACAGTCTGTTTGCATTATTAGTTCTATCTAGTATAAATTGCAGCATTAGAGAATATTGTTTACAAAATTTTAAATAGGTTTTATTTTTTGCAAAATCTTTAATAATGAATGTGCATGAATTTATATCACCTAAAATTAGCCAGTACAATTGAAATCGAGTTCAGGTTTCCAATCCATTCACCTACCTCCCATATACCCGACATCATTTGTGGTTTTCTTCAGAACTTTTAAATTTTACGTCCATTGTGTTTCAACCCTTACAACCCAAAATTACACTTAACCGCAGTAATGAGTGACCAGAAAACCAGAAACCGAGCGCGTCTCGCTGAATGTTAATAAACTCCGTGCAGAGCCGCCGCACGGCAATTTGTCGCCATAATCAACATTCCCCACTTTGCAATTAAATGGTAGCCTTATTACTCCCAAACGTAATTTCATAAAGACCAAAATATTTGTACAGCATGAAAATTTCGTCTCGTTTAGCAGAAATCTCAAATTTAGTAAAATGTTGGCACTAAAAAGTCGTCGTGAGTCTTTGATGCGATCCCGCTAAGTGGTCGCGGGATAAATTCTAAGAAGAAGATAAAATTGCAAATGAGTATACGGAAGCTTTTGAGTATGAATACGGGACGACTGTTTAATGCTAGTTTCGATTTATGGTCATAGAACTAAATACGTCGCGGTAGATAAACTGGTATGGCGCGCGGGCACGCGACGCGGCAGGGAGTTGTGTCGACTTTTTCTTGTTTGATAAATGATAATAGTCGGGGAGTTATGTCAGTGCGCGCCCCGCGGGGCCGTGGGCGGCAGACCGGCCATTAGCCCTCTATCACGTATCATTGAAATTTTGTTTGTCATGCCATATAATAATTACGGATACGTTTATAAGCACGACATAAACCTTCGCGCCCTACGCTTCAGATTCTATTGTTATTTTAAATTTCGAGTACAGCGAATCGAGAGAATGCGTTGAAGTCTTTTATATGGACGTCTTTTATATGCACTGATAAATTCCTAACATTTGATTTACAGTATAAAGTTCACTGTCAGTGTTTATTTATTACACGTTAAACCTATCAGCTTTGAATAAGTCTAGATAGAGAAGTCATTGAACCGCATCCATCTTCTAAATCTAATAGTAACAAACAGACACATTGTGGGAACGCAGTACTGTGGCTGTGATAGACAAGATCGTTTGTTAAATCTTCGCTATAATTATAGGCTTTCTGGGCAGATTCGGGTTGATGACCGTTTACCAAAGACTCGAACTTATTCACTTATCTCGCTCAAACAAAGGCCTGTCGTAGAAAAAAGACGGTTACATTGCGCTTACTCATCCGCCGGCAAAAAATGTATCGCGACGAGGACAATGGGGACACGGTGATTAATATTTTATAACAAATCTATAACTACACGCTGGTAACGTTTTTTTAGGTTAATAAAAAATGGGCATGTGACGTCAATAGTGTATTAGAACATTATGAATTTAGTTTCTAAGTAGAAGTGACATAATGATCGTGTCTGAGAATAACAATATTATCGAATTTTTGCGTTTTAAATCGTGTACGATAGATTTGATTTCTAGTGTAATGTAAAATCACTCGAGATAGACCTCATACAAAGGTCACCTGCGTTGGTACTTCACTCACACCTTTTTCTACTGCCAAATAGAAGTGTTTGAGATTGATCTCGTTGTTGTAATTCAGTTTAAAGAAGCAGTAAAATTACTGGGTATTATCGAATAATATCATCTATACACGAGTTTGGCAACGCGCTAGTGATATCCTTGTGATAATACGAGCGTCTACAGGCTGCAGTGATGTTTACTATTACGCGGATCGTGACCTCGTTTGTTGACTTAGTCTCATATAAAAAAGTAAAATGTCAAATAAAAAATGACACTTACCTACGGCTTCAGGCATTTAATTTGTTTTTGTGGAAATTGTGTTTATGGTACCTACCAGTTGAAATACTTGAGCTGAGGTGCTAATATCAACATACGGTCATATACGCCGATCGTTTCCTAGCCGTTATTTGCGTCGCAGTGACTACCTTTCGACTCTAACTAGGAAAGCCATTAAATCTATATTAATAGACTTAATGTATTTTATCTATAATGTAGTGCCATTAGACTCAAAGAAGAGTTTATTTGAAACTGTTCGGGAATTGTAAACATTATTTTATAGATCAGTTATCAGAATTTCTGTACAAATACAAGGTTTAAAGGAACTTTGTGTTTAGCTATAGAGTAAGCCAAATTTAACTGACGTCTTCTTACTAACGTGGGCTACTTCCTAAGTCCAATTTTCAATTACAGCATTTCAGAACAATTATTGTTAAAAAAATTACATGCAATTAAGTACGACAATCAATTAAACCCAAAAAGCGACGCTAATCATAACATAATAATAATAAATAAACTTTACCTAAAAATATAATAATAACTGTGTTCTCATCCCATGCACTGGAAGTCTACCACCCGCTTTGAAAATGAAAACTCAAAATTTAACGATCGAATAAATTAAAAATCACTTTTTGCTAATGCAGATATGTAATGAACACATTTGATATCCAAGAATAATATGCAAACAAGAATTCCTCATCTTATAAGCGTAGCATCTAATAAGCACTTGTGTTATGGGCATCAGACTACAGAGGAATTGCAAATATAATACTTAAAAACATATTTAATACACAGATCAAACACAAATATTAATCATATTAGTGTTCTGGGTGGGAATCGAACCCACGTCTTTCAGCTCACAAGATAAGAACACTATCGAATGCCTCGGTCGTTCCTCTACAATAATTTACCAATAGTGGTGATATTAGGGCGGGTGTTTAATACTGGATATCCTTGTTTCAGTGTCTCGAGGAGTGATCGTGGGCAGTGAGCAGCGCGCAGATTTGGATACTACGCAGCTCACACTGCGCCTTACAAAACTCATCCGCGCCACAGGGCACGCGCCCGACGACCGGCGAGACCTCTCGGACCCCCTCGATGAGGACGACTACTTCAGGTAAACAGAATATTTATATTGACGATAAAACTAAAATAACCTTTGTAATGTTGAAATCAAATATATGATATTAAAAAAGATTTAGAGTTTACTAGCTGTCCCGGGAAACATTGTTCTGCCATATAAATTATATTGTGTTACTAAAATAACTATTAAATATAGGGGTTGGTGACAGATGGGTAAACGTTTAGGGGGTTGTATAGATTTTCTAATGCCACATTACAAAAAATAAAATAAAATGTCTAAAGAAAGAACAAAAAAAGTTAGGCATGGTCCACCTTTATCACTTCTATGAAAAATAGATAGTAGCCGATTCTCAGACGTACTGAATATGCATATAAAATTTTATAATTGGTCGAGCTGTTTCGCAGGAGTATGGTAACTACCATTGTGATATGATAATTATATATAAATAAAAAATAATCTTCGAAATGTATGTAGGCGCACAATTTCAGAATGAATTGAATGACTTTTGTTTTATTTGTGATGTAACTGTCACGACCAGGAGGATTATACTCGTAAATCTTAAACTCCCAAGAATGAGTGTACTTGTAGTTGTACACGACATGATTTTTGGAAGTCTGCCAATTAATGTTAATTCTCTTAAACAAAGAAGTATTGTAATACATAATTAATCCAATTAGTCATTCATCCTATAAAACACGATTTATATTCCATTAGTTATTCACATCCTGAAAGCCGATGTTACGGCATTTTACACAATACGCGGTTGCTTTTATATATGCGGTTGCTCTATACTATAGGTAAGATTTTTAACAATTTTAATTAAGACAGCATGTAGCAGGCCTCATACAAAGGTCTTCTGAATTGGTACCCCAGTCACACTTATTTACCGACAAATAGCAGAGTTCGCATTACTGTGTTCCGGTTTGAAGGGTGAGAGAGACAGTGAAATTACTGGGTAATATGACATAATATGCGGTGATGCTTATTATTGCGCGGATCGTATGATTGTTTGTCGACCTGGTCAAATAAAAAAACACCGTTGTTTACAGATACGAAGTAGACAACACTTTGGAGCGCAGCACGTTGGCGCGCGCGCACCCGCGCGGGCGGCGGCGCGAGCGTTCGCTGCACGCGCACGTACACGTATCGTCCGTCTGCGGCGCATCGGCGGGCGCCGGCGAGTTCCTCGTGATGGCACGCCGCCGCCTAGGCCGGTATTCGCTGGTCTGCGCGCCCAGGCTGGAGGACTGGGCGGATTTGGTGAAAAGAAGGAATGCTGATGGTACCGCGCATTGCTCGCTACAACATTGACTTGAAGAGTAGGTTGTTAATTGCTCGCCACAATACTAAGCGAAAGTATTGTTGCTGTGCTATTTCGCTGTTATTGTTAGTAGTTAACTTGATTGCAGTATCAGATGATACCATAATTGAATGAAAATAGTCGATGAAGCGACATACTGATGATTATTTCACGACTGTCAGCATCAAGTACAGCTAAACTTCAAGTCGAGGACTAAAGGCAGACAATATTGTAAATGCAAGACTTGCGCACCTTAGATTCCTGCAAGATTTTATTGGCCTCGTGATATAATTCTTTAATGAACAGATGTGTATGAATATTTCATTATGTGTTCAGAGATCCAACTCAAAATGGATTGTAATCGAGCTGTATACTTTTATCTCTGATAAAGTTTAAATATACATTCAGTTTGTTCAGAAAGAAATTCAGTCATAGAAGTCTATTTTTTGCTTTGTGTTAAAGGCTTTTTTCAAGCTTGCAAAGGTGAAACTAAAATGCAAGCAATATAGTATTGTACAGTTCAGTTTAAAAGTCGCACTTTGTATGAAATACGAATTTAGTTACTGTTATAAAACATGTAAATAAGTTACTTGCCAATTTGCCATAAATTAGCTTGTATATTTACATAGATGTATAAAACACTATTATTGTATGTGTAAGAAATGTTTATATCATTGTTGTATATTATTTACTAGATATTACAAAAGATGTGGTCCAGAGTGCCAAATTACATAAAGATCTTCATATAAGTAGACGTAAGGTTGATCTCAACTGTGTACATATTAATATAAGATCAAACGGTGATAGATATTTAGCCATATTAATTTAGCACCAACTTTTGTATCCTATTCTAAGTAAGAGAGTAGCTTCAACTATTAGGACTTCTAAATTTAATAAAAAGCAAATAACACTGATTACAAAAACAATTCTCTATCATTATCTTGAAGGTGAAATATATTTTTCATGAGAAGCTGATATAATTATTTTAATAAATGTTACTTGGTGCTATAATAATGTAACTGTCTTCTAAATGTGCTTCCATTTGCAGATTTTTTTTAATAAAAAACACTTGATATTTGTCACAACCTATAACTGTCATATCACAGAGATTTATCTGCTTGTTTTGATTTATTGCAAAGACAAAAATCAATAAATATATTCCATTGCATATAAATAGGGTCTAAACTTGTTTAACACTGGTCTAACAGTGTTTATAACTATTATGAAATACAAGCAAATAAACATTGTGTATAGAGACCTAACTCTCGTTTTTTATAATAAAGGAATTATCAATATTTAAAACATACTATTATGTGAATATTAAGTAATATATTTGTAAAAACTTTTATAGTTAGTTGTCGATATGTGATATAGAATACAACGAATACGTTATATTGAAAGTGCCTATTGTATATACCATTATAGGTTTAAAATATATTATAGCGTTTATAAAAAGAGGTATTGTATAAGAGTAAAAAACTGTTGAATAAAACTATTCAAAAAATTATACATTCGTATTATTTGATAGCTGTGTACAAATAAAAGGCCCAATTACATTATAGCACTTCATTTATTGAAAAAATCACAACTGATACCACATAGAAAAACTACTCGGCACGGTTTAACTCTTAACTATACATAATATCACATAAACACTTTATAATTTGATAGACTATTTACATACATATAATAATTTTGGTACACTGTGAATGTTACAATCACTACGTGATCACAGCTAAAGAAACAAATAAAAACAAACATAAAATCAAAACATAAAACGATCATCATAGTTCAATGATAAATAAAAACATATTATTTAAACATAATAACAAACTGTTATACAAATATTGGTTTGGAAATTGCAAACATTTTTAGAGAACATTATTTTTTAATATTTAAACAAGAGAGAAATTTTTGATACATAAATCACTTTGAAGTTTTATAAGGTACATTTTCCATTATCGTGATATGTGTATGTAGTGAATGGTTGAAGTGAATTTAGAAAATAGAAGGAACGATTCCAACATCAAGTGACAGCCAATAGCGAGTAAACTTTAACAATAATATTGATCGAAAATTCATAAGATGTGTTTGTGAGGCGTGTACCTATAAGTCTTTGATTTAGATGAGTTAACACGCAGCGCACTCAGTACATACATATTTTTTATCAACATGTGACACCTATCGCATTATAGGAATGTAATTTATAATATATAAAAAATATAAACTCAATAATACACTCAGGCGCTGCGTGCTTCACTATGTACCTACAACGCATATGACATTTGTACACTTAAAGAAACGTGAAATAGGTAATTATAAAAAATACAGTAAAGGAAATCATAACGAAAAACAATAACTAGATATAGTCACGACTTATCAATAATACCGTTACCACAACACATACCAAGCTTAACCATCGTTTAGTACTCCGAATACAATCATATATGAGCAACTTCAGCCTTATAGTCACTTCCATGAAATAGAAAGCAAATACTTATTAATTTTATTATACAATACATACAATATTTTCTATCAGTTTCTCGTTCACTACTCATTATAAAGATACTCTTTTAACAGCTTTAAGACGCGGTTAATTTAACTCTTAATCTTGAGAACGGTTGCCGCAAGGTAACCGAAACGTCGAAAAAAAATTAAAAAGTGAATGAAGCCGCGTTTTTGTTCCGTTAAAAGAGTAGTTTCTCAATAAAATATGTATTATATAATAATATGGTTTGAATACGCCGATCAGTAACGCTTTCTCAATCATGCCTTACCTTCAGCTGTTCTAACATGTATATTTCTCTCTTTTCCAACATTTCCAACTCGCTCTTGAATAACTATGATGAAAGTGATTGCCTATGACAAAATATTTATTTTTTATCTATAAATATCTACAATATGGTAACTCTTAGAATGAGAGAGCTCTTGAAAACGAAGTCGCTGTAGAGAGTTGGAGTCGCTCAAATTTTAAGAGCTTCCGTATTATTGCACACTTATTTTCACCTTTAGATTTAAATAACAAATTGCGTACATACGAAACTATAACTGTTATTCCACGGATTCCACATATTGTGCGACTTATTAAAAATGAGTACGACAATAACTGAGCTATCTAGTAAACGAGCTATTTTGATTAAAACACGTTCAATAGTATTATATGTATATACATACAAATGCCGTTGACTACGGTGGCACTACAAGTGAAAATGCAATGCAACTATTTTAAATATGACTATTTCTATAAACATTCAAAATGTAATCTCAACTTTATATAACTTTAAAATAGTGTTAATTTTTCCGTGACAATATGCTACCTAAAGGTAATCTATATATTGGATGCTTTTAAATATAAAATTTGATAGTGAATTTTTAGATTAACAGTTTAAGACGGAGTTATTGTCAAAACATTTACATTTATCCAGAGGAAGCTCGTTGGCATTTATTTGGGGGTGATATTTTTTACATAACTTTATCTTACATATCGAAAAGGTGGTGTAAATATTAATTGTGAATAAACGATGATTTCTTTCTCAATTAATCACTTTAGCATTGCGAATACCTTTCTAAGCTAATCACAGGGCACCAATGTGATATAAAACAGTTTTGTTTCCAAAAGGTAATGCCAAAATAATGATACTTCTACGACTCTAAAGATTGCATTAGTCTTGACACATTACCACATTACCAACAACAATAAGAAACAAGACTGACTGAGACATGTTTTGTTTTTATAATCTAAACGCCAATTAAGCCAATTATTATGACGTACATTTTAAAAAAATCTAATTAAAATAGAAAATACCGAAACCACAATAAATATTTCTAACATTAGATACATTTTTTTATCAGACCTTGTCGTTATAACAATATCCTTATACCTTAATAAGTTTAAAATAAGATTAATTTGGATCTTACATACGAAAAAATACTTTCAACACTTGCAAGTATAGTGTACACCTATAAATAAATGCTAGTACTATAGTGTCATTCATCCATTGTTTTTGTAATTATATCGTTGCACAGATTATATAAATATTTACAAAATAGCCTATACTGACATCTGTCAAAATATCTCAACTTTATGAATCAATATCAATGCAAAAATATATTTATGGCCCTATAAACATGAAATAATATACCTATCGTAAATACAAAATCAAAATAGTTAAAACATTAAAAATACAATACAACTGTTTTAAGCAAATATGTATGCCTCGAAACATAGTTTTGCTTGGAAGTTGTTTATGGTGTGTTATAAGACCTCTCTGATAATGTTTAGGATGACATTTAAAATATATTGTTTATATGTTTACCCGTGCTAAAAGGAATTTAAATAATAAATTAAAAAAATTATGCTTTGAGAGATTTGCATAGGCCATTCTGTAGCTGTGTATACCTAAACCCAAAACATAGTTACCCACAAGTTTTAAATGCAGAAAACTATGTTTGTCATTACAGGATTCTGCATAATGGAACATATTTACAGACTAAACTACAAACAAACCAATCAGCACCCAAAAAAAATTGTTTGAACATTTGGCAACACCACTAGGCCCAGTCCAATCGATTTTTCACAGATTCAAATATTAAGTAATAAAATATTATACAATTCATTGTTTTTAGATTATATAATAAATATATTTTAGATAGAGAGGTCTTCGTCTTGCTCCAACACCTTCTTACCAACGAACCAATACTGAACGTACCCGTTTCGATTTACTCATATTCACGTTGAATCTAAAAAGATAAATAAAATGCAAATTAATATATGTATATAAATCACATACGCACTTTAAGCAGTTGTCAATAAATTGGCTGGGTTGAACCCAACCGTTTTTGCTGGTAAGCTAAATGAGTTCCTGTTTGGAACCGGCCGGAGTATCATCATACCAGCCATTGCGGTCCACTGCTGGACATAGGACTCCTTAAGAAAGGGGAAATTTAACCCATTATTGCCGCACTGAGCAAGCGGCAATTATGGGTTAGCCACGACTGCCCATCCCTGCCCTATGCATTTGTGTTGCATTGTTTCGGAAGGACATATACCGCAATCTATTGTTTCTGGTATCTAAGTCGCCTGTTACAGCATCAGGTGTAGGGAGAGGTACGATTCTACTCTGCCGGTACCTCACAGCCGTCTAAATACCTTGCACTTATCATGAGTCGAACAGTCAGAGATGAAATTATTTGGTCCTAGTGACTCTAGAACGTGACTATTTTGAAATTAAATAATTACCAGTATATTTTTAAGTCACTATATGTACTTAAAGAGTGCCAGCTGAGACGCAGCGATCGCGGCTTCGATTTCGTAAAGAGATTGGGTGTCTGAGGTACTTTTATTGTTACTAGGGCCATGACGACGAGAATACATACATAAATTGAATCTATATTTCGC
>JACJUM010004390.1:6678888-6699970 GCA_020976665.1 Heortia vitessoides
AAAAAAGGAAATTTTATAATAAAACTATAAGAATATCAATATAACAATAAACTTTCATACCAACCATACCATTACTAAAATAAAATTTACTAAATAAACACATACATATTTAAATAATTAATACTGAAATTTCCAGTCATCAAGCAGTAGTCACAGCAACAGGAAATGTTCCCTCGCCATTTGCTTAAATGTGGTAACAGACTACGTACGCCTGATATTAACAGGTAGCGCATTCCACAAACGTACAGCTCTATCGAGTTACCTCAAAAACTAGGAATATGCAGGCATGTTTAGTGATAAGTTATTCTGCTTTCCCGGTTCCCGATATACATAAGTATAAGAAACGAAATAAGTCGTGAACACACAGCGACATTGGACATATGTTGTTGACAATGGAAAGAATGGACAAGTTTCGGCATGTACATACGCATACCGAGCAAAATTATTTAATTATTCATACGAAGATAATATTTATTCATAACAACAAACTTTATTACTTTATTCTATTAGATATACACCCCTGTTAGTAATGGAAACAGAATAAGGTTTTAAGTAATATATCCACAAGTCACATAAAAAGCCTAAATCACATTTATTTATTAGTCAGGCTTGTCAAAAGGTCTTACAAATCAAGCTTATAAAAAGTTTAGTTAAAAAGACAGTAACAGAACTATAGTACCTACGTATAGTAATAAAATATATACTCTACAGTACTTGAAAAAACAATGAATGAACAGGATGTAATGTTAAACCGGTTTAGGATGCTGTTTCTAAAGAGTTGATAAGGGACACAACATTTTCACACGAATGTATAAGGACGTAAGACACGTAATTGCCAATGCCAAAAAGCCAATGCTCGATGACAATCCACGGATTTGTTAATTGCGTGAAAAATTGTTGGTTGTATCTCCCCCCGCCCGTCCGGCCAAATAAAACTTACAATTAATTTCTGCGCAGGTGTACAATGTGCGACTCATGCCATAAGCAATTTTGCAAATAACATAAATAGAAAAGATATTGATATGATTTTCTTTCTAGTTTCGATTTTCTTTTAATATCATATTTACTATAATTAGGGCCGGCATTTCACCGGCAGGCTCGATGCGGATTCATCGCCTAACTTAATTTTCTAATGACGTCAGTACCGGACGATTCCTACTCAGAGGAAGGTGTTCCCTTTTTACATTATAAATGACCATTCCATTATATGCTTACCCAAGCCATAGTCGATCGTGAGGCGGTGGCGGCAGGTTGAGCGCCAGCCTGCCTTCCAGCCCGTGGATCTCGAGGTGCAACTTGATGTCCGTGTTCGACAGACCTTCCATAGCTCGCTTCACGTATTTGTAGTCCGTTACCTGTCCCAAAACAAAACGTTATGAATAAAAAAATTAAACGTAGATTGAGAACGTGTGTTTATTTTAAAAGTAGATGCCTTTCATGCTCCTATCTACGAAATGCTTTAAATAATTAGGGATAAAATTTGATGATCTTACCTGTTGAAAATACTTATTCGTAGCTATTTTGTCCACCATTTTTAAAAATTTCTTCTTTGAAGATACCTGACCTTGCTCTGTCGGTAATCTGTAAAAAACAATTATTTACTAAAATAGATGATAATTCTGTTTTATATGATTCTATTTTAATTTGGAACACAGCCCGCACTAGTTCAGCCGCTATGTAGGTGCGGACTGCACGCACTAATAGAGGCGAGAGCACGATCACGTGTCTACCTACAAATCCTCAAAGTCTTATTTAAATTTCTCTAACCCATTATAAGGGCTAAGCTTACGGGGGTTTACTGCCGAGAAAAAAATCGACTATGGTAAATAGAAGTTGATTAGATGCGACCAAGTTTAACAAAATATTTATTTATAATACATACCAGCTTTCCTCACAAGCTAAACCTTACATGATAGTGTGGCAATAAAATATTTTAATAAATTTTAAAGAAAACATAAAGATCTTATGGACTAAATCATCATCTTCGTACCAGTCATGAAAATACCACCGTTGGACATAGGCATCCCCAAGATAGGGGAATTGTTGCCTATAATTGCCATGCTGGCGAAGTGGCATTCGCAGATATATAAAAAGCTGCGCTGTTTCGGATGGATATACCGCCGTCTGTCGGTTTTGGTACCTTAGTCACCTCTTACGTCACTTGGTACAGAGGGAGGTATATTCCGTTACTAAATTACTAATGTAGTTATGTAAGTTGTTAGTTATTGTTAAATGAACAATAAATTAGTTATCACATACATAACTGGCAACGTATTAAAATATTATTTGTATGACTGTTGTGATAGATGTAAAGCTAATAGTGGGTATAAGTGCGGGAACGTTGCTGTCCATCCCAGTCTTGTTACATTTGAGCTACGCTGTTTCGGGTGGGTTTTCGCCTGTCGGTTCAGGTACCTTAGTCGCCTGTTATGACAGAGGATAGAGACAGAGATACAGGGGGAAATACTATTCTACTATGCCGGTGTCTTACGACTAAGAAAGAGTGAGGTTCTTACCCAGAGTCAGCGGCGGGCAGGTTGGCGCCACTGTCGACAGGCTGCACAGGCGGGCTTTCGTCGTCACTGCTGGACTCCGCAGAGTCTTCTATTTCGGAGTCATACACCGCGGGCGTTCGTTTCTAAAATAATATATTAAAAATGTCATCCCTTCGATCTACCCAACGGGAATATGCTTAAGGATAAAAAGTAAAAGTAACAATATCCATCCAAACTATTCGTATATAACATTTATCAACATATCAGTCATCGGAAGTCCACTGCTGGACATAGGTCTCCCCAAGAATGAGGAAATTTTGCTCACAATTACAGCTTTCGCGACGGAGGTGCTGCTGTCCACCCCCGTCCTGGATATTTGAGCTACACTGGTCGACTTTCAGTTCCGGTCCTTCTGTCGCCTCTTACGGTACCTGGTACAGGGGTGGTACTAATCTCCTCTACCGGTACCTCAAGGCTTTATAACATTAGCAGAATATAGTAATAAGGCAACCTGTATGTTTAATACCTGACACTAAGTCTGTGTAACCACATTAGCTGCATAAAGGACAAGGAAAAAAATGGAGTCTATAAAGTTTGGTAAGTCCTGAGTGTGGTAATGGGAAGTGATGAAAAATAATTACTTAAAATAAAACAGGGTAAAAACATGAATATCTTTTCATAGTATGAAAGTCTCTTTCCGCTGTCTGTGTTCCTATGTATGCTTAGATCTTTAAAACTACGCAACGGATTTTGATGCGGTTTTGAATAGATACAGCGATGCAAGAGGAAGGTTTACATTTATAATACATGTATAATATAGTAAAAAAACACTGCCAATGTAAATAAACATCATCTTCATACGATTACAATCGCTGGCTGAACCCGATGAGATACAACAATATAATGTACTATAGTTTTATGCGATGGTATATGTCTACCTCTTACGAGATAACCCACCATTTGTTATCCTCATTACACTCGCGCGTAGCCCGGACGGGTAGTTTAATGTAATTAACTAATTAGCAAATACATATAAGTTCAAATAAAGCAAGGGTTAAATAAAACTTATTTGAATACCTTAAAATATAGTTTTGTTATGTCTAGTTAACACATGAATGAATTATACATCTCATATCAAAATTGACACGGCATGATTTGTTAGTTTATTTATAAATTAATTATCTTCAAAGTTATAATAGTATTTTTTTCATTTAACAAACCCGTAATTGATTTTCTGATATCTGACTCCCCGACGGTGCAGCCCTCATTTCTGGCTCACAAACGTTTTCAGCAGTCGCCAACAGTTGATCCTCTAACGTCACATCTGTAACAATAATTCCAATAGATTACTTTAATCATATTGTAATGTATGTAAAATAAATAATGTGTAATGTATTCAATAAATCATGCAATTGAATACATTATAAGTAATATACACAAGCGGATTGACTTATTTGAATCCTATACATATAAAAATGTTGTCCGCGACCATTGGAAGTCATCGGCACACCAGCCATTGGAAGTCCTATGCTTTTAAGCTACACTGTTACAGATGGATATTGGATACCATCAGTCATATCGTACCTTAGTCGAAATACCTACAGGGGGTGGTACTATTCTACTCTGCCGGTACCACACGGCAACAGATATATTTTATTTTATTTATTTGTTTAGCCATAATCACATGCGTTAGGCGTTGTCCCACTCTTTTAAATGGGGGACCATTTGTCCCAGAGTGACACATATAGTTGAGTATAGTTTAGCACATGTTTTTTTTTACTAGGAAGGTTTTCATGAATGCATGACGTATGGATAGCATCCATGTTGATATTATCAGAATTGTGAAAGTGAAGTTGTAATCAAATAAAATAGTACAATATTAGTTTACAGCCACGGGTCACTCACAAATACATCGGCGATCCAGTCATTGCTAGGAGAACGCGTCTTAATTTTACTCTTCCGCCCGTAATTTTTTGCGATAACCCCTAAGATTATACATTGAAATTATATGGTGTGAAATAGTATAATAATTAGCGTGAAATGCTTAAGACCTGTAACATATTTATAATGTTAAAGTTTAATACTGTATCTGTCTTTAGCTTTGCAATTACCGCATTGCATTTGACACCCACAATGTATACCACATATGTTTTAAAAATAGTAAGTTATCCTTTGAAGATGGAAATATGCCATAGTCGACTTTTTGTAGATCTTTAAAATACGACTATGTATTTTGTTATATTTCTAAAGGTTGAAGCAACGTTTACTTAAATGCTCCCAGGCTTTCCTGACATTATATTTATTTATTTTATGGAACTTTATTGTACAATATATTACAAAATGTACAAGTGAGAGATAGAATAGTTTGCAATTTATGGAAATTGCAAACTATTCTATCTCTCAGTTCGGATTCAACAGAGTTAAGAAAATTTAGTGAAACCGGTTCAGTAGTTTAGAAATTCATCCCGGATAAATGATATATATATATATATATATATATATATATATATATATATATATATATAAATATGTAGACTACGAACGTACGAAGTTCACCGGGACCATCTACTAAATAAGTAAATATAACCGGTGTGGATATGGTAAATACGATTCCAACTCACTCTTCTCTTTCAGCTTCATGAGGTTGATCTGCGTGAGTATGGCGATGTAGGCGCCGCCGTCGTAGCGCAGGTCGGCGTCCAGCCACACGCCGCGCTCGTCCCACGCGGGCGCCGCCACGCGCTCCACCAGCGGGCACGCGCCGCTCAGCGACAGCTCCGTTATCATCAGCGGACTCATGAACGACGGCAGCTGCGACACAAATTACAAACTTGAACACTTCCTTTGAACGTATCGAGTATCGAGGCAGGGAAGCCCGATCTGAATATAATACGATCTGCAGATTTTTTTATCGATTCAACTGAAAGCAGTCTTCACCCAAATCGAATCGTATGGCCGGAATATCGTATGAAAATATCGTATCTTTGAAGGAAAGACTGGATGACATTTAAAAACAGCACTATAAAGAGCCATTGCTGGCTAGACAATGAAAGTCAAATATATCTTTATTTAAATAAGCCTACCACTTTTGAACGGTAAAAAAAAGAAAAAATATATATGAATATAAATTTGCTAATTACAATTTTAGACAAATGACCGATGACTCTGACAACCAGTGTTATAAGAGTCAAATAGGTAATTGAGTGTCCTACTTTAATCCTGTGTAAGCAGAAGCTTACACCAGGCGGGTGTTATATGTTAAGTTTATAGCAGGTTCATCAAGCGAGTCACCAAAAAAGAATCTGTAAGCAAAACTGATGGTGATATGTCCAATAACACCTAAAGGTAGGTATTATTGGAACCCATACCGGCGTTGGCGCTAATAAACCGTTGTCTTAATAGTAAATGTTAGAGCAGTTCAATTTAATCCCAAGCAGTTTTATAATTAATATGATTTTTTAAGCAGTAATAAGCCTTAGTAATATGTTTTTCTTTTACGCAATTCTTGAATTTATTTTAGGGCATATTTTTAATTCTACTTGGGATTTTATTATAAAACTTACTAATACCCCTGAACAAATTACTCGTTTTTTGGAGCCCAGCAATGGGCACTGCAGTTTCTCGAATATTTATTTGTCTCTTATAATTTAAAATGTAAGGATTCAGGATTTCCAATATGAAAATGTTAAATTGACGTAATTAAAATATAGAAAGTAGAGGTTGTGGTGTAGAAATACTATTTATTCTTCCGCCATACTCCGGCCGTCTGCCTACCTTTGCCTAATTTCAGTTAGTTGGTCAAGGAGCTCCCCGAATATTTTGTATTCGGTGTATAGCCAAAGCCATCAGCAATCCAGTCGCGAAACCACGCTTTAGATCGCGACTACGCCCAGCGCCCAGCGCGGCTATTATGAGAAAAATATCCTCTTTTCTTGGGAGTCCTATGCCCAGCAGTGGACGTTGTACGGCTATTGTGATGAATTTTTTAGAAATCTTTTGTAATAATCATTATTAATAAATTATAATGATGATTAATCAATCGCGCGACACTGCTACGTGGCCTTTTGTTCGCATTGTGCAATAGATAAATTTGAAAGATAACAGAACAAATTTAGCACTATAAAATCTATTTATAGTTTAAATTTATTTATATCTGTAACACAGACAACAACTAAGGATAGACCCCGCAGAGTCTTCTATTTCGGAGTCATACACCGCGGGCGTTCGTTTCTGAAATAATATATTAAATATGTCATCCCTTCGATCTACCCAACGGGAATATGCAAATAATGCCCACAACAACTAAGGATAGATTTTATACAGAATTAAATAGCAGTAGTAATACTAGCTTTGTGTTTTGATCGCAATACTTTACCCATTCGTAATAACTGCATTAAAAGGTCAGGTCATGTTTACGTGTTATCGTTGCTAATATTGGTGGTTTGCAACCGATAAGAGGCCCGGCCGTAACACTTGCTACGTAACTGCAATTAAATGTCATATATTGTTACTAGATTTCCGCCCGCCAACATATCCGCGCCCCGAGATCTCTTGATCTCTTGAGATACACATTTATTAACAAATATGATGCCAAATAACATAATGCCAACATAAATAAATCGTGTGACACTGCTACATGGAGATCTATAAGCATTGTGCAATAGATAAATGAGAAAAATTACAGAGCTAATTTAGTCCTACAAAATCTATCCTAAAAAAAGAAAACTAAAACTAGCTCTGAGTTTAAAAAAAAGGTAAATTCACATATTTCATACATTGACCTGACTCTGTGGTGAAGTCGCTTAAAGCACTTGTGTTACGGACAACAGACAATAGAAGAATTACAAATAAAATACTTAAATACATATTTTAAAACCCAGCCACAAAACAAACATAAATATCATCATATAAATATTTGTCCTGGGTCGACCCTTAGCACATAAGATAGGATTACTACCATCTGCGCCATCGGGCCCGTGTTTTTGGACGAAATACTTAACCTACTCGTATTAACTGTATAAAAGGTCATGTCAGGCGTTACATGTTTACGTGTTATCGCAGCAAATATTAGCCGTTTGCAACCGATAAGAACCACCAACGTAAGACTTACTACGTCACTGCAATTAAATGTCATTAATATCGTTTCTAGATTTCTGCCTTTGACTTGTCAGCCTCCCGGGGATCTCTAGCTATCCCAGAATAGAAGCGTATATAGTTTAATTTTCTAAAGTAACACAACATCAAATAAATCGTTCCCGTTTAAAAAATCTAAGATATCACACGGGAACGAAACATTTATCGGAATAAAAAGTTAAAAAGAAGCCTATATCGATAATTGATTTATACATATATATGTTCATTTATTTAGACATACAGACCCCTTTGTGATCAAAAGCTAACACAAGAATTATAATAAATATAATATTAAAAGGGTCACTAGCGCGTTGCCAACCTTGGTACTTAAAGGTGTTATGTCAAATTCCACAGTAATTTCAGTGCCTCTCACGCTTCAAACCGAACAACTGTTTGCCGGTAGATATAGGTGAGCGTGAAGTACCTAAGCAGACAAACTACGTATGAGCGGAAGATGTTAAAAAAGGTGTTAAAAATGTACAAATATAGGTAATATACAGTTATTGCTGTGAGGTACTAGCAGAGTAACATAGTACACTGCACTAGGTATCGTAAGAGGCGACTAAGGTATCAGAATGGCGACAGATGGCGGTATATCCATCCGTAACTGTTTACACAGCACATTAATTATGGACAGAAAACCTCCTTTCTTAAAGAGGCCTATGTCCAGCTGTGGACTTCAAATGGTTGGTACGATGATGATGATATGATGAATACAGATAGGCACAATGTCGCACGCACCTTGAGCGTGTTCAGCTTCCTCTGTATCCTATTCTGCAGGCGCGCTATGAGCACAGGGTCACGCATCACGTCGTATATGACGCGCGCGAGCATCGTGTTCACCCACGTCACCTCAGAAGGCAGCAGGCGGCAGTTGCAGGTCGGTGACGGCGTTTTGGGCTGGACGGACACAGATTGTAAGTGAACACTTCACGGGGAGATGAGGAATTCAAATAGTGAGCATTTCCAGTATAATATTGAAATAAACAATAAAATAAATGAAAACTGTGTTCCGGATACTAGAGAATAGAGAAATTACTAACACTATATTTTAATATTTATTTAACATCTATACATGGCATAAATACAAACGTTCATCACTTACATGTTTGTCCTAGGTGGGATTCGAGCCCACGACTAGTAGAAAAATATTTTCAAATAAAAAGTAGCATTTGTTATCATTATATCTATATACCTATACATTATGGCTGCCAAATGAACTGTTCATTTAAATAAATAAATATATATATCAGTAAACGTAAATATAATTCGGCATATTTCTATGAATAAAACCTTTTACATGTATCTTAATATTACGTATTCTTACACCACTAAAATAAAACAAGTTTATAGGTCTTGGGTTATCATAAGACCTAAAAACGATCATAGAGATAGATAAAAAAAACTAACTGTTCTCCGCTTCTCGACGCCTGTAATGCGTGTATCATGGTCTGTTGGCATTTATGTATATTTAATTGCACATTGCGTTAATCCATTTCAAGGACATACAGAACGAAACAAACATTTTATTCTCGACTGAGACTATATAACCGAGTTTCTTAGCTTAGCTGTAGAATTTACCAAATATCCAGGTCTTCAAATATTTAAGCAACAAAATGTTCAGGCCGCAACATGTTAAGGTAGCAACATTTCCAGATAGCAGAATGGTATTAAAAACATTTCCTGAATCTAAAAAGTACGATAAAAATTTTTACACAAAACTTTTACTAGGTACACTAAACTCAATTACAACGCGAATAATATTCTCTAAAATCTAATATAATATTTTTTATCTTTATTCATAATAAACTACTCTTTTCAACGGCTTTAAAAAAACAGCGTTTTATTTACCTTTTTTAATTTTAAACAATCAAACAGAGCGGTTGGCGCAAAGTCAAGTAGTAAAAACAGTAGTTTTATTGCAACGCATATTATAAAGGATACCGTAACTACTTCTCATTAATAAATCAGTTCTTAAGCACGTGAGTACAATAAATTCTGTTGAAATTAACTTCGAAGTATGTATGGTATGAGTTTGAGAGATAGATTAAAGAATAGTGTGATAATAGATCGATGTGTGGTAAAAGATAATGTTGTGACAGCAATAGAGAAATGAATTTTGAGATGGTTTGGACATGTAGAAAGAATGGATGCAAGTAGAATGACTGCAGAAATATATAAGGCGGAACTGAATGGAAGAGTTCGTATAGGGCGTTGGTATCTTAACCAGGTAGAAGAGGTATTAATAAAGGGCTGGGTCAGAAGTACCAAGAATAAACGAGCGTGTTTGAAAGGACTTATGCCAGCAAGGGAAGCGAGATAGGTATGCAAAAATTTAACAAGTGGAGATCCAAAGTCTCTGCCTACCTCTATGAAACACAGGCGTGATGTATGTATGTATGTACAGAAAGTATATAAAAGTTTTGTTTAATAATATCATAATTATGACTGTTATAGTTCAATTGTGTACTATTAACTTTTAATTAGTACTAATTAGTGTATACTGGTTGTCAAATTATCTGTACCAACTTTTAATTGTAAATAACAAGATTAACTACGGTAAACAGTAAACTAACTATTATAAATGCAATAATAATAAATGCTTCTAGATTACACACCCTTTTTACATACTACCTAAGTACTAGATCCAAAGTAAATAAACATCACGATTAATGTTTTGTATTGAGAGACGAACAGTTTTATATTTTTTCTTCTTCTTGCCTTTGGTCTTGAGGTGAGGCGAAGGTTCTATGTGACAAGTGACACCGGTTTCGCAGGTTTGTTTGAACGACATATCGTGAGTCTGCATAAATATTAAGCGATGACATAAACTCGCGATATAGAAATCAAGAGATCTATTATATAAATCAAGATGTTTACATGATATCAAGTCTACTCAAGACCTTCCATTAAGGGCTTTCATAGTGTACTAGTTTTGATGTTCTTTAGAGAATATTAAAACACAATATTTTAGGGAATTAAACTAGCTTATCATATACAAACTGTATTACTACATAAATACATATTATAAATAACTACAGACATAAATAGAATCAAGTTGTTTGCTCAGAATCTGAAATTAACACTTTTTATTTATTGACTAATTTTGAAAAAAAAACCTTAAATTTCATCTTAATTAAAAGGAATCCATACATTTAATAATTGCATACCGTATATGCAATCATTGAATGTATGCACGGTGAAGAAAACTCTCTTTAACGAAATGTTTGAGTCTGTCTGCCTGCTTGTCCAAGCATATCTCTATAACGGGTGAAGCTTTATCAGCACTCTCACTGGAATGAGATATATAGAGAGATGTTATAAGTAGAGTAACTTCTAGTACTTTTTTATCAAGCCTACGGAAACGGGAAATACGTGGGAAAATCAGCGGGCCGATGCAATACCTAAATTGCAAGCTCAAGTAGATTACAATGTAGGTATATACTCGTATAACATCTTACCATGCGCCATGCATTAGCATAGCAAGTCATTAGACAATATCGACGTTTTCCTTTCGAAGGCTATTGGCAGTCGTCATACAATTTCAATTCCTAGTTAATCCTATCATGAGTCTATCTAAAATCACATACCTGTATAATTTTGAATAAATACGGCCAGAATGTTTTCTCGTACGCTTCCATGTCCGATTGCGTCGCCCGGTGCGATGGTGATGCAGTTTGGATCGTCACGCCTTCGGATACCGAATCGTTTGATTTGTTCTGGAAATTTTTAATAGCCATTACAACGCGCCATGTCACGTAAAAAAATATCACAACATACTTTGCCCTGTTTCCGAGATAAATAGCTTTAAGCACATGTGTAACGGTTATGAGACAATGAAGGAATTACAATTATAATTTTTGAAAATATATTTAACACCCAGGCACAGAACGAATTATCAAATCTACGACCTTTGGCGTACAAATTTGACATATTACCCAACGCGTCATCGATTACAATGACTCATAGAAAGAGTAGTTTTGTTTTTAAATATAAATGTAAAGTAACCTTTTTGATCCAGTCTATAATGCACCTTTTTATATTTTAAGCTTAACATGAAGCGCTTAAAAGCTTACTTAGTTACAAGAGCCATTTCACATTTTAAGCTTTATAATGGGCATCTCATTAAAGTTATTAACATTTTATAACATTTATCTTATCTTAATAAACCTCCTTTCAACATGTCAGATGTCTCTGTCGCAGAAACATCGAACGTTGGTGTTTATTAAATTTTAACTATAAAAAACAATAAAAAAAATTGCGCTCAATCAAAATTAATAACTAATAAAAAGTAATTTCTTACTATCACGAAAACAGTAACAAAAGATTCCTATAAAAAACCCAAAGTGAAAAAATGACAATACTAGGCAGGAGGAACTCACGACAGTTTTAGCGAACTGCACGGAGTCGTCCTTGGCGAGTTTGTACACGGCCATTTCTATGCCGTCCTTATTCTCAGTTGCTTGCTCAATACCAGACTTGTCGTCCGCCGCGGACACATCGGGACTTGGGTTCGCTTCCGCTATTGCAGTTGTCAGACGACGATACCTAAACAAAAGATATATTTTTATATAAATAATTCGACATACAAGCATACGGTCCACGTGACAGTAAGCGTCACCGCAGCCTATAACGCTTGTATTATCAGTATATCCTTATCAGGTTAGCCTTATCAGAGAACAAAAAAATAAATAATTCATACTACATCTCATATATTGACCTGACTTCTAGATAAGTCACTCAAAGAACTTCCGTTACGGATATCAGACAACAGTGAAACCATAAATATAATCAACATTTATATGTTTGTCCTGGGTGCGTCACCAAGAGCGCCATAACTAATGTGCAGAATAACAAGTGTATACAAAGTAAATGCCTCACTGGCAAAGTCGCAGGCTGAAAGCTAGTCAATTATATACGAGTATTTGTCTGATCTCACCATTCGTGTTTATCGCGGCCCGTGCGCGCAAACAGGTATAGATGGGAGTGATTGTCCGAAGACCGCTTCACGTGTATGCTCCACTCGTAGTCAGTGGCGCCATCTACGTTGCTCGCCTCTAGCTCCTGCTGGTCAAATTGAGAAGTAACTGTTAAGAGTCAATTCTCAATATTACGATGATTAAATGTAGTTAGTATAAATGTATCCCATGATATTTCATATAGGTGTCATGATAGTTAGTTTGATTGTTGTGGTAACATTGGTCGTAATATAAATTGGTAACAGCATTAACAATTACATTTTCAAAAGGTATGTATGTATTATATTTATATTTCGAACTAGTTACAGAGTGGAATAATACATTTTATAATTTTCTAGAATAGTCATAATATACATACATTATTATAGCGTAGTCATTTAATCTAGCATAGGTATCAACATATTTTTTGTCTTTTAAATTCAAAATTGAATAAAAAAAAGTTGAAACAGGATGATTTTATTGAATAAGAATTTTATTTATTTATGCACAAAACAGTTAACGGTTCCAATAAGGCAGAGCGAGATAAGAAATCAAACAAACCTGAATAAACTGGAATCAGAATAATTATCACTTAATTAAATATATCTCGATTTGTATCTATAAATAGAGGTAGCATTCTACAGAATAGTGCGTTAGTAATAACAAACTCAATCATGCATGGTAGTTATAAAACATAAGCGTCAAATGTGTTATGCAATATATTAAAAATACATTTTAAAATACAATAAAACTACATTTTAAATGCGATCGTATGAAAACGAACAAGAAATAAGGCTCTGACTGCTGTTAAAATTTTATTATGCATGCTGTATCACTTGATTTGAGCATCTATAACTAACTAAACGTATTTTTTTATATATAAACATATTCTGTTACGTTGTTTGTCCGGGATTATTATTATACGGATTTCACCAATTAATTGAGTGCTAAATTAAGAATGACTACAAGTGAGGTAAATGTTCAATGCCTACAACTAAAAGCTCAACTACCAGTATACTTAAATCCACATATATAATTTAGAAAGTTATCAAAGAAACCACTAATCAAAGCACTTACTCGGTTAGCCATGCGTGACTTGATGCGTGCGGTAACACCGATAGTACTCACAGCCTCCTCCAAGAAGTCCTTGATCCTCGACATCTCAGTTTCGTCCAATTCATCGTCCTCCTCTTTCGTGCTTGTAACGGATTTCGTCGCGAGTTCTGTCTCTGCGTCGTGAAACATCGCGTCGTCGCACGCGGCGGTCTTGTCTTGTTGACCGTCATTTGCATCTATACCAGCTGACACGCTCTCGGATTTCTTCTCTGCGAAATCACTTTTAGTAAGCGTATATAAATGATAAGCAGTGTCAACGGTTTAATTTGACCCTGAGGGGTAACTTTGGCTTAATAAAGTACAGCCATTCGTATTCAACGAATCTAACCATTTCGTACTGCATGTATTAAGTTTAGAGACATTACTATATAGATAATTATGTTATCTTTAGCTTTCTAAGGCGTAGTCAAAGTTTCCCTACACAGACAAAGTAACCAGCTTCGTCGGCACCTCTGGCTTGAATACTTTTCTATTGTTATAGCCTTTCCATGTGCCGTTTACTACATGATAAGCACAGGGGAGAAACAAGTAATGACTCAAGAATCACTTTTGTGTAGCGACAATTTGCAAGATCTGGTTCCAAATATGAATTATAGACACGAACCAATCAAGGTATTCTAGTCTTTAACGTTCTGTATTTATTAATTTTTCCCCTGTATTGATGGAATATGTAAATACTGAGTAGGCACACCGAGCACGAGTATATAAGTTGCAATACCTTTTCTACTACACCAGATATGGTTCATTCCATTGTATTTCAATTGTGCACTCGCAACGACCAGTTAAAAGTGATCGTGCAAGGGCGTCCAATTACTCTGCATTTATGGAGCACGTTTGAAAAAAATAATAACACCTAAGGCTGATATAGCTACAGTGCAAAATGTTTTATTTAATAGTTTACTTGAAAAATTTTAAGTTTCCGGTAACATACTCCGCAAACGCACATTACGACTACGATACGCAATGTCAAATATTCGTGAACGTGCCTCAACTACATATAATATTTCATGCTAGTAGCATAATTGCAATAAAAATAATTGTGCAAAAGTCGAAAAAGAGTGTAAGTATAAAACATAAGCAAAAGTAATCGTGCTATCTGATGGAACACACAAAGGCATACCTAACAAAATCACTTACGAAAAAAACTATAGAAAATATGCATGATCAGATAACTATTGCATCAACATTCGTAATGACATTGAAAAAAATATATACATTTTTAACATGCACGTAAGGCCCGTATTTTTGACTGACCCTTTTTAAGACTATTTCCTAATAAAAAGTTAATTAAACAGCGTTTTACAGTCGTTGACAAATAGTTTTATTTTTAGTAGTGAACGCGTAAATGTAAGAAAATACTATTTATTTCCTCTTCATCTATTTTAACATAAGTGAAAGTATTGACCCTTGATATGGCAGAGCGAGTTATTAATTTTAATGGATTATCAACCTTCGGTAACGGATATATAGATGAGATTACAATGGCCACATAAACTAGAGCTCGTTAACGGGTTACTTGGGTTTAAATTAAAGCTAAAATACGGGCGTAAACGCGTCTTATGATAAGCTTACTTTGATACAGAAGAGTGTGAGCATTCAAAAATACAAACCTCTATACATTTTTCTAACAAGCCTGTGCCGAAGCCCTTCTTTACCTGTTTCTCCATCGGATTGCGAGATGCTGTAAATATATAACATATTAATAATTTGTATTTTGATATAAATACAAGTTAATTGGATGTGTGGTACCACAGTAGTACCTCCCCCTGTATCAGGTGTCGTAAGTAGCCACTGAGACACAGGAACCGACAAAACAGGTTGCTCAAATGCGAAAGGACGAAAGCTACGCTCTACGATTGCTAACACGCTTGCCCAGCGCGGTAATAATGGCCATACTTCCTCCTTACTTGGGGGGGCCTATGCCCAACAGTGGACTTCCAATGGCTGATATGACGATAGTAACGTCTGACAGTCGTCAAAATGTCCGTCAAATGCTTTTTTTACATTACTTACATATCCGACTGCATATGTGTATTTAATATATACTATAGACTTTAAAAACTGTTAATATTCACATCACAAGTTTCTAAATAATATCATACATACATTTTGTCGTTATAACAACAAATTGTACTGAGGTCATATCCTAGTACGGGTCAATAGACGACAATGGGTTCACCAATTACGGCATTAGTTTTGCTATACTTAAAAGAGTTCACGTTAAAGTGGTTTTCGTAGCAGTTATTTCCGTTCCTAGAACTATAATTTACCAATGAAACGCTAAATATCAGTTTAAAAGTAAATTTAAGTAAAAATTTGTTGTTGCCTAAAACTATATTGAAATCTGACAATTATCAACAAAGTTCAATCTCTACACTAGTCTAAAGAAAATGATCTTAGAGGACAGTGCCAAATAGACAACATTGCTAAGATAGTGATTATCATATACAGTGTCATTATTTTATTAACTAGAAAACCGCCCCGGCTTTGCACGGGTGCAAGAAGGATAAATAAATATAATAAATAAAGGTAATTATGGGTTATCTCTATGATATATAAGACATATACCATCGCGAACATTTTTGTATACTTTTTTGAGGTGAACAATATTGTAGTACAATATTTTGATCTACGGGTACAGCCTGCGTTTTCAATGTGAGCGCAAAGAATGTGTTTAATTACGATATCACATTAGAAAACTCGAAAAAAAATTTTCTCTGCTATATTATGCATGTATTATACATATAAACCTTTCTTTTGAATCACTATCTATTACATCTATTCGCATATTCATTTATATAAACGCACCAAAATCCGTAACCTAGTTTTAAAGTTCTAAGCTTGTTTTATACTATGTGATAATTTGGCATATGGACCCGACAGCATATTGCTGTTTCCATTGCCACATTAATACAAACATTTATGTGATGGACGTTTGTGTTTGTTTTGTGCTTGGGTGTTAAATATGTGTATCGTATTTGTAATACTTCTGATGTCTAATATTCGTATGTTTTATGCTACTTATCCTTGAGTTAGGTCAATGTATGAGATTTTGTGTGAATTTATCATTTTATACTATAGAGTAAAACTGCTCTGTGTAGTTGTACCGTTGGCTCAAAGTTTAGGAACCACTGGCCTAAACTAATATTTTGTTTTTACGGACGAACTTAGTGCTGGACTATTCAGACGTCAATTCGCGTCGCGGGACCGACGGCGCGTCCGAGGGCACATCTAGAGGCTCGACCTAGGCTCGGCCGCCGTCGTTGGAGTTGAATTTACTATGAATTGTAGCAAAAGAGGACGAACAGATTGAGCCCGACAGCCCTAGGGCTGTCGGTTATCGCTCGTAGGGGCAGGGACTGCACGCGTTCGCACGCGGTTTCGAACGCGGTGTACTGCTCTGTTGTACGAGTGCATGTGGAATGTATGTGATTGTTTAATGCCAGTAAGAGGGCGAGGAAGGGCTGCGATTTTCGCGGTTATTTTATCGGGAAGGTCATCTAAGACGTGACGCGGTCTACGATATCGGGCGTGAAACTAATATGAAAATTATAAAATTACAGCAAGTGCATCGACATTAAATTACTTAATTATACAACAACTAGCTGTGCCCGCGACTTCGTTCGCGTGGTTGTCGGAAACTCTATCGAGATTATTTTTTGATTGTTCACGTCATTCAACCGTTCCCTAGGGAGCCGACCACGCGTCTGAGCCGCGCGGTACCTCGCAAAGATTTTTTATTTACACTCTTTTTATTATTAAAAAGGAGTAAGAATTATTTTATATATAGTTTTTGAATAACTTAAACCGTTTATGCAGCGCATGCGACGAAATACCTCAAATGTTAATAATTTTCCCCGTTTTTGCAACATTTCTCACTGACGCTGCGCTCCTATTGGTCTCAGCGTATGTTATATAGCCAAAAGCTTTCCTCTATAAATGGACTATCCAACAAAAAAAGAATTATTCAAATCGGACCAGTAGATCCTGAGATTAGCGCGTTTAAACAAACAAACAATGTCTTCCGCTTTATAATATTACTATAGAGTTCTTCCTGCTATTACGAATAATAAATGGCATAATTCGTTTAGGCGTAATATCGTATTAATCCCTTCGATAGCTGGAAATTTTTGTCCGCGAGGTATATATGTATATATATATATTTATAGTTATATCTCATCCCGAGGTACTCTTGTTATTCCGGGATGAAGTCTAAGTCGCTCTCTGACAGCGAAACTGTGCAAAATGTCAGGCTGACGCCATTGTGGATAAATTAAAAGCGAAATATATTCCACGGAAGCATCTGTGCCGAATTTCATGCAGATCTGCTTAGTCGTTCCGGCGTGAAAGAATACCAAACATGCTTTCACCCAACCACCCGTTTCACGTCAAACGTTGACATTTCACGTCATACTTTCACGTTTACAATATTAATAAAATTTCAAGTTATACATTATTGTCATACCTCTTCTCCCGTCTCCTCCACACGAACTTCCTTTTCTTCTCTGGGCTGGTGTTTGTCTCAATGCTCTCTACGTCTGGCGCGGTTTCTTTGCTCTTTTTGCTTGCAACTTCGAGAACCTTCCGCTCCACTTCAGCGTTTTCCTTCTCCAACACTTGTATATTTTCCTTGTCGCTCAAAATGATGCAGATAGGATATTTTTTGCTCCATTGCCTGTGGGGGAAAATTTAATAAGTTAAAGTTTGAAGGTGTAGTGAATTTACTAGGTGATGTGGCAAAATATCTTTTAACGTTCTAGGTTTTTAACGTGCTAGTGATATCCTTGAATAAAGAGCGTTTATAAGCTGCGGTGACGCTTACTATCACGCGGACCGTATTCTGATTCTCGTATTAGTCATATAAAAAAATGGACTGTGCTTTGAAGCCGTTTAAAAATCAGTTTTATTATGAGATGAGGGAATTTTGAGCTGTTCTACTCGTGTGGAACGAATAAAACGAATGTGGATTGTATGTTCTTATAATACGAGAACTTCTTAAACAAGAGAGAAACTGTAAAAAAAATACAAAATACCTGTCCTAGACTTGCGTACGCTTGGCGCTTTCCTAATTTTTAGGTGACCTACTAACTACTATGACGTCATAATATTTAATGCCGTCGCTGAGGGAGCTGTTTTGCCAATAATATCAAATCCTGTTCATATAAGTAAAATGTACATAATAACTACTTTTCACTAAATGTAGATGTGAATGTAAATGTTTGTCTGTCAGTTTGTTCTTGCTAATCTTGGAAACAGCTACAGCTAACTACTCACTAAAAGCATATGAAAACATATTCATATGGTGATTTTTTTTTGTCTGTCTATCTGTCGGTTTGTCCTGAGGTTAGCATCTCAGAAACAGCTTTTAATAGAACGTTTACAGGCTGATAGCTGGTGATGTAATGAGTAATTTTGTCTATTTTTATTATTTATTATTATCACGGGAACTTTTACATGAAAAAAACTAGGAGAAGTTACGTAAACAATGGTTTGAAATAGACGTTAAGACTATTATAAACCATTGCTTTATTTAATAGAATACAAAAAATAAAGGTAAGGTAGGCTTTTTTATCTTTGTACGAATATATGACATAAATATCGAGCCTTCAACAAACTTCATATAACCAATACTCTAATATTCTAAGGAGATAATATTTAACTGTTGTTTAGTACGATTTAATTACTAATTTACTCTTCTAAAAAAATTTACTCTACCAATTTAAATAATTCTTTCACCATTAGGGAGCTACGTCTACACCAAATAACATAGGTTCTATTATATTTCACAAAATGAAACAATAAGCATCTAGATTCAATGTAACGAGGCAAGATTCATATTATCGTTTCTAACAAATTAACGCGAAGCTAATCAATTGATTTTAAAAATTATTACACTAATGAAAAATTAAATTATCATCCAATTATATATACTAATATATATCATTGGAGATATATATATATATATATATATATATATATATACTAATATATATCCAAATTATATATAGATATTGATATTAGCTGTTGTAACTAAATCCCTTATTTTCAGGGCTCTGCTATTTAAGCCGCAGTGCCCTGCTATTGTATTGTAAGAACAAAAATATCTTAATTTAAAAGCCCAAAAGTGGATAACATCAAATACAGCATTTAATCTCTTCATTCCGTATCGCAGACGGTCATTAGCCTATTTGTTTTCGGTTGAGCGGTTTCCGTGCACGCGCGGAGCCCGCGTGCCACTGGTAGACCTTGTCGGAACCTTTGTTTGGTGGCCTTACAAGTGACGGGTGCCTGCTTAGTGATAGTGTTACACCCATATTTTTAAGTGCGGCGTGGCTAGCGAGATTCTGAAAATTTTCTATCATACAAAAAGAAATTGCTAAAATATTAGTCAAAGTACCTGAGTCGTTGACGGGCCGGTGGCGCAGATGGGTGATCCTATCTTTCGCGCCAAAGGTCGTGGGTTCGATCCCCGCCCAGGACTAATATTTATGTAATGAATATTTGTATTTGTTCTATATCTAGGTATAGGTTATATGTGTAAGTATTATATTGATATGTAATATCCGAACCACAAGTGCTTTAAGCTACTTATTTCGGAGTCAGGTTAACGTATGAGAAGCTGGTGGATTATTTATTATATAATTTTATAAAATATGTAAAAAAAATTATATATAAAATTATTTGTGTATAAAGAATAATCATAAAACAAATAAAAAGATATCCAGAAAAAAAGATCTATGAATTGAATCAATATTTAATATGCCATAACGATGGTCGTAAAGAAAAGTAGTGAATAAACGTTTTTTACTGACCCTATATTAACATTATTCTAGAGATAATGAAAATTCTTAAGTCAACGTCCCATTATTCATTAATACTTCGTATTTACCTTTGCAAACAAGTGAAAGTTACTACACTGCCACATAGAACAATGAATATCAAAAGATTATCAACCATTGGTAGTCCACAGCTGGACCTATAGCCCTCTCCGAGAAACAGGAAATTTTGCCCATAATTGATGCGCTGGGTAAGCGTGTTGGCAATCGTAGAGCTTTCAGAAGGGGACGTTGCTGCCCATCTCCGCCCTGTGCATTTGAGCTACACTGTTCCGGATGGATATACCGCCATCTGTCGGTTCTGGTACCTTAGTCGACACTATGTACAGAGGGAGGTACTATTCTACTCTGCTGGTACCTCGCGGCAATTAGATATATACATATACCAAATATACTATCATCATATAGCGTTTTAACTACTTCAAAATAGTTTGAGTATAATTGACTTATAATTCAATATTAGCCTTCCGACCCCGATTTCATCCGAGTACACAGCAAAATTTTATCAAATTATCGTGGAAATTTCAAGCACATTCTTGCCACT
>JACJUM010004390.1:6699980-6737455 GCA_020976665.1 Heortia vitessoides
AAATTTTATCAAATTATCGTGGAAATTTCAAGCACATTCTTGCCACTCTAAGCTTAAAAACGAATATTAGGTAACACAATTTTATCCATTCAAACAAACCGATTTAGTTGATCCGCATACAAACCTAGCCCTGACAATTGCAAACACAACAACAAAAACAATTATCAATTTTAGTGCGGATACAACTACCAACTACATGCTACCCAGGTAGTTTCCATTACCCTGAGAATTATTAATAACAAAAGTGGCCCAACGATCTCCCTGTAACATTAGCTGTCTCCCAGTGAGTCTGATAAAATAGGTTCAGCCGTTTTGGAGTACATCTCAACCCGATAGACAGACAAAAAAAATAAAATGCTTTTCTTTTTGTTATTATTATCATAAATACTCATATATGCCTATTTTTTAAAACTGTTATATTTGTATTACAATAAGATATTTAAATTTTATTTCATAAGATTTTAGTCTTTAAAAAAATGCCATAAATATTTTGTGGTCAACAAGTGATCACAGTTTAAGACATCGTAAATTTTATTCGGCTCGTAATTTTTATATTATGCTCGCTTCTCTGGATCAGTATCGTAAATAGTTAATAGACTAATATAAAAATATATGTCATCAATCTATCTGTCGGCGACATCGTCCACGTAGACATAAATTTATATCATTTGCTACGGGATCTAGATAAAAACAGCCTACATTCTAGAACTCATTGCTCTCTGTGCCAAATTTAAACTAAAACTTAAGATTTTAATTTCGAAATAGATTCTATCTTATGCGCCCATGAGTGTTGTATTCGATCCCCACCCAGGACAAACATTTATGTGATGACATATGTATTTAAGTGTTATATCTACGATTTCTCTGTTATCTAATATTTGTAAGTGCATTATGCTACTTATCACGGAGTCTGATCGTATGTATGAGATGTAGAATGTCTTATATTGGGCCACAGGGGCTGTAGATCGGATACGGATCAATTTATCCGTATTGCCACGATATGTCACGCAGTTTCATTCCGCAAAAGTCTCAACCGACGTAGAACCTTATAAAGCAATGTTTTGTAGTGCATCAGGTCAATTGTATGAGATGTTGTGTGAATATTATTATACAAAATAAAACATTCGGATTGTTTAGCAGTTGTGTAAAAAAATACAAACATCTAGATATAATTTTACGAACATAATATTAGTAGAAGATACAAGAATCCGTTTACGAAAAATATGCATTAAAGAAAATGTATACAAATACAATTATTAAACGCCCGGTAGCTGAATGAATATATTGATCAGTGAGTAAAAATACAATGGAATTCGAGATCCGAAAATAGCTAACGTTATTTTTGGATAATTACGCTTTGAGTCAAAGAGATAATTATACAACTGTTTCATTAGTCTAGAGTTATTTGAGGGGTGTCGGAATTAATAAAAGGCGGTGTACCACCCGAAATATCGTCGCTCAAATAATAATAATAATAATCAATAAATTTACACGACACCTCATACGCCGACCTGACAACGAGATAGGTAGGAATTACATGTAAACTTAAATACTTACAACTAACACTCAAACACAGATCTAATACAAATATTCAACGTATAAATATTTGCCCTGGGCAATGACCCAAACTCACTCTACGCATAAGATAGGATCACTATTACCTGTACTACACCATCAGGCCCGCCCCGTAAATGCAACAGGGTAGCAGCATTTTAGTTGCGAAATAACGATCAGCGATTGGCACCACGCCTGCCTAGTTCGGCAATTATGGGTAAAATTCCCCTTTCTTAAGGATTCATATGTGCAGTAGTTAATATTCTGCGGCTGCTATGATGATCATGATAGTGATGATTTTCTTTTTTAATATTATGAAGTTAGTCAGTTATTCTCAAACAAGCATACTGTACTCTTATAAACGGGACCTGCAGTCTTTAGACACTCGTGTTATCACAAAGATATGTCTAGCTTGCCGCGAAACTTGTGAACTGAAGATACATGACACATTACCTTAATTTCACTACCTCTCTCATCCTTCAAACCGGAACATAGCAATTAGAACACCGCTATTTGGCGGTAGAAAAGGGTGATAGTGAGGTACCAATGCAGACGACCTTTGTAAGAGGTCTACCTTTAGTACCTATTGCAAATAAACAAATTAATTCTGTAATAATATTAGTAGTTATAGATAAATAATAGTTTGTTCTATCGGTCTATTAGAATAACCAATATATATTTTGGAAGTAATTAGTATTTGTACTAGATGGCCAACAGACGTTGTCCTATCTAAACTATCCCCATTTAAATGATCTAAATTTGTTATAATTGATAATTAAAAACAAAATGAAATATTACTATACTCTATTAAAGTAGGTACAGTTCAATTTACTAATTACTTATTAGGTTGATATACGATTGTTTAAAATAGACATCTAGGTATAGAGGAAGTTATTAATAAACGTGAAAATGGGTTAGTTTATTTTATCATACAAATTGTATGGAATGAGTAATACAAGATAGATGGGGAATTACACAACGTTGCTGTAACTTTGATGCGGCCTCGGCGGCTTTTTGCAGAACATCATATGATAAGATAACTGAACAGATATAGACGAATATGCACCAAAAACTAGTAGCGCCCCGCGGTTTTACCGGCGTAGTTCCTTTAAAACATCAGCTATGAAATATACCGGTAAAAATAAAGTATTAAAATCGGTTTAGTTGTTTCAGAGATTAGCATGCCAAACAGACAGACAGGCAAACGATTTTAAGTTGCTATGTAAGCATCGTATATACTTTCATAGGGATCTAGTGAAGAGATAATAAAGGTAGATGACCTCACACATTGTTGTACACTATCATCTATGTTTACCGACAAACAGCAGTGTTCGTATACCTCCGGTCTGAGAGGGTGCGGTGCGAGAAATAGTAAAATTACCGAGTAATGTGACGTAATTTCTTTAAATCACAAATTTAGCAACGCTCTAGTTATATACTAGTAATATTACGAGCGTGTATGCTATATAGGTGATGCTTACTATTACGTGGACCGTATGCAAGTTTGTCGACTTAGTCATATACATCACATATATACATGTAGAAACAGAAATTTAAACTTAATTTGTACTATACAGATTATAAATCAGGTGGTGTATCTATCAGTCTTTGTGTTTGTTACGTATTAACCGGTGAACCATGGACATATAGTATTTGGTAGCCTTAACCTTACAGAAACCACATATCCGCTTCTGTCCTCGGTGACTAAGCCGAGGGCCATGGTAATAAATAAAGTCTTCGTCGACAGCGTAGCGGGCAGCAAATATATAATTAACACAACATCTCATACATTGACTTGACTCGGAGATAAGTCGTTTAAAGCACTTCTTTTACGGATATCAAACAGACAAATTGAAAATATAAGACGAAATACTTTAATATCCACATACACAACAAACACAAATATTCATCATATAAATGGTAGTCCGGGGTGGGGATCCAAACCAGCACGAAAGATAGGATCACTATCATCAACGCCATCAGGTCTGTAACTGCGCATTTGAAACGACAACCAAGACTGGACATTTATTAACAATGGATGTATCGGAGACTATTCATAAAGTTTAAAACATGAAACAATCGTATACGTATACGTTTCTTTGAGCTTATAAAAACATCATCATAATAACAAACAATACGAGCACTGCTGGACATAGGAATCCCTCTTATAGGGGGGATTTTGCAATCGCATTAGGTTTATTGGCGTATCTAGTGATCATTTGTGGCCGATGCGATGCCGCACTCACTCACGCACTCGACACTTAATGTAGGTACAACATTTTGAGTCTGCAGTCCAACATCCTGGGATAAGCGAATAGGATCGCGACAGGAATGCTGCTGCCCGCTGTGTTGCATTTCACCCCATCCCCATAAAGTAAACATAAATTGTATATTTGATGGTCGAGGTCGAGATGGTTTAAGAGGCGACTGAGGTACCGGAACCGACAGATGGCTGAATGCCTAAAGTAGCATGGCTTAAATACAACGGCACTCAAATTTTAGCGCAGCAATTATGGGCAAAAATCGTCCTTTTTAGGGAGGCCCATTTCCAGCAATTGCCTTCAGGTACCGGTAGAGTAGAATAGTACCTCCTTCTGCACCAGGTATCGCAAGGTTCGACTAAAGATTAAACCGACAGATGGCGGTATGTTCATCAGAAACAGTGCTCTCAAATGCTCAGGGCGGGAATGGGCAGCAGTATCCCCGTCGCGAAAACTGTTCTCTGCGACTGCCAACACGCTTGCCCAGCGCGCCAATTATGGGCAAAATACCTCCTCTTTTAGAGACGTATGTCCAGCAGTGGACTTCCAATGACTAGTATGATGATGATAATGATAATAAGTATGTATGAACATAATCGTACGTTTTTTAAAATTTTTTATGATACCATTGGAGATGGTTAACCTATAGTTTTTGGATTTTTTTTCTGTATCTTAGTAGTCAGTGTCAGTAAAGGACGATATATCTTGCCAAATTTAATAATTAATCTACAGGAAGTATCCTATTAAATTTTATTCCTTTGACAATGTCAAAGGCATGCTTTTTTTGCGGCATAAACGGTCGGTATCTTTTTTCAGGTAAACTTAAAATATTGAATTTTTGTTCAGCTTAGAGGCTGGAGATTCGATTATAAGGTTTTATTTTCGTGTCACATTCTCGAGATAAAAGATCTTGACAGACGACAGACAACAAAACCATCCTATAAGAAATCCGTTTTTTTTTATTAATGTAGAAGTATTAATATGGACTAGGGTATGAAATCTTTCAGTTAGATTAAATTAAAGTTTAACAATCGTCCTTTGTTTTGACGGGCCTGCATTAAGGTATTATATCTGTAATCTCTCGGTTGTTTGATATCAGTGACACTAGTGATTTCAGCTACTTATCTCGGTGCCAGAACATCATCAATGATATCGAGTCAAAATTATTTATAAATTTAGATTTCATACGATTTGTGCAAAACCTTAATTAAAGACACACTTAAATGATAATGATATACTGCATCTATAGGTGAAGATCATTCTAAAACTATTTAGTACAGAAGTTTTTAAAATATGTAGCGATAACAATATCAGTACTTACCTTCGCTTCACCAATCCTTTAGGTAACAATATGACGCGCGCTCCAGCTAAATTGTACAGTCTGTGTTGGTAAAACACAATGTTCTCTATTTTTTCATCCCAGAGTGCTCTCTTTGCTACTTTCGTTCTGGTGTATGATATTCTAAAATTGCATCCTGTATACAAAATAAATTTAAAACATATGTATATTTAAAAGGGGAAGCTGACTGACTGATATGTCAAGGGCCAGAGCCTAAACTATAAAGGTTAGAAACTTGAAATACACAGGGTTACGTTTAATAACGCATGGAAGCACTGAAAAAGAATTTTTGATGTTATTGTGACTATGTGATATGTTAGTATGACTCATACAATGCCTTGTAAAATATGGTTAGACAGTTTAATTTCTGTGTAAAATATTGATTTCATGAATAATTTTTGAAACAAATTAATATTTGACAATTTTATCCTGTTTATAATAGCAACAACTACTCAATAGCAACAATCTAATTAACATTAATACAAATAGCGATAATTCTATTCTAATTTATAGGTTTATCAACATTTGAATTATCATTGGAAAAATTAATAAAAACTAAACAACCAAAATTAGAGGAACCCTACTAGAAATACTTATAATGATTAAGACTGTTACAATACTATTTTTTACCTTCTAATTTCATGAAAGCTGTTGTTGTTTTGTTGATGTGGTATGTGTAAGGATCATAGTCTGGAAATCTATAGTGATTAATCCAACCCTAAAAGATATCAGATACATTATATACCTGCATCAACATCAGAAACAAAAAATACTGACAAAACAATTCAATTAGGATGCCTCACCTCATACTTCTTCATAGGCCTATGTTCTTTGACTGATGGTATAGTGTATGTAGGAGGCATGGCACTGCTTTTCTTCACTTGAAGAAAACTTACTCCACGTGGCTCATTATCACTAAAGAATGTGTCTAGTAACCAGTTCTTTAAGTCACTAATTAAACAATAGAACAAAATACCTAGCAAGAAGCCATTCCACACATTTGAATGAGGGAACAAAACATAGCTAATGAAAAGTAAGAAAAGCAAAAAGTACACAGTGAAGTTGAAAAAATAATTCTTTGAATTCTTCTCTTCTACAGTTTTATGTGAATTATTTTTTATTGGAGGCATTCCAAAATTGCTAGCCGGTATAGGAGGTGGTGGAGAAGGATTTTCTATTAGAGGATTACAGTCTTTATTTGGGCTTTCTGCTTCTAAATTGGTTACATCTCCAAAACCATCCAATGTATCTTCAAGTGCTTCTACCCCTGATTCTACTTCCATATTAGCATCAACGAGGTATTCTCGTGACATTTCTGCTGAATCACTGAGACCTGTGTGTAACAACTCATTATGAAAAAAATTCACCATCAATAAAGTGTGATTAAAGAAAGAATTTTTTACCTATATTTTTGTGAGTATCATCACTTGAGTCAGAGTTGTTTTTACAATCAGCACCTAAATCCCGTTCAGTAGCTTTTGCTGTTAATGGTTGAGTGACTTCGGATAGATTTTGCATGCTACTGTCTAATGAAGACACCTGTTAAGATTTGATTTACAATAAATATCTCTTTGTCGACAATAAATGAGTAGTAACAATGAGGGATGCAACCTGCTTGACTTTGAGAAGTTTACAATTGTTTGCTCAGTTGGCATAGTTATTCCTAGATTTGCACATGCTAAAGCATACAGTCTATACACATACATATTACAGATAATGTTATATATTGAACACATGTTGTTAAATATCATTTGAACTCACTATAGAAGTATTTTTTCTGTGATTACTAACATAACAAAGTAGACTAAATAAATAATCTAAATACTCATTGATCCCGATGATTAATGGAAATCTATAATTACACTAATATAAAAAGTTATTACAAAACCTATTTTCCACCAATTACATTGATTGGAAATAATTGGTGTAAATTAATAATTAAAACACAGCTTGCCAACTTCGTAAAAAAATCTAGAGTAGGTATCATAATAAAAACTATTCTTTGTTAATTAAACATAGCACAATACCTGATTATCAGTATCACCAACACTCTGTTGATCAGAGTCTTTGACTGCAGAATTTTCTTCTGAATCTGATGTTGAGTTTTCCCTAGGCACAGATCTTTCTTTTGTTTCTATAAGAAATTATTTTGAGTCTTTCAATTATATATGCAAATAATACAAGAATAAAAGTGAATATTATAGTATATCACTACCTTCAAGTGATCTTGTTTTCATGTCTTCAACAGCTTGAGCTATTTTGAATTTAAAATCATGAAAGATTTTCCATGTTTCATTGCCTTCTTTAACTTCTACTTCAGAATTACTTCTTTTGCCTAAGCGATTTAAATAATCTTTCATAGGTGACGATGAAACTTCTTTTGCAGGAGTTGTGGTCTTATTCTCATCAGGATTCTTACTGTCTATGGGTTTAGTATCCTCAGGTTTCTCTACAGCTGGTTTATCACGAATAGACTTGAAATATTTGTCAAGAATGGATGTTTTGTCACCTCTTTTAGGGCTAGCATTTTCACTCTGAGTTATAGAAGGTACATCACACTGAGGTGTGGGAGGATCATCTTCACACACATTATACAATTCTTCTAATTCTTCATTGTTTGCATTATATCTAAATGATAAACTAGTGTTAGGAGATTTTCCTGAAAAAAAGAAGGTTTTACCTTAGATTGTGCAAAGTCAATAATATGCTGTTTATGTATCAAGATTATTATTAAACAATGTTAGAAACTGTGTTACATCGTTGATTACAACATCGTATCTTTTTACAGCGCAGTATCAATAAAACACAAAGAAGGAATACACTTGATATGTTTGTGTTATCAGTCTTTGTTGAGAATATTAAATCTTATTTTTGTTAAATATAGGTAAGTATGTTAGTCTGAAATATCTAAGATAACTGCAAAAATGTTTAAAGCATGTGCATAAGTTTTTTTTTATTTAATTTAAATCCAAGTAAGAAATTAATCTTGTCAACATACCAGCACCGGAGATCTCCATGTTGATAGAAAACTTATTATAAAATAAACATTTATTCTACACAAAATTACCGCAAAATACAAATCTTAAATATTTCCACAGATTTTAGAACTAAAGTAAATAAAGCTTTCGGGATTTTTTATTTAATTTCCCATGATTCGGGATTTCTGTTTCTCTGACACTTTCAAAGTAAATCTGTCATTTGACTTCAACTAATGTCAGCCTATGATAGGTTATAAAATTAAGAAAGAAAAATCCGAAACCATTGACAATAACTTTATAACATAACGTTATTGCTTTGTTATCATTGGCTATTTCTAAACGAAAGTCTAACAGCAGTGTCTCGGTATTATTGTCACTGTCATTGAGGGCGACAGTCTAATTTGTCAGCTGTCAAAAATATGTGAGCATCGCAAGGTTTCCGTCACCTTTGTGTATTTCGTATTTTTATTTATCTATGTGCGAAGGATAATGGAATTTACATCAGAATATTTTTTTGTGAAGTGTAGTCTATTAACATATTAAAATCTATGAAAATGAGGTTAACAATTATTGGATTATTTGTCTTTTGGTGTTTTGGCCTCAGTTCTGAGGATGTTAGCGGAAAGGTGAGTACGACGTGAGAGTCTTGCCGAGTGCGTTGCATTGATTATATTTGTTAATATTTAATGTATATGTGCTCATTGGAATGGAATTACTTTGTTGTTTTTTAGGAAACTACAGAGTTATCGCGGGCTATTGATGACCGGCCTTTGTTATTTGCCACGTTAGGAGGCGGCATGGTGGCCCTGGAACCGCTGGCGGGAAATATTATTTGGAAACTAAAAGATGGTATATATTACAAATGTTATAATATCATTAGTTAATAAACTATGTTGCAAAGTTTTAAAATTTTAACAGAATTTCTTAATTTGAAATTAATTCTACTAATATTATGAATGCGAAATTATATCTGGGCTTTTACACCAAAACTGATGAATATATTTTAACAATTTTTTTTATAACATTCATAATAAAATGCATCAAATATTATAGTAACACACAGGCTAATATATAGCATATTTTGTATAGTTTTATTGGTATCCAAATATAATTACAGGGATGCTTGTACATAAATAAAAATTTGTTTTTCTAATATATAATGATAATATTAAGTTATCTCTTAGTTTTTAAATTTATTACTTCTATGTTAACATTATACCATTGATACCACTTTTCTTTTAATAATGTAGGAATATTCTGGGTTTAGGTTAATTTAGTGTATTTTTTGTCAATTAATATACAGATTAATTCTGAATTCTTCTTGACCTATTGTTGTTTATATATCAATATAAACAACAAAAGGTCAAGTCTAACACATAAAAGGATTGATTGATACAAGTTAAGACAGAATTTCCCAATAATATATTATGTAAATAGAAAATTATTACAAAATTAAAAATTAAGAACAATATTGTAAGCACAGAAATTGGTAGATAAAAATATTGGGTTTAACCAGACTGTATCATCATCTGTTGCAAATGGTGTATAATTGGTTTCTTATCAATTTTCACTGAATGATAAATGACAAGAGCAGTCTAGATTGTATATCTGTCCACATGGCCATACATGTGTTCAAGTTTGTTTAAACTACTTATCTACTACTTAATAAATAAATTACATACCATTGCATAATAAAAAACAACATTTTACATATACATAGTCATAGTCTGATATTTGTCTGTACATTTTGTTTCTTAATTGATACATTCTAATTAGTTTACAAAAAAGTTAGGCATGCCTTTTTAAATTTAGCTTTCTAGAAAAGTGCACTAGGATAAGTAATCCAAAGGATTTGTTTGAGAATTCACCTAGTGGTTTTATATACAATACATTTTTTATAAATTTCAACAAAATCAGCTCTATAGACAAATTGACAAATTGGCTCTAAATTGACAGTTTACCAGTTAGGGTAAGAGTTATAACTAAAACAAAATACTATACCCATAATACTTTAAATATTAAAGCATAAACCATAAACATATTTTCAGTTAATACATTTATTGTTATAATGCTGTGAGAACATTGAGCCACTTGCAGACAAAATATATATTCATACAAGGTAACTTATCTTCAAGTTGAAATGATAATTATAAAAGATAGTAGGCATTTTGGGATTAGCCTAATTATTATCAATATACTTTTTGTTTTAGATTAAATAGCTTCATATTCAATCTAGATGATACAACAATTAAAAAAATACAAGAATTATTTTTTTTTATCTTATGTCAAGCATATAATTATCTTAAATAGGCCACACATAAAATTAGCTACAGATAGTTAATAAAAAAATATTATAAAATTTCATAAAAATACATAAAAAACTATGATTTCATTTGTGAGAAAAATAGTTTCACTTATTATACACGTATTTAGTTTTAGATGTTCATAATTTGATTTGTTTTAATTGTATGTGAAATAATGCATTCACAAAATAGTAATTCTTCATAAGATCAGCAAATCAAATCAATATTGATTCAATTGTTTCCAATATTATCAAGCAGAAAGGTACAACAATTAATTCTTGTATTATATATTGACTTAGACAGAAGATTTAACAAGTTATTATTCAGGTTATTCAAATAGATTATCTTAGAGCTACAAAAGGGACTGTGTAGTCAAATGTCAACATTTCTCTTGCAAGTAGCGTCGGCAAGTCGCCGACTCTCACCCACGCGCTTTTCTAGAAGCTTTTAGAAGTGTGTAGGTATTGAATTTGATGATTCACGTAACATTGTGCACATCACATTCTAACTGTTGGCCCATTTTACACTCAAGAAGTAAATCATTTGTAAACATTGTTAAAAAAAAATTGTATGTTACAATATGCAGTAAAATGTTTATTACAGAAAAAGCATTGCAAACTATCTCTTTTGATTGCAATAATAATTGAGTGTGCTTGTGGCTCATCAAAATAATGGCTTACATTTATATAGGCATTGACAAAATAAGACAAAATATTACAACTTTCAGAATAGAGAATAAAAAATACAGAATAGAAAATGAATAAAAAGAAACAATCTTGGTTTTATCTAAGTGTATAAAAATATAGTTAACTCTGTTTTTGCCTCTTTTGTACTGTATGATAACAACAGAGCTTCGTTTTCTATTTTGCAGCTATCAACATCGGTATTTGCTCAAGCACATTCCAGTAGACTCGACTAACTTTCATTAAAGAATTTCGCACCTATACACTAAAATTGCAAGCCTTGACTAATTGGCATTTATTTATTTTTATTCGTTACTAGCTACCCGCCCCGACTTCGTTCATGTACATATTTTTATAAGACCAGGTCATCAAATAAGCATTCTGACCCCTTGATAGTAAGCGTCATCGTAGCCTATACACGTTCGTAATATAAACGTTGTTAACCTGGTGACTTGAAAGTATTAAGTCACATTACCCAGTAATTTCACTGCCTCTCTCATCCTTCAAACCAGGCGGTAGAAGTAGGTTAGAGTACAATTAGAGAAGCACCAATGCAGACGAATGTATGATAGTTGTCATGAAAGTGTTCTCTTATTGATCCCGTTACCGTAAAATTTTTATTCCGTTCTTGAGTCTATCATAGCAACTACCTACCTAATTACAAACCTTTAATAATACGCTTGTTCCATAGGACCTTCCCCGCACTGTTGATCACATGGAAACCTGGTCTTATTAGTTATAAACTTATCATTAACTATCCGATTTTGTAGCGCAGTATTGCATATACTATTTCGATGATTAATTTTTATTTATATTCTTTATTAAATTGTATGTATCTATAATTAAATGTCACTTTCTATATATCAGGAACTCACGTAGACTTTATCATGTCTCGCGCGAACCTCTCAGGAATCAATAGTACCTTATGTCCTTCCATCTAAAAGCCCTAAAAGTGTAACAAACAAAGAGTCACAGACTTTGCATTCATAATATTATTATTTTGATTGATAATAAGCAATACAAACGTAAAAACAGTACACAGGCATCAAAATTAAAAGTAATATAATTCTTCTATCTCGTGCTTATAGGGCAAAATGCTTATCATTTTCATATCATTCTAATGGCAGTTAATGTAAGGTAATAATGCTGATATAAGCTAAAACAATTACCTGTTACACCCCATCGCAGCAACTGGAAGCATTGCCTTAAGAGATCTAGCAGCAAGGTACACAAACGATTTGAATTTGAATCAAATACATCTAGGTTGGCGTAGTATTTGCTTACTTCCTCCTACAAAACAATGTCTTAGGTCTTCGTGACTTAAGTTTTAAACATTAAAATGTGCAACGATTCTTGACTGTTCAGACTTTTGTACGGAAGAAATAGAAAAATAATACATCTCTTCCTGACATAGCCTGCTTAAAATTTTACTTTGAACACATGATCCTGATGTTTCAGACATCTGTTTCTTAGCCCCGCTCTATTATGTCAGGGTTTGTTCAGAGGTTTCTGCTCGGCTCCGATTGTTGGTGTTTAAAGAGTCCAGATTTTTTCTGAAAGACAAACTTTTCAAATCGGTATTCAGTGATTACAGCCATAACATAATATACTGGTGTAAACTGCAAGAGTAACTGTCTGTTTGTGAAGGTTTCACGGTTTATGTTAGTTATTCTGTCGTATATGTTTGGGACCGCTTAAAAGCTTTTAATCCAGGTTAAGTTAAATTTAATACTCTGCCGGCAATCTACCCAAGAGAACATATAACAGGTCTTCGGAGAATAAGCATGATTACCAGTACCACAATTTGAATGATGACATAATCGGATTGGCGATCGCAGTACATCGGATTCCACAGAATTACAAACTGAAGGATTGCTGTCCTTTCTTTCATATAAGGTCCTTAGTCTCCTTGACAACACCCACATTATGAGATAGGATGGTATTATTCCCAAGCCGGCACCACACAGCAATATTCACTTAAATTGTCTTTAATCTGACAAAGGTTTTATTTTTTAGAGCCAGTGGTGAAGGTGCCAAACCAGCATGCTAATCTGATGCCCCAATTTCTCCCCGATCCCCGACATGGCTTTCTGTACATGTACGGGCCCCGGGGCGATCAGCAAATGCTGAAGAAACTGCCGTTTACCATACCGGAATTAGTCGCTAATGCACCCTGCCGATCGTCAGAGGGAATCCTGTATACAGGGAAGAAGAGTGACACTTGGTTCATGATTGACCCCTTAACGGGGTCTAGAGAGCACGTATCTGGTAAGTTAAGCAAGTATCTCTATCTTATAAAGGTTACCTTCAAAAATTCATCCTGTCTATATCCTATAAGCTTTATGGTTAATATACGAGGCTCAGATGAAGTTCGCAAATGTAGTTAAAAATTTCGTCGATAATTTTTTTTCTCCCGCATTTTATAAGTTATGTTTTATCGATCCGACATGTTGTTTCACATAATGAGCAACAATAAATTATACCATAATATTTATCTTAAGAAATTGAACAGACAAATGTAAAGAATAAAAGTGAAAGAAAGAATTCTCATTTAAAATAAAGAGAACTTCACGGGATAGCAAACGATAAACATCAATTAATAATTTAACCGGTAAACGCAATGAAGGACGTTCGCACCCACAAGTAGGACCAACGATCAGACAAGTAAAAATATCTTTCTCTATGGATTTGTTTTAATTGATAACAAGTCAAATGCCATTAGTTACATTAGAAAAGTTTATAAGGCCACCAAGTTTTGCTTATATATTTTTTTAAATTTGTTGCGCACTTTTCTTGTCTTTCATAAAAACCATCTTCTGAGAATAACAAACAATTAAAAAATCAACGAAATCCGTCGAGCCGTTCACGCATGATGCCGTCACCAAGGTAAATAGAGATTAAACTTTATATACAAAATTAATGTCTGTTTGTCATGGATGATCTTATTGTCACAATTTAAATTTTTTATGATACACATAGGTATATAATAATGGCAGGACAACGTTTGTCGAGTGAACTTATTTTGTCTATATGTATATACAACTGCATAGGTAGGCGTTTGTGGCGCATTAAAGTGTGCAAGTTATTAATAGAAAAAATGAAACATCTTTGTGTCGAGACAAAAGACGGTAAATCCGTTGTGTGTTGAAGTTTTGGCCCGACTGCACGCAGCGTGTCAGAATTTAATAGATATCAGTGACCTTCGCTTTCTTTTACATTCCTACGATTGTTTAGTTGTAGTAAATTAACAGAGGCTGTTTTTCCCAATACCGATAAATTTATTTGCAGCATCTTATGCGCCAAGGGTCGTGGGTTCGATCCCCACCCGGCACAAATATTTATATAATGATATTTGTATTTGTCCTGTCTGGATATTAAAAATATGTATTTAAGTATTATATATATGTTGCCGCGAGGTACCGGCAGAGTAGAATAGTACAGGTACTATTATTCTACTCTGTCGGCGAAGAAAGCCCTCTGTACCAGGTGTCGTAAGAGGCGACTAAGGTACCAGAACCGAAAGATGGCAGTATATCCATCCTAGACAGTGTAGCTCAAATCCTTGTCGCGATATCTGCGCTCTGCCTTTCCCCCTTTCTTGGGGAGGCCTGTATCCAGCAGTGGACTTCCAATGGCTGTAATGATGATGATAATGATTTGTGTTTCCTCTTGTTATCTGATGTCCGTAATACAAGTTCTTTAAGCGACTTACCATGGAGTCAGGTCAATCGTCATCGCTTAAAGTAATTATTTTACGGACCCCATAATACAAAGAAATCACTAATATACTACTTAAATACATATATTTAACACCCAGACACAGAACAAACAAAAATATCATTATATAAATATTTGCTCTGGGTGGGAAAAGTATTTCATATACTTATTAGTATAAGAAAACGATATTACAAAAGCGCGTAATTCTCAAGTAGCAAGCACGGTGTAAGTTTTACAGGCGTACTTAGGCTTAGGTTATCCTCTTATTTAAATATTTGTTGCAGTGGAAATGTAATAGTAAATAAAATTAAATTACACAACATCTCGTACATTGCCTGACTTCAAGATAAGTCCCTTAAAGCATTTGTGTTATGAATATCAGACAACAGAGGAGTCACAAATATATTGCTTGAATATTTTTTTTTCACCCAGAAGCAGAACGAATAAATACTCATCATATAAGTATTTGTCCTGCGCGAGGATCGAACCCACGACCCTTACATTGATAGGGACACTATCTAAAGCGCCTATGGGCCCGACAAGTACGAGAGGTCACCATTAATTGAGGAGTTTTGACAGATTTCATTCTCGTCATCTAACATGTTAGCTATTACAATATATAAGACTGGCATCGTTCTGTGTATTCACTTCAAATGTAAAGAGAGCTTTTAAAATCGGTCTGGTTGTTTTTGAGTTAAAAAATAACAGCCAATTCCTTGCTCTTTATGATATTACTATAGAAAAGTCCCTGAACTAGATTATCTTATAAAGTTTGTTTGCGTGAGTACCTCTTATATTTAATTATATAAAAAAGGTGTTATTCTTTATACTCCCCATCTTGCTATTGAGCCATGTTTATTAGCTGTTTTCTAGAGTAATTACAAATCGTCTCGAATGCAGGTTTGACGACTTCCAACATATCTGACCACATATTTACGCTGCGGCAAATTATACTGATACGACGAAAGAGTATAACAGGCCATTATGCTTGGCGTTTGTGTACTATGAGAATGCCTACGATTCGGTCGAGACGTGGGCCTTGCTTAAATGACTCCAGCGGTGCCATATTGTCCGTGGATACATCGAAGTGTTGAAGTGTTTATATGACAACGCCACTATGTCAGTCCGAGTACAGGAGCAGAGTATGAAGGCGATTCCTCTAAAAAAGGGTGTTAGATAGGGAGACGTCTCTGAAACTGTTTAATGCCACATTGAAAAACGCATCAAAGCTCCTAAAATGGCGAAGACTATGCATCAATATTAATGGCGAATTTATCACTCACCTTCGATTTGGTGACGATATTGTATTCATGCCATGGAAGATTTGAGTACGATGCTCGAAGACCACAATCGAATTTTAGGCGGGTTATGGAAGTATTAAACAGGCGGGTTTCAAAATTAACATGGAGAAGTAGAAAACTATGTGTAATGCCCATGTTGTACCCACCCCAGTATCATATGAGAACTCGCTTCTTGAAGTTGTTGACTCGTACGTATACAGTTAGGTAAGTCCAACTTCAAGAAAGAGGTCTATCGCCAAATCCAGCTGGGCTGGGTAGCGTTCGAAAAACTGCGGAACAACTTCTCGTCGGACATACCTTAATGTCTCAAGTCGGAAGTTTTCGACTAATGTGTGTTATCAGCGATTAATTATGGCAGCAAATCGAGGTTTCTGTTGGCCTTATTAGCCAACTGGAAATACCCCAACGAGCTATGGAGAGGGTAATGCTCGGAGTGTCTTTGCGCAATTGTATCAGAAATTAGATCCGTGATAGAACTAAAGTTACCGATATAGCCCGGCGGATGAGCTAGTTGAAATGGCAGTGGGCAGGGCACTGCACGCAGAACCGATGATGGAGTCGCAAGGTTCTGAAAGTGAGAGCACGTACCGGCAAGCGCAGCGTAGGACGTCCCACAAGGTGGACAGACGATCTGACTAAAACCGCAGGATCGCGCCGGACGCAGGCCTCATACGATCGGTCCAATCTAATCCTTTATCCCACCATAATAGCACACTATTACTCATGTACTATATTACTTGAATTAAGCTTGATTTAGAATGACAGATGTCAATGTATTTACGCCCGCGAGGTATTTACATTATGATATTTGGCATCATAATTTGTCATTATAATTGCTTACACTACAATAGTTTCACATATAAAGAATTAATATGGAATATTAAGACAAAAACCTTTAATTAGAAACTCGTATATTTGACAGCTATAATTCTAATCAAGCTATGTTTAAAAGACTTTAATCAAGATTGTATATAGTAAATGTCAAGTGACCTCAACATTCATACCTCGTAGTTTTATGATAACGAAGTATTTATAATATTCAAAATATGTTCTTAAATCATTTGTTAATATAAATGTGTTCTAGAAGTGTTCCCTAAGATTTAAATTTATTACAGGGTTCGACAAGTCCAAAATTTTCAATGCGGACAGTATGAATACCTGCGACCCAGATAAAAAGAGAGGTGTGTACGTTGCGCGGACTGAGTATAATATCTTGATGCACGATTCGAAGGATAGCAACCAGAAGTGGAATGTTACCTTCTTCGATTACACCTCCCATGCTATGGGGAAAGAGATGTTGAATGATTATGGTAAGTTTTAGAACTTAATTCATTTGTTAATCAGGTGTGGAGTGATTTGTGTGAGATGTCATAAGAAGTTCTAGACTAAGTTTTAAGACTAGTTTAAGTTTTTGACTATAATTTTCTATTACCGTGTTCTAACATATTAGTTACTAGCGGCGCTACGCGATTTTACTCATGTAGTTCTTGTTTTGTAAAATAAAATATAGCTTATATTGCTCGCTTATGATGTAGCTTTCCATTAATGATTCTTTTTTTAAATCTGTTTAGTCGTTTTTGTGTTTATTCGTTACTAACTACAAATACTACTGTACTGTACTACTGTATTTTTATGGTGAAATAATGTTTAAAGTCGGTCTAGAGCCTTTTGAGTTAAAATGTAACGCAATCTTTCATATCAGTAAACTTTAAATTATTTCACTGTAAATTAATAAGACAGCCGACTTTATATTGTCATTTCTTCGAACATTTCGATAATAAAAGAGAATATAATCGACTATTTCATATTTTAAATGTTTATTATGTCTGCCAATAAAAAATCTACCCGCTGAATTGTTATAAATAGATTTATTTCTATATGCACACTTTAAAAATACTTGATCGTAAAATGGATTTACAAAATATGTTAAGTAAAAGGAATAAAGCATTGAGACACCTAGTTTACCAATCTTTACAAATCGTGTGCCTTGGAGCGTAGGTATATGTTCTATACTACATACGCACTATCTTATATACGTTGTATTTAGTCGAGAAATTATTTCCATAATATAAGGATCGGAAAACCCAGAAAAGAAAGTAGAAAAGTTTAGTTTATCATTGTGAAAACACGCAATTCTTTCGATTATATAAAATCAAAAATATATATATATATATATCGGTAAACCTATTGCTAACAGCAATACTATAATATTTTTATATTGTAATTATTAGCCTATAAAGATGTATGTAATGACTTGGACAATTGTAGTGTGTTTGTTATGATTTTTAAAATCATTTTCCAAGGGAAATTAAATTGATAATGGCAACCGGCTCCGGTTCATGTTTCCACAACAAATAAAATCACTTTTTACTATTATAATTACCAAGGGCATTTAACAAGATGATGTAACTCAAATTCGAGTTTGAGAGTATAAATTGAGCATATGAAAATATTTAACATTGCATGAATATTATGAACAACTGTTTTGCCTTTATACTGGTTACTTACCAATGAGAAATATAGTACTTGTGTTTATCTATGCTACGCTCGATTTGTATTAACTATGCGACTTGCACGTTAACTTTCAGATTACAAATTGATTTACAACACACAGGAATGCGAAATACATTAGCAGATATTATATATACTTTTTTAACACGCTTTTTATTAGCCTTGCCTGTATTTTTGTTTGTAACCGACTTCTTTAGACTCGATTTGACCTACTTTAAACTGGCAGATTTCATTAAATTTTTGTATACTTATCGAAATAAGTTATCTCAATATACTGATCGGGATCGCTAGGAATAAATCATTTTCTAACGTATTCTCTGTCTAAGAGCAAGTGAGACAACCGCGTAGTCTTCGCATGAATACCGTTTATCTGCTTTTCTTTTGTACTTTCAACAACACATAAGCTTATATTAAAAAGACATGTAAAAATGTAAAGGAAAAAAGAGACACAATTTCATATTAAACTTTAATAACAAAACAAAAAGTAAATATATAGTTTAAAAAACTATAGCTGGTTGCTCGATATACGAAAAATATGGCCCAAAGCGCCGCATGCCCTTTTCACAATAATGCAAGTAGGTATTTGTGGTTATTTGTGTACTTAATAGTTAAATGTGCTTGAAATGCGGGTATTTTAGTTTTTTAAAACGATATTTATTAATTTAGATTCAATGATATTGGTTTTATTTGTCTCGTTTATCTTACCCTAGGTGTAATCCATTTCGCTTCGACGTCGAGTGGGCGCCTAATGTCGTTTGATCGTAAAACCGGCGACCTAGTCTGGTCCCATAACTTCGAAACTCCAGTCATTGCAGCCTATCTACTGGACAGAGAAGGGCTTATCTCCGTCCCTTTCAACTCCATCGGGGATGACACTCTCGATCACATTATGGAAGATGCCACTACTCTGAGCAATGGACAGGGCATCAAAAATTCTAATATAGAGTTATAGTAAGTTCTATTTATAGACGTTTGTATATGTTGAATTCAAAGAAATTATTTACGCAGTATTCATAGTATTTATTTTAAATTTTATATTTTCGGTCAAGTGTTAAACGAACCTCGTTTTAATGCCTTCAAAAAGTAGTTGTATAACGAAACGTGATGATATTACATTTTTCAGTCCTACTTTGTACGTCGGGGAGCACAATCATGGATTATACGCGTTGTCATCACTAGTAGATAAGAACACAATAACAATATCGACGGGACACACCCAGCCGTTGCTGATCGAAGGTCCGACATCAGAAAGTGTGTCATCTTCCGAGAATAGAAAGTACGAACCCTTCACAAATGTCCACTACAAATTGAATGACTTGAATTTGCACGTGGCTGCGCCGTATCTCCTACTAGGCCACTATAAGGTGCCGGAGCTCACAACCTCGTGGACGCCACAATTGCCCAATCTGAACTTCATGAATGGGCGCGAGCCGCAAAGCAATGGCATCAAGTTGATCAACGGGCAAGTCCACACGAACTCTCAGAAGGATGTAGAGAACGAAACGAATTTGAAAAGTTCTGTATCCGTTTCCGTTCAGACGGAAGATTTGTTCGAAAATTTTAATATTCGACCGGATTTGTGGTACAAGCAGTTGAATCTATGGTTTCGGCAGCAAGAAAATACTGCTTTAAAGGTGGCGCTTATCATACTGGTGGGGTTAGTCATCACCATGTTTTGGTATCTCCGTTATCAGGTATTTAAACTCTGTCTACATACATATTCTGTACTAACAATTGCCCACGACTTCTTTCACTTAGAAGTTAAAAATATTTATAAATTTTTGAGTAGTTAATCTACTTAACACATAATTATTTTTCACTATAATATAATAAATTTATAAAAAATGGACAATACCTCATGTTTACCTGATTCCTAGATAAGTAGCTTAAAACACTTGTTACGGATATGATAAAAAAGAGAAATTACAAATAAAATACTTAAATATATATACATTACACCCAGGCACATTAAGTAGCTGGTTGTGGTACTTCACGCATAAGAGGAAGATGGAGGTTTAGAACTTTAGGTAAAAAATATTCAATCTTATAATCTATTTTGTACGTGACTGTAGCTTATATATATTATATACATGTCAGGATTTAAAAATATTATCAAATTTGTCCTTCGTGGGGATCAAATCCACTACTCTTGGCACATAAGATAGTATCAGCATCTGCGCCATCGGGCACTTTAAAATATGAAAAAAAGTTTATATTTTTTACCGGAACCAAATCTCGATAGTATTTATATGCATAAGGATAAATATTATGTCTATAAAACACATAAGCAAAAAATGCATTATTTACGTACAAATTGGATTACCAAAAAAAGGTTATAGTGAGCTAACCTTCACAGTTGGACATATTGTCGCGGACATGTTAGAACTTTCAATTAAAGTGGAACAATTCTATAGTTCTCACCGCGTTATCACAAAGTATCGTCTTGATCCTCTTTAAGAAATAAATATTTTTAAGTATAAACCCCAGTACGTACAGTATGTTGAAAACAGTTCATATTAATTCTAAGCAAAAAGTTTTCTTTAGTAACATCCTTATCACGTTTAAGTCCTATTCTTTAATTGTATGTATCTCTTTGTACAATGGTTGAAAGTCTTTACCCGTATCACGTAGTGGTTATCTCCGTTTGCGTCTACAACAAACAAAAAGCCTGCTACAAATACAAAATTGTCTGCATAGGCATTTTAATACCTGCGTTCAACATGGACACAGAAAATAGTCCTAAAAGAAATAAGTTGAGACTTGAATAAGAGCATGAGATACTTGTCTATGAGACTTAGAGTACTTCTAAATCAGAGTAAAACAAAATTTAAAACAAAATATATGTTTGCGAGGTTTTTTAGTAATTAGATACATTGCAAGGAAAATTATAGTTTATTAATCATCTTTACTATTGCTTTTCATCTTTACTCTGAAGTAATGACGTTCGCAGTCGTTTGTTGACACAATACGGTAGTATGTTTGAAATTCTTAACGTTGTACATGGAATATGGTAATTCCAAAGTGTATTCAGGTGAATTCCATATCATAACAGATGCCTATTGCCCCACTTACGTTACATAATCGCTAATAACACGGTATTGTTTGTTTCTTATTATTAGTAAAGGTATCCTATATTACACATTAAATAACGCTCGCGGCTTCCCGTGCAGTTTTTTGGAATTCTTAACGTTCTACATGGAATATGGTGATTCTAAAGTGTATTCAGGTGAATTTCAGATCATAACAGTTCCCTATTGGCGCACTTACTACATAATTGTCTATAACACGGTATTATTTGTCTCTTATTATTATTAGTGACGATAGTCTATATTACAGACTAACTAATGCCTGCGGAATCGTGTGAAAGTTTTTGACATTTTATAAGTTCTTAATCTAAAGCTAATTCCAAAGTGTAATCAGGTGAAATTCAGATCATAACAGTTGCCTATTTGCCCACTTAATACGTAATTGTCAATAACACAGTATTAGTTGTCTATTATTATTAGTGAAGATAGTCTATATTACATGCTTATTAATGCCTGCGGAATCGTGTAAAAGTTTTTGACATTTTATAAGTTCTACTCGGAATATGCTAATTCCAAAGTGTAACCAGGTGAATTTAAAACCAAACGGAATAGCCTATCGGCCCTCTTACTATATAATTTCCCACATTTGTATTGTTATTTGACTTATCATTTGTAAAGATAGCTAGTCTATAACAGACTATAGGTATATAGAATTATAGTGTGTGTATATATTTATTTTCGTATCTCAGGTCGCTCGTGATTCAATTTGTGTCTGTTTCTATAGTGTGAGTCCAAACTCTCTTTGGCTTCTGGCTTTTGCTATTGATTTTGTATTCGTTATAATAGCCGTGGTACATCCACTCATGAACATAGATCAGAACGTCTGTCAACATTGTGGGTAGACGTCTTACGCTGCGCTTACTGGTGGGTGTTCAGCCCTAACAACGGCTATTCGCGTGCTTTACGCACTGCTTATGGCCAATTCAACTTTCGAATCCTCTTTGTCGATAACATTAGTTTTTCCACGGATTTCTAAATTAATTAATTTTGATATTAAACTTTATGAGACGAATATATACGACAGAAAATTTTATTTGTTTTTCATTAGCTTCAACTAATTGGGCGTGAAGGAAACCTAACGGCTCTTAATACCGATTTTATGTCACAGTATATAAATTGCGACGGGGGCGTTGACTCGATCGTTTAATATGATTATGAAAATTAGATAAAATTTTTGACGCAAATGTATCTGAAAATGACGAATTAATGTTTAAATGATCTAAACATAATTTTTTTATGATGTTAATCCATTAAAGAATGAAGATTGATTGTTATATGACTTGATGATTACGCAGTCTTAAACATAAAAAGGCCTCAGCTGTTCAACAGTTCGGTTTCCGTAACCAACATTGCATCTACCAGTTGCACCGCTTTACGGAAAACATCCTTTCGCGCCTCAAAAACTATGCCACTCGCACGCGATTTCGGCGTTGTTTTTTGACGTCGCGAAAGCTTTTGACAAAGTCTGGCATAACGGCCTAGCGTTTAAGCTCCATTTTCAGGAAGATCCAGGCAGACTTTGTCTTATCATCAAACTTTCTGTATAATGGGTCCTTTCGATACCTTGTCAAGGGATCGTACTCGAACAGTCACCCGATCGCAGCAGACGTCCCGCAAGGCTCCGTGCTCACACCACTCTTATTTTCGTTCTACGTCAACGACAGGTCCCCCGACGTTGAGTTAGCTCTGTTTGCGGATGATATGGCCCTCTATTACTCCGGCCTCCGCCGCGACCCCAATTTAATATTCTAACGCTTCCAACTCGCGCTTCACGTATTGGCGATTAGTTTCGCAAGTGACCTACCAAGGTGAACCCGAGAAGAGCGCAACCGTGGAACGCATGCGCCGCAGTCAGGTTTGCTCACGCGTCCCCGTCGACTTTAAAGCCCTTGCAAGCGATTCAGAATATTTTTTTTACAGAGAGCGACCGGCGCTCCTTCGTACGTCCGTGACGTTATTTTCGCCGCGATCTAGAGTTACCTACGATACGCGAGTTCATGAAGATATCGTCGCTTCATTTCCTCGACGGGGCAGTAAATCTTTTCAATCTTTTAATATTTAGCTATAGCCCCGATGTACGTAGTTAAGAAAAACGTCCACGTCCGTCATCGTCGCGCGACGTTTTAGAAGACCCGCCCGTTAAAAAAACCTCTCTTAGCGCATCCCTCTCTCACCCTCTTACTGGCACCTTGGCATTAACAGATCAAATCAAAACCTTATTTATTCACGTAGGCTTATTACAAGCACTTTTGAATCGTCAAAAATAATAAATAGAAAAATTTTTATTCAGAAATATGAAGTACTAAATTGTATTATGTTCATAATACTGATGAACCTGATATTCCGACGGGATCATAAGAGACATCTAACATTTAAATTAGGTCTACCTAATACTAATTAATATAATTTTTAAAATATAATATGTTTTAAAATTAAGCTTACCCTTTACAAATTTTTTAAGTTTATTAATCGGTAAGTCTGTCTGGTATTTTATTGTAATAGGTATCTTATGCAGTTGCCTTTGAATGAATTATTTATTCTATGGAGCTGTGTGGTAGCCAATGCGTGCTTATATTTATTTCTGGTATTAACATTAAGTATATCACATGCAACACTCAACAGACATTTCTTACATAGAGCAGTACACCGCGTTCGCCGGCCAACGCTGTGCTTCTCTGCTTCAAAGAGCGATAACCGGCATCCCTAGGGGCCGGGCTCACTCTGTTTTATTTTGCAAATTTAACTTTGATCCCCATCGACGGCCACTCGAGCCTAGGTTGAACCTTTAGAGACGCCGCGGGGTACACAGGAGAAACGGGCATCGGGTCCCTCACTAATAATAAGCGGCCACGCCCTCTTTTTCGGTGGCGCTGGGATTGACGTCTAAGTAGTCCAGCAATAGGTTGACCTGAAAAAAAAGACTTGAAATTTTGCTCCTTTGTGGGGAAGCACTAAGAAGGGATATATGAAAATTCACCTCTTAAGGGGATAAAACGAGGGTCCAAAATTAGTATGTTTGCTGTTGGTATATAGGTTCTTCATTGAAAGTCATGAAACACGTGGAAAATATTTTTTCAAAAAGCATCCCTTAAAAGTGTAAAAGGGGGTTAGTTAGTAGGGTAAAGTTAGTATGACAGTTCTATAATTTTATGCGGGTGTAATCCTGAGTCGCTGCTAGTTTTTGTACAAAATAAAATACAAAGTACAATTTAATATGTTTCGCATCTGTACTTTACTGCTACGTGGGAAGTTTGTTCGTATGTATTTAATCATCAAAGTCACTTTGTCTCACCTCTAGTATATATGATAATGAGATTGATATATGCAGATAATATGTTCCTGAATAAATTCGATTTGTATCTTGTAATTAAAAATTTAAGCACGGTTTCCAATATCTGGTATTATAATGTTTAGGGTTATAATCTGGTACTGGAATTGGCGATAGCTGTCGGCTCTTGTTTTCCACGAGTGGAGTCGTAAGGAACAGTGCCGGCGGGATTTTTAACTTTGTAAAAGTGGCTATGGATAGTTTATATTTAAACAGAGTTATTGGCTCACGATGTTTTATAATTCCCGTAGGATTTTATAAAACATCGTGAGCCAATAACTCTTGTTATCAGAAAGAATTGTTTAAATAAAACAGTTAAAATTGTGTAGAAATGTAAGTAAAACAATAGTTTAACTTAAAGCAGACTTTTATTTATTTAATCAGACGTTTTTTTTTATACACTGCACAATATCGGCCATGACAGTGCGGAGAGGAGTGTTACCAACATAACAAAATAGAAAAATATTACATTGCTACCAACACCCCCTCTCAATGTAATACACCCTTACAGTCACATATTTATTCATACAAACCACAGTTTTTAATAAATCTTAACAATAAATTTTTATTTAATGCTTTTGTGAACATATCTGCGGTTTGGTCTTCAGTTTTAATATATTTTAACATTAATTTTCCACGTTTAATCAACTCTTTTATGAAATGATATCTGATATCAATATGTTTTAATCTTTTGACACTTTCAGTATTCGCTACCATTATAGCACTCTGATTGTCACAATATATTGTGGCAGGACACACTTTTACAATATTAAAATCTTTAAGCAAATTAATCAACCAACATGCTTCGCTAGTAGCCATACTTATAGCTATATACTCTGACTCGGTAGAAGATAGACTGACACTGGCCTGTTTTTTTAGATGACCATGAAATTAAGCAATCTGCGAACTTAAAACAGTATCCAGTTGTCGACCTTCTATCCTTCAAATCCCCTCCCCAATTTGCATCACAGTATCCCACTAATAAGTTGCTATTACATTTGTAGACAAGTTTGTAATTTATTGTATGTTTTACATATCTTAACACTCTTTTCAAGGCAGTTAATAAAACATTATTTGCATTATTTTGATATCTGCTCAGAATTGACACAGCAATACACAAATCAGGCCTTGTTCCTAATACAGCATACGACAAGCAACCTATAATTTTTCTACATTTATTTTCAATGTTTTTATCAATCACAGAATCATTGTTATCTTCTAATATTTTAGTGTTAAAGTTCAGATCCATTGGTGTACATATTTCTTTACAATTTTGCATATCAAATTTTTGCAATACACTTTCCAAATATTCCTTTTGATTAAGTTCAGTGATCCCTGTAACTAAATCTTGTTTTACATGAATACCTAAGAAATTTGAAACTAATCCCAAATCTTTCATTTTGAATTCATTATTTAATAATGACTTAAGGTCACAAATCTGCTTTTGATTATTTCCAAATATTAATAAATCGTCTACATACAGTAAAACATATGTTCTGGCGTCGCCTTCACATTTTGTGTACAGACATGAATCACTTTTTGATTTTACAAAACCTTGTTTCATAATGACTGAATTAAATTTGTCATTCCAATATTTGGGTGATTTTTTTAACCCATATATAGATTTATTTAATCTAACAATATTTTTATCACCACAATATGCACCTTCAGGCAATTCTAAATACACTTTTTCATCAATTTCTCCATATAGGAAGGCACCTGTAACATCCATTTGACTGATCGGCAAGTTTAATTTTGCTGCTATACAAATAAATAACCTGAAAGTTGACAATTTAGCTACTGGTGCATATAAATCACATAGTTCCATTGTATCACACTGCTCAAAACCTCTCGCCACTAGTCTCGCTTTATATTCTACATTACTATTAGAGTTTTTGATTTTAAATACCCACCTACTACTTACAGTCTTATCAGTTACAGGTTCTTCACAAATAGTCCAAGTATTATTTTCTTTGAGGGTATTCAATTCTCTCTGCATTGCTTCTTTCCATTTACTCGCATCTTTCCGTTGCATGGCATCTTGGTAAGTCTTCGGTTCATTTCCCTCAACATAGACATGATGACACTTGTAAAATGAAGTCTGTTTCCTAATTCGAGTACTCTTCTCACGCGTCTGTATCTCTCCATTATCATCATCGCTGAATTCGTCATCACTGGAACACGGTAAGTAGACACTGTCACTTTCGCCAGACATATTAAGGGTCTCCTCTACCTTTTCCTCTTCAGTCTGTGCTTCTTCTTGACTAATGACCTTCTTCTCCTCCATTGTAGTGTCCAGTATAACTAATTGTTCCTTCTGTTTTTCACCTTTTTCTAGAAATATGACATCTCTTTTAACTTCAACAGTGTTCTTTTCTGAGAAGAATATTCTGTAGCCCTTGACATTTTCCTCGTAGCCGACCATGACTGCTTTCTCCCCTTTTGGATCCCATTTTCTTCTCTTCTCTTTTGGAACATGGACATACACAGGACTTCCAAAGACTTTAAGGCCTGTTATATCAAAATGTTTGCCTGTCCACGTTTCATATGGGGTCTTTCCGGTTTCATTGCTTTTACTTGTTCTGTTTAGTACAAATGCCGCAGTATGAACAGCTTCTGCCCACAGCTTCTTAGGTAGACCTGCTGCACACAACATTGTACGTGCTGATTCTATTAGAGTTCGATTCTCTCGCTCCGCCTTGCCATTTTGTTCAGGAGTATATGGAACCGTGGTTTGATGGGTTATTCCACGTTTCTCAAACAGATTTTGAACCTCTTTGTTCATGAACTCTAACCCATTATCACTTCTAAAACACAATACTTTGTGTTTGGTTACATTTTCAGCCTTGTACAAAAAGTTCTCAATACACTTCTTAACTTCATCTTTGCCTTTAACAAAGTAAACTGACCTGTAGTTAGAGAAGTCATCTTTTAGAATTACGAAGTATCTGGATCCTCCCACGGACGGCACCTCCATAGGCCCGCACGTATCTGCATGTATTAACTCACATGGCCTACTCGTTTTATTTTCACTGGCACTGAAAGGCAAACGATGTATTTTGCCCTCCAAGCAACCCTCACAATCAAAGTCAGAGTCTTTCACTTCAATGTTGTTGTTTTTAAGCACCATTCGCACATACTGTAAGTTTTGATGAGCAAGTTTTTCGTGCCACTCTTTAAGTCCAGATTTCACTTCAATCGCGTTCGCTATCTCACATTTGTAACGCACGTCCATATAGTACATATCTCCGTTACGACTCGCTACGGCACTCACAGTATTTCCTTTGTAGATTTTACACAAGTTATTGTCCATTTTAACAACATAACCCCTCTCTGTAGCGCATTTGACAGATAACAAGTTTGTTTTCAATTTCGGAACGAAGAGTACATTGTCTATGGTTGTGTTTACCCATCCGCGGCCGTTGTAGACCTGTACCGCCACCTGTCCACACCCGAGCGCACTAATCTCCTCGCCATTTCCGACTATCACTGTTTTATTGTTCATCGTTAAGTATGTTGCAAATAGGTTACGATCACGGCACATATGTTGGCTAGCGCCTGAGTCCACTAACCACTTAGATTCTTGAACGTTACTATTTGAGTTCATCACCATAAATGCATTACTCGTACTGTCTTTTTCCCGATTCTTCTTGAAGTAGCACTCACTTTTAGTATGTCCCATTTTTTTACAATAATAACACTTTTTAACCGGTCTATTGTCATGTCCCGAACCCTTGTTTTGATTACACTCACTTTGATAGTGTCCCAGCTTATTGCACTTATAGCACTTAATGTTTTTCTTAGCTACAAACGCTGATGCTGACGAGTTTTGCGGCTCCTTGTCGTTAATACGTTCTTCTTCAATCAGTAATCTCGCGACAAGATTTTCTAGCGTTTGTTTATCGTCGGGCGCGGACTCCCACGCCGACACAAAATGTTTATAGGCATCTGGAAGAGACATTAGCACTTTTGTTATTACGAATCTTTCTGAAATGTCTTCTCCCATCTGTTTGAGCTGGTTTCTTAATTCCTCTATTTTAGATAAGAACATAGACATCGCCGTGCCCTCCTCGTACTTGTATTGGAAGAAGCGTTGTTGTACGATATGTATACTTGTTTCAGATTTTTGCTCATACACGCTCGCAAGTTTTCGCCACATTTCGGCTGACGTAGTACATGTTATGATATGCATCATCACGCTTTCTGACATTCTTGTAACAAGCCATGATTGAGCCTTCGCGTCTTTCTTTTCCCATAAAGCCTTCTCAACCGCCTCCTCCGGTTTCACCCTGCTTCCGTCTGTCACTTCCAGTAAGCCTTGACTCCGTAACAAAACGATGGTTTGGAATTTCCAAATATTCCAATTGGATGTTCCCTCGAGCTTTATGTACGTTTGGAGTTTCAAAGAATTGTCGTCCGCCATCTTCCTGTCTGTTCGTCCCGACCTTGCTTCAATCACTCGCAAGTATTTTTTTTTTCTTCTTCCCGCCGGTTTCTAACCTCAACCACACGCGGACAATTTTCACTTTTTGGTTTTTGACGAAAAAAAGTTTTGATTGTTTTACTTTTTCTCAGGATTATGTGCCTGGGCCCATAACCTGTAGAAATGTAAGTAAAACAATAGTTTAACTTAAAGCAGACTTTTATTTATTTAATCAGACGTTTTTTTTTATACACTGCACAATATCGGCCATGACAGTGCGGAGAGGAGTGTTACCAACATAACAAAATAGAAAAATATTACATTGCTACCAACAAATTGAACTGACCCGTTCCGTTTTAGATCCCCATGTACATTTATTAATTAGTTATGTGTCTGGGTATTCAATACATGTATTTACATGTTATATTTTTTATACATCTTTTGTCTGATTTCTGCACCAGAATGTTATCGGTACCAATGTATGAGATGTTGTATGAAATTTATTTAGAAGTATCGGTTTGAAATATTTTTTTCCCTTTACAATATTTTGTTTTCTAAAATGGAGTTTATGATGGCGAGGAACATGCAAATGTTAAAAAAAGATGAAGATTTTTAAGTTCTAATCATAAATTGTGCCGTATTATCAATACGGCTTTGGCGCTTGCATTTAATATATAATATAAAATAAATAGAAGAGGTTTTAATGGAGCACTTAAATGTTTAAGGCCCGCGAGTTCCAGCAGCTGTCGCAAGGAGGGTCCCGTAGCTCTAATGCGTCCACCTCCTCCAACGGTGAGATCACAGGGTACCTCGAAGAGATAGGCGACGGCGAGGTGAAGATTGGCCGGATAAGTTTCCATACGGACCAGGTCCTTGGGAAGGGATGTGAGGGCACTTTTGTTTACAGGTTGGTTACCCTTGCCTTTAAGACTATGTATATTTATATTATCATGGAACTTCTCTTCTGCCTGAAGGCCTACATGGCCTTCTCATAAAAGGAGGAACAATTGCTACTGGGTTGGTGTAGTAGCGATCGCAGATCGCAGTAGCTTCCAGCACTATTGCTTTTGTGCTATGCTGTTCAGATGCACCGCTATCTGTCAGTTCTGATATTTCTGTCGCCTTTTCCAGTACCTGTTACAGGCGGAGGTATTATTCTAAACTGTCTAATAGAGTTATAAATGCTTAAGTGAGTTTGAATGTTAGTTTACACTTTAATGATATAACCTGTGAAAATAAATGGGATTTAATTTGGCATGTGCACAAAACAACAGATTAACTTACTCCAATCTGTCAACATTTATATTAATCGTAAATTTGGTTGTGTACTTTTAATAGGATTGTGTAGGTTGATCATTTGTTTTGTGTATATACTTTGAATCCCAGTAAAGGAGATTTTGACGCCTTGTCATAACAACTGCTTTCATAAAGGAAGCCAATTCAACAAAATATATCATACAAAAATTTTAGAATTTAATAGTTTGTTGTTATGTTCTTTTCTTTCTCCATCCATTGATTGTCAGCCACTTTTTTTAGTTTATCTGGAACTGGGTAATCTACCGGGCAACTGAACTAACATAATTTTTTGTAACGGCTGGTCCATTCCAAGATGTTTAATCTTGCGGGACAATCCAATCCATTAACTGTGTCCAGCCCAACGCCACTTCAGTTTTTCTGTAGTAGTTCAGGGCATCAGTTATTTTTGTCTTTTTCGGATGGTACTAGGTATAGGTATTTTTGAATTATTCTAATTTTATTTATATAATATTATTTTTGGTAAAAAAATGGGTTAAAACAAGCAATCGAAACTATTCCTTTCAGAGGCGTGTTCGACAAGCGAGCGGTGGCAGTAAAGCGGTTATTACCCGAGTGTTTCACGTTCGCGGACCGCGAGGTGGCGCTACTGCGCGAGTCGGATGCGCACGCGCACGTCGTGCGGTACTACTGCACGGAGCGGGACAAACAGTTCAGGTACACTTTGAAGTGTCACGTGCTTTGAACTGATAAAAACGATCAAGATTTCTATAATTTTAAGTCAAAGAAAGTAAACCGTATGCTAATTTGCTATTAATTATTGTAATACTATTAATTAATTGTAACGGGCAATTAGAAGCATGGCTTTCAACCTTCAGTTTAAGAATATAAGGTTGCGAATATGGTTGGAAATTAGCAATAGTTTTGCATAAAACTTTTATATCCTTGGACAAACATGAGCTTTTATAGACTGTGACGTTTTCATTTCGCGGCCCTTATGCTTGCTCGCTATTCTAATATAGAAAACGTAAAATATCTAAGAATATTAGGTTACCACCAGAATAATGGGTAAATAGCAAAGTTTGAACGCATTCCATTAAGTGTGTGTAAATATCTCTCTAGGTACATCGCCCTGGAGTTGTGCTCTGCGACTTTACAAGACTACGTGGAGAAGAAACTGAACTTCGAGTGCAAAATCGATGCAGTTGAAGTACTCAGACAGGCTACACTAGGCTTGTCACATTTACATTCCATGGATATAGGTGAGATTTGGTTTGGTATATTGATTTAGGTCCAGTGGATTTATTTTTTAAGTGGATACCGCTATTGCTGGTGGAAAATAGTATTTAGGTGTGACGGAGATACCGGAATCAACAGATGGCGTTGTATCTATTAGAAACAGCACAGTTCAAATACAAGCGAAGCTACAACCTATGATTGCCACCACGCCAGCGCAACAGTTAAGAGCAAAATGAGCTTTTCCTAAGCCTCTTTCTTGAGCTTATGCCTATGGGTGGACTTCTTACGGCTGATATGATAATGATAAGTAGCCGAATCTACTCCGTAGAGTCCGTAGAATAAACTTCTTGCATATATTTATAGCCCAGTAAAACATTCAAATGCCGTAGGGTACCGGCAGAGTAGAATAGTACCTCCTCCGAACCAGGTGTCGTAAAGGGCGACTGAGGTACCGGATCCGACAGATGGCGGTATATCCATCCGAAACAGTGTAGCTCAAATGCACAGGGCGAGGTTGGGTAAGAGCATCCCCGTCGCAAAAGCTACGCTCTGCGATTGCCAACATGCGTGCCTACCGCGGCAATTATAGGCGAATCCCCCCCTTTTTGGGGAGGCCTATGTTCAGCAGTGGAATTACAATGGCTATATGATGGCATAATGATGCTGATGATAACATTAAAATCATCCAATATAATATTTCACTAAAGGTATACAAAATTAATAAAAATACATTGTTACCTCACCAGCTCATCGCTGTGTACCGGTTTGACGGGTGAAAGCATTAATAAAATTACTCGACATGACTTAGTTTTTTCAAGTAACTAGATTGGCAATGGGCTATTGACACCCTTGTGTTGTTATTCATGTAAAGTGCACTTTGTTTCCCGAATGTCTTTGATTATTAACTTGTAATCGTAGTTAGTAACCAGGCATCGGCACTGGTTGCCATTATATGATTTTTTTACGGAGGCCTATATCCATTGGTGGTGGTGGTCCAACGACTGATATGATATGATAAATGAATAAGAATTACCTTACTAAGGCGCCCCATACACCTACAAAAATATTGCACAATATATCTGCATGCACAATATTACTGCAGGTTTAGGGATAGTATTGAAACATTGTACAATGACTGAACAAAGGAATGAGCGAGCTTAATTTTTATTGGGCAATAATTTTTTCTTGCACTGTGTAGGCTTAACATTGCGCAATATTTTTCATTTTAGTTTTCGGAGCGATCGCGATCGGTCAGTCAAGGTATTATTTTTATATATCTTTAGTCTATTATTTTTATCTATCTATATTTTTCGTGAGTGTAAACTGGCCTTCTTTTCAACCATTCATTAACCTATATATGTTTTTTTTATTTAACAAAATTACCAGCGCGGCTGTCGTCAAAACTTCGTCGTCAGACATGTTGCTCGCACGAAAATATTGTTTGTCAATTTTATTAAGAGAATTTATTGAACGTTTAGAATCAAAGGGGTTATTCAATATTATTGCACAATTAAAGGATTTTACAATTATATATTGTAGGTGTATGGGGCACCTTACTCGACTGACGTCTTCCTATCTTAACGATACTTATATGTTTATTACGAAAAAAATAGTGCGACTATATATATTGAGATATAAAATATTCCAAGTTGGATTAAACTGTACACCGTAATCAAAACATTATATTATATTCAATAGTTTGGAAGTTCGTCCCGGAGAGACACCTTTTTTAAATATAAAGATATGTTCTTTTACACAAAATTATTGTTTCAGTTCACAGAGACATAAAACCTCATAATGTCCTGTTGTCTATGCCCACGGGCTCTGGCGAAGTGCGAGCGATGATATCGGACTTCGGTCTCTCAAAGAAGCTGAACATCGGCCGTGTAAGCTTCTCAAGGCGCTCCGGAGTCACGGGAACCGATGGCTGGATTGCGCCGGAGATGATCAATGGAGAGAGAACGGTTGGTGAATTTTATGTCTACAGGAATAGAGTATATTATATAATAATATGTATTGTTCTCTAGGTCCCTAGAAATAATGGATGAACTTTGTTGTATTTGAAATACAGTTCATATGAACATTATCACGAGAAAATTTTTACATGATTTCATAATTAATTTTAACAGAGGTTTGAAAAAAGTTACATACTATCAAGTGAATGGTGGCCTTTCTGCCTTTGGTTCAGTTGGATAAAAGACTTCTATATAATTGCACTCATATTATAAATCTTATTCGTGTACATTTAATGGCTAGGCTAACATCTCATAATCATCATACCAGCTATTAAAAGTCCACTGCTGCACATAGGCCTTTGCATGAAAGTAGGACTTTTGCCCATAATTGCCGCGATGGGCACACGTGTTGGTAATCACAGAGAGCAGCTTTCGCGATGGGGATGCTGCTGCCCATCCGCGCCCTGTGCATTTGAGCTGCACTGTTTCTAATTGATACACTTCATCTGTCGGTTCTGGTACCTTAGTCGCCCCTTACGGTACCTGGTGCAGTGGGAGGTACTATTTATTATACTTCGCCGGTACCTCAAGGCTAACATTTGTTACACATTATTTGCTAAATGATCTTAAAGTACAATACATAATAAAAATCGGATCTAATCTGATTTTTTAATTATGATTACTTTATTCTTATGGCAAGTATACTTCGGTACTACACCGAAAATCCTCCACACTATATGTATATGAAGTATACACGGTGTTTAGTTTTTTGTTAAAACCGCGTAGGTTAGTCTGTTCGTTCTAACCTTTGAATATCAAACAGTTGAACAAAATCTTAATGAAATTAAGAATTAATATCCACCCACAGTCGACTTTCATATCAACTTGGGAATAGGGAACTTGGGAACATAGGAACTTGGGAAATTCAGTTACAAAAAAACAAATCAGTTTTGCAATATGTTCTGAATAGTGATTTTCAAACTTAAGCGGTGTATATTATATAACATTAACAATTGTTTGAAAAATTAACGTAATATTTTAAATCATCATCATACCAGCCGTTGTAAGTCAAAATAGACCTCCCCAAAAAAGGGAGGATTTGCCCACAATTGTCGCGCTCGGCAAGCGTGTTGGCAATCGCAGAGCGTAACTTTTGTGGCGGGGATGCTGCTGCCTGTTCCCTGTGCATTTGAGCTACACTGTTTCGGATGGATATTTTTGTCGGTTCCAGGACCTCAGTCGCCTCTTACTACACCTGGTTCAGGGGAGGTACTATTCATCTCTGTTCCACGGCAAATTATATTAAAAAAAAATTAATTTACTTATATAAATATTTTAATCACAGACGACATCCGTGGACATTTTCTCGCTGGGCTGCGTGTTCTACTACGTGCTTTCTCGCGGGCATCACCCGTTCGGCGATGTGTTGCGGCGGCAGGCCAACATACTCACTGGCGACTACGACCTGGGGCAACTCGAGTGAGTGCTTTTTTGACTCGTTGTCTAGATGGTGCTAGTTGCTACGTCGTTATCATCAAACTAGCCTCTACAAGAAAGGGCGAATTTGGCTTTTAATTGCCACGCTGGGCAGGCGTCGTGACAATAGCATAGCGTATTTCGCGACTTAAATGTTGATTCCCATCTCCGCGTTGTGTATTTAAGCTTAATGTTTCGGATGGATATACCGTCATGTGTCGGCTCACTACCTAAGGAACACCTTAATTGCCTGTTACGGTACATGATACAGAGGGAGGTACTATTCTACTTTATTAACACGTTGCACAGGTTTTAAACAACAAAACTATAACATCACACACAACATATTATATATTGATCTGATTCTAAGATAAGTAAACTGAAGCACTTGTGTTACGGGCAACCGAAAATACCCAAACACAAAACAAATAAAAATATTAATCATATAAATGTGCCCTGAGTGGCGATCGAACCATAGCGCACAAGACTACTCAATACGCTATGGGGCCTGTCAATAAAAAAATATAATATCGGTAAGAAGTAACTGTTTTCCACATTCCAGCAAACTACTGCCCGAAGAGGAGGTGGTGCTAACAAAGATCCTGATCCGGGCGATGATATCGGAACGTCCGGGCGCGCGCCCCCCCTGCGACACCGTGCTCAAATATCCCGTGTTCTGGGGCAAGCAAACTATACTCAACTTCTTGCAGGTAAACATCGTGATAGTTGGACTATATTCCTTTAAATATTGCTAGATTCGAATGACAGCTGTCGGACTGAAGTGTGTTTTAAATTATTTTAATGGTCTCTTGTTTATATTTTGATTTTTTACCTTAACTCATTTTCTGTTTTGCCCGATGGTTGACGTGTTAATAATGCGTTCAGTCGGCCATATTTGCATTGTATTTTTGATGTACTAAAAGTTATATAAACTAATTAATGACAAATTATGATGTGCAGTACCATAGTGCCAATAAAAGTTACTCGTAGCTCGTACTAGCTAGAGTATAGACCTAAACTATAAAAAAAAACTAACAAACAACACAACCGGCAAATTACTTCCCAAAACGTGACAAATATTTTAATTATGGATTACAGAATTCATAACTTAAAATATTTTATCAAATGTTCTCATTGATTATTTTATATTTTAGTGAATTAAATGATCGTGACACCGCTTGCTGATTGAAATGTACTGTTCGTTTTTGTAAGGACTCGTATACGGTTCCTATGAGTATAAAATTTTATACAATGACCTCTTAATACACACATTTATTATAGTTATGAATGATCTTTTTGTGTGAAGTACCTTTGAAAGTACTGTTTAAACCTTCATGTTATATACCTTTAAGCTAATTATTTTCGAGTTTTATTGCCAATTTATTTTTATGTAAAGTGGAATACTAATTTAAAATCTCGTTAGTCGATGTGTTAGGAAACCTTACTATTTACTATTTTAATATTGTTTCTTTTATCACTTCTCATATATTCCTATGTACGCTCAAATCTTTACAACTAAGCAACGGATTTTGTAATAGATAGAGTGATGGAAGAGAAAGGTTTATATTTATAATAACATCCATTAAATAGTGGAGAAATAATGTTATATTTGAGCTTCCTAATGTGATGTCGTAAATAATATATTTTTTGTGACAGGAAGATGTTATGTCCCAATACCCAGTCATTTAAAAGCCGTGAGGTACCGGCAGAGTAGAATAGTACCTCCTTCTATACCAGGTGTCGTGAGAGGCGACTAAGATACCAGATCCGATAGTTGGCGGTATATCCATCCGAAACAGTGTAGCTCAAATGTCCTCTACATTTGTTTTGCTGTAACGATGATGATTATGATGAACCTTTAAATCGGTACACAACAACATACACTGCCGATTGGCAGTAGAAATAGGCGAGAGTGAGGTACCAATGCGGACGACCTTTGTATGAGATCTATCTCTATTGATGTACCTAGAATTGACTGGAGTGTTAGATATCCTTAAGTTTGACGTGGTCGCGGGCAGGACGTGAGCGACCAGGCCGAGAGCGCGGCGGCGGGCGCGGCGGCGGGCG
>JACJUM010004390.1:6737855-6756311 GCA_020976665.1 Heortia vitessoides
AGGTGGGCGCGCGCGGCGTGGTGCGCGGCGACTGGCGCGCGCACGTGTGCGGCGCCGTGGCCGGCGACCTGCGCGCGCGCCGCACCTACCGCGGGGACCGCGCCGCGCACCTGCTGCGGGCCATACGGAACAAGGTATGTCGACCGCAACACCTGCGAGATCGTATGGTCGATTGATCGTCTTTCCCTCGGCAACCCTGAACGGCTGAGACTGTAAGTCCGAAATAAAAAACACGCACTACTTAATACGATAACTAGTACAAGTTCTAGTCGTCGAGTACTAGTTTGGCGGGTCGTTCTCCGTCTTCTTTTTGTCAGCCAATGATGATCACGCTTTTATTTTTAACCGACTTAAAAAAGGAGGAGGTTCTCAATTCGACTAAAAGTTTAGTTTTTGTATGTATGTTACATGTTAAATTATCAAATTCGATGCACAATTCTCGATATCTTATAAATTGTGCATCGATTTTGATTTTTTTTTTCATTTGAATGGGTAAAATCCCGAGATATTTCCATTGGCGCCAAGTCAGAAGCTGATGATAGAATCATTGAGAAATCGGGGAAAACCCTCGAACTTTATAAGCTCGTACAATGTGTTTCAAGTATTATCTAATATCGGTTCAAGCCTCTGATCCTTATCATTTTGCTGAAGTGATAATGGCAAACAACTGTTTAATCCTTAGGAATTCCTAAAAAAATCTTTAAATATAATAGATTTATATTTATTATTTTTCGATGAAGAGATCATATTTACCAAGCCTTGATCTACCTTCTAGAAGAAAAGGAGTTGCAAAAAATACATATAAATGTCATAATGATACCAGATGAGCACGATCGTTTCGCCCGATATCGTAGACCGCGTCACGTCTTAGACGACCCTCCCGATAATTATAACCGCGAAAATCGCAGCCCTTCCTCGCCCTCTCACTGGCACAACACAATCACTCACACTCCACATGCACTCGTACAACAGAGCAGTACACCGCGTTAAACAAAACCAAAAATATAATTTATGCTGAAGTACTTTGACCCATTAATTTAAAAACGTTATTTTTTTTACATATTATTAAAAAAATTCTTATTCACGATAAACCAACGTGAACAATCAAAAAATAATCTCGATAGAGTTTCCGACAACCACGCGAACGAAGTCGCGGGCACAGCTAGTTGTTGTATAATTAAGTAATTTAATGTCGATGCACTTGCTGTAATTTGATAATTTTCATATTAGTTTCACGCCCGATATTGTATCGTAGACCGCGTCACGTCTTAGATGACTCTTACTGGCACTAAACAATCACATACACTCCACATGCACTCGTACAACAGAGCAGTACACCGCGTTCGCCGGCGAACGCGTGCAGTCCCTGCCCCTACGAGCGATAACCGACAGCCCTAGGGCTGTCGGGCTCAATCTGTCCGTCCTCTTTTGCTTCAATTCATTCATAGTAAATTCAACCCCAACGATGGCGGCCGAGCCTAGGTCGAGCCTCTAGAGGCGCCCTCGGACACGCCGTCGGTCCCGCTCAAATCTCGCGAGCCATTGCGGCCGCGACCGCGCTAAACGCGCGGTCGCGGCCGCGGGGCACGCAGGTTTATTACGGCCATCGGACCTCTCATCTATGAGAGGCCCCGCCCTCTTTTTTCGGTGGCGCTGGAGTTGACGTCTGAGTAGTCCAGCACTAGGTTCGTCCGAAAAAAAAAAAACGATCGTTCACTTGATTGTACGTTTTATCTACGCTTTGTTGAGTTAAATTTAGAGCGCTGTCGTCCGCGCGTACCAAAGTCTGGCGTAGGAATGTGTGCATTCATACATTAAATCAATTTGATGAGTACGCTGCCCTTCGCTTTCAATTGACATACGTGCGTGTATTATGCCAGGCCGATGAGTACTTTGCTTTTCGGTTTCGTTAAATAAGCGGTGCGTGTATTAAGACGTATTTAAGTACGCTTATCTTTGAGTACGGAAGCATTCCACGCGTGAAGGGGTGTGCGCAGGCATAGGGCATCTCATTATTAAGCGACCTGGCCTCTTTCCTCTGTCTCATTCAAGAGACATTTTTAAAGCACAGTAGGCGGTTTCCTAGCTTGGCGAACTATAGGTGCGAGGCGGTGGTACACTTGTCTATTTCAAGCGCACCCTGAAGTGTTGCCCGGTCAATCCCGCGCCTGATCTGCCGGATCTCGAGGGTTCGGTTTGCCCCGCGACTTAGTTAAACGCTCGGTCATCGCCGCGGAGCACGCAAGTGAATACTATAATGTTCTGATCTTATAAAAAGAAAATTAAGATCGGTCCAGTTTTTTTAAAGATTATCTCAGACCAACGTGACATGTAATATTTATATATATAAAAATTATAATTTTCAGGTTTAGATTTATTACTATTTTTAGGTTATTGTATAATGTATTATTTTTCACCTTTTAGAATATGTTAAAAACATGTTTTTTTACTATATTCATCTATAACCAATAGATGAATATAGTAAAAAAAACATATTTTCACGTTCATCACGCGTAATTAAAAAGTAAGAAATGTATATTTTTTTATTTATTTATTTAACTTTATTGCACAAAATGTTACAAAATGTACAAATGGCGGACTTAATGCCAGTATGTACGAGTATAATCAGAATTAAAAATAGATCCTGCTTGCTTTTTACGATTCACTAAAAAGATTTTATTGACGTCTAATATTCAATGTTTCGTATCACCGCTTTAAATATAAATACAATTTAACGAACATTATTATTGATATTGAATAACAAAAATAAAATCAGAATAAATGTACTACACCATCTACTGAGTAAAAGTTTTATATAAGCTGTATTCTGATTGGAAATTCTTTAATTCCAGAAACACCATTACCGAGAATTGGAGTCCGAGGTGCGAGCGAAGCTAGGCAAGTTGCCCGACGGCTTCGTCACGTACTGGCTTCGCCGGTTTCCCCTTCTCTTACCGCACATATGGCTGCAAATGCAAGAATATCGCCACGAGGACATCCTACAGGGCTACTACCCGATCTCCTTCACCTTCCACAGGGATGATGTCACCGAACTCAAAGACGACACAATCTACGAAGATCTGGTACCGTCAGAACTGTGCGATCCGGAAAAGAACGACCTATTTATCAAAAGCAAAGTGTTCGTTGATGAATTGAATGATAGGCCCAGGTACAATAAAACCGGATCGCCTAGTCGACCTAACAATTGGAGAAGCGATTCGAGAGACCAAAGGCTGAGGCAAGACGACGTCCGTTTAAGAGACAGGCAACATTACAAAAAAAAAGACAAAAAGAAGGAAGAGATGCCTGTTTGGACGTTGCCCCCCCAGTGAGGCCGCGCGCGCAAATTTGTGACTTAAGTGAACCCCAATGAGTATACGTTACAATGGCGTAGATTATATGCTGGTATCGTAAGAATTTTAATCTAGATCTCTATTAAATTATTATTGTTATTATAACGTCGATGGTTGGTGAGCGATGTTGTGCATAGACAAGTGATGTTGAATTCTGAAGTCTTGCAATGGGACAGCGTAAAATACAAACTTTGATAATAAGTTACAGCGTTTTATAATTTGACGCTTTTTATTTAGTTATTGACATTGTTTTGTTGTTGGATGTGTAAGTTTTGTATAATAATATATTTATGATGATGATATATGAGATCATGGTAACATGAAATTATATTATAGACAGCCGCAGGCTTGAACATACATTGAGCGATTGCCACTGTAGGCCACGTCTTACGGCTCATGCAATGTTCCTAACACAAGTTACGGAAGACACGTACAAAAAATGCATAAATTTAACCTAAACTCAAACTATACTTTCTCAAGTAGGCCCATTACAAGCACTTTTGAATCGTCAGAATTAAATAAATAAAGAAATGTTTGTAAAATTGAAATTACTCGATTCTATACTTTTAATACTGGTGACCTTGACCCCATAGGGTTGAGTTTCCTATGGGTAACTGCTGGCTAAGCTTTATTTAACAAGTTTACTGCAGGTTAATTACACTAGCCAAAAAAAGCCTGATGAAAAAACTAATGGTCAAAGGTATTTAAAACAACACTTGTGTTTTCTGTATTTGTCGCGCTAAAGTCGTGTTCTATCATATTCTTTTATATTCTTTTAATACACTACTACGAATATATTTTTTAATAATTAAACTTAACAATTTTAAAATAAGATTAAATTCGACACATGGAGATAATCAAGTAGTGTTAGAATTTATAAAGTGAATCGGGGATTTTGACTGCAGTTTATATATAAGAGCGTGTTTGCATTTTACAAGGTTTTGTTTATGTAGTACACACACAGCTGAACTGTACATCGCATTCGCTGGCGTCTGCGTGCAGATACTCCAATTTTCTGCTACTTTTATAACAAGGCCTTAGATATGGACGCCTTGACACCCGATCCAGAGAATTATTAAACACTGCCGATAACCCACTTAAAAAAAGATGTCAATTACATTTTTCTTTTTTTTTAATTTTAAGTATAGATTTCTGTAGACGATACGTAGGTCATGTTTTGGGACCACGGTAGCACAATGATACTAAATGTTGGAAGATGAAGTTTCACGCGTTAGGTTTTATATTTGCTTTTTAATGTCCTGTTTTAATACTATATAATTTAAGCTATATAGTTCTAGTACTTAAGTCTTTCTGTAGTACTTAGGTCTTTCCGAGTGCATATATTATTATTGGTACTTAAAAGTTTATCGAGCCTTTACCGCCGTATTGACGTAACCGACAAAACCCAAATTTTACAGGAGAAGGATTTTTATAAATATTATTAAGCAATTAAATTTTAGCCATTGCTATAACTTTATAGCGGTTTTTTTTTGGAGGAAAATATCGACTGGGCCGTTACGGCTTTTAATAAAAGTTACGATAAAAAAAAATTTCAACAAAAGTGTCGCTTACGATAATTTGGCGGTAAGGGCTCGATACTTACTTAAAATAACACAATTTATTTATTGAACAAACGTTTTTAAGCCTGGCGCAAATATTCCTCCATAGTCTTAACTTGGTTTATATATTATTTATAGAAAAGTGTTTAATTTGCAATATTTCGGGCAAATAAGAGGTAAAGTCACCATTAAGAGCTATAGTCACTACAAAGAGTATATTAAAAGCTATTTTACCTTGACAAAAATTATAACATTTTTGTCATTGCTTATTTTGTGCCTGTGTTTTTGTGTTATTTTTTCATAATTGCACATTCCTTATAAGTTAAAACCTTCTTACACATTTTTAATCTTGTGTAGAAATAATATTATTTTAAAAAAAACGGTGATCACAGATTTTTTATTTGCATGTTGTATCCCGCTAGTTTCTAGTTGTGTTGCTGATATGCTAATAGGATGGGTACATGGGTGCTATGTATTTTAAAGGACGGGTGACGACAGTGCAAAGTAATATAGTAAAGAATACTAGAATAGAGAGATGATATTTAATGTGCAAAGAATACAAGTGAAGTGTATCTGAAACAGCATTTCATGCTGCAGGAAGTTGATAACATTATATTTACTTTTTCTAACTAACATTCCATGACATTTCATTCGTGTTTGGTGCGGGTATTATCCGACTATTTCTAGTTGTCTTAGTATTATACTTGAAAACATTAAATCGATTCGAAGATGTAATTTTTTTATCATATCTATATCTTTTTATGTTTAAGGCGTGTTTGTATGTCAAATGTAATCTGAATTCTTGAAAGTTATCACTAACATATAATGAATTCGTATATAATGTCCGTCTGTACATGTATATTGATGTAAGTATTAAAAATCAGATTGATAGGTAACGAAATCTATCAATATATGTCCAATACTCTATAACACGATATATTATTTTTCAATATTGAAAAATAATATATCGTGTGTTATAGAGTATTACATATATGTTGATAGATTTCGTTACCTATTAATTTCATCGTACGTTGTGAACCAATATTGAATGATTTAAAATTGTACAAGTAGACAACAGCAAATTAATTGTCGGATACTTGGTAATCATGTAGTAATTTTTATAGATATTCTATTTTTTATTTTATTTGATAAAAGAGAGATGTTCCTGCTATGTATATAATGTATGTAAGATTTTTTTCTGTATGCGGTGTAAATGCAATAAGTCTAAATTAAAATTTTGTACGTTTAGCAAAGATGAGGCAAGTAAAAAAATACATAGCTATGTTTAATTTAAATAATATTGAACTACAGTCAAATCGGGTAACTTTGAATCAGGGTAACTTTAATCTGTCCTTTTATTTAAATATATAAATATGTAATTGTTGATTATAAATCTGTTACAGACCGTGAAAACGAAGTATTCGAAGGTGTTTAAAACCATGCGAGTAAATCAATTTTATAGTATACGACTACGTTACCATAATAGTTCAATGTTACCCGAATAAATCTTACTATCTATCATTACAATAAAATAGGAGGTATTTATTTATACTGTAAAAAGTTGTTATGAATAAATTACAAATATAAATATCTTAAGGAAGGGTTACATTGACTTTTAATGCGATGTAATTTGATATTGAAACGATACAAACTTGTAGTCGTTTGCGATACGTCGCTGTGATTCGGTATAACATTTATCTGGCTCGAAGGCTAACATTTAAATAACACGACTGTACAAAAATAACTATTTTTTGCATTATCTGTATGTATATAATTAAGCAAATAATATAACTACTATTGGCTGGAAGTACCAGCAGAGAAGAATGGTTCCGTAAAAGGCGACTGCGGTACCGCAACCGACAAATGGTGGTATATCCATCCGTAACAGTTTCGTTCAAATGTAACAAGATGGAGATGGACAGCAGCATTTCCGTCACGAAGCTGCGTTCTACGATTGCTATAACGCGTGACCAGCGCGACAAGTATCTGCAAATTTCCCTTTTATTGAGGAGATTTGCCAATATGTCCAGCAGTGGACATTTGAACGCTGCTATGATGGGTAATGTAAAGCGAGCGAGTTTCAGTGGTGCATTGTATGTGTATATTTTCTCTTTTGCTCAGTACAACCATGTCATGTCCATATATCGGCGACGACTTGCGAATGTTATTCGGTTTATATTAAAACCACTCAAGATTTATATCTGAGATATATAGATAGAGAGATTCTTACCCCACATCAACCTGTTTGAGGGATAAACAAAATTGGTAATAAAAGTTATCTTTTCTATTCGACTTCTGTCGCCTGTCTGAAACCATGGAATCGATAATCTTCAGCTTTAGCTTTAGGGGACCCCCATAACTTTATAGGGACAGAAAACCACAGATCATCTCACGAAAATTGGTTGAAATTTCTTGATTAAGTTTGAACCAAAAAAAAATGCACTGATTGCTGTTGATTGCACAATATTGACGTACTATTGCTATGTGTACTTCGTGCATCTATAAATATATAAAGCTTTGCTCAAGCGTCTTTATTAAACATACGTGCCATATGTTATGACAAAATCTATAACATATGCCACGTATTTTTAAGTCAACTGAACATTTTATACTAATTTATTACTTACGCAATACTAAACATACTTGCGCAATATTTTTAAAAGAAATTCCTTTTCTAAACATTTTTTAATATATTATTTTTATATTAAATGAAATTATTATTTTGGCATAGGCAATATTTACTTAGTGGAGTGGAGTTTTATTTTAGAGCAAACCTTTTTGGGCTAGTCTTACTGAATTTGTAAGTTCTAACCAATAATTTAATAAATATATATATGTATGAATTTTTGGGGCCTCCTATGCTAAATGATATTGATTTATTGAGCTTATGACATTAAAGAGGTTTTATAGTGGAGTGATACGAATTTACAGAGTGATATTTTATGTGACTTATGTAACAGCACAAATGATAACATAATCAACTTGACACTAATTTATAATGAAATAATGAAATTTTAATGCCAGGAGAGTAAATGCTCAAAAAGTTTGTATATTTGTAAAATTATTGTGAAAGAAGTGAGTAAAGTGATCACAAACAAACCTGTTTTTTATTTACACACTAACCAGTTCAATTAACAAATGCATTTTTATGATGATGAAATAAGAACAAGCGGGTCCAAATTAGAAACAAGTTTTGCGTCAAGTCAATGTGGTTAAAAATGGTAGGTTTATCAGTTTATGTTGTCATGTTACATCTATATGGTATGAACAAGGTAATTGGTGCAAGCATTATGAATAACGTCCGGCGCTATCGGGCTAAGTGATTAATTTCTATTTAAACTTTATTATATTACATTTCACGGCAATATGATATTAAAGCTATATTTATTAAACAAAATCATGCCAAAACATTTCACAACATAAAACCTATGTGTAGGTACATAGGTTTTATGAAACCCTACGGTCAACGGAAATATAAAATTTTAACAATCAAAATATTTCGTGATTTTTTTAAAAGTAATGTTTGCAAAATTAAATTTTGTCAAATGGTAAGTTTCTTCAGCTCAAGATTCAGATGTTTGTAAAATGATATTTTGTCATAAGTTTTTATGAAATAATAATAAACCCTAAGAAATGGTCGGAAGAATTAAATATGTTTTATTTTTATTACATACTCTAAACACAAAAAGTGTTGGACAATATGTACAATGATCAGTCAATTTGATTAGCTTTTTAGCATTAGTTGTTATCAAATTTCACTCTCATAATGGCCAATTTATTTCTTGATCTAGGTTATAATAGATATGACTTTTAATTTGGAATTCATTAATAGCGATCAAATTACATAAGAATGGATTACTTATGTATGCGTTCCACGCTGCCATGTTAAGTGGTATGTTAAATGTTGAACTAGCATTTTAATGACTTTTTAATTTAATGTATCTCATTTCGAGTAAAATAATTAACAAACCATCGCACATATCACTTTGATCTCGTACTAAGGACATTATTTTGTCTTATGGTAACCAAATGTTTAAAACCCAGTAATAAATGCTTTTGTCATGAGTAGCGATGGCGTTATAGATATTTTACGATCGTTATATATCCTATCATAATGTAATTTTTTTTTGTGTTTGTTTATTAGGCATTAACGTTGCGAACTTTTTATTAATAATCTACTTAAACTTGAGATAAGTTACCGTAACTTAACGACATTTAACCGGCATTTATTATAGTAATTATTTCCAAAACTATTCAAGATAACGAAAACCTCGAATACAGATCGATAGATAATTTTAATTTTACTAATATGCCATTAGAAGTTGAAAATTATATTGTTATTTTTTATTGTTACTACTGCTGTTTGTAGTATGTATTCATATAGGAACATTTTATAGAATTCAGAAACAGCAAAGGTTGGTGCTTGGTAGGTCAATCAATTGTTTTATTAGTCAAAAATTATTAGTCAAAACACAGTCAATTGTTTTATTAGTGACAGAATTATACATTTACCACGATGAGTGAAGTCTGCCATATTTGAGGTCACACGATAATTACTATTAACAAAATTCGTCAAGATTAATTCCGAAACCGGAGTATTTGCCTAGGATTTTAACTGAGTTTCAAGTTAACTATGCAATTTTGTCATATTGATCAGTTGCTTTATGTGCTTTCTGAGACAAATACTTAAGTATCGATTATTAGACCAAAAAGTTTAATTAACGATTATTGTAATTGAATAGGTTATTTGGACGTTTTCAATCTTACCCGGCATCATGCAATAATATTATGCAACTTGACTTCATAATACATTACTCACAAAAAAAAATGATGAGCCGCCTACCCCGACTTCGTTCGAGTACATACTACTTACATAAAAAAATTGTATCTTTTTGATCCCGTTACAGTGAGTTTAATATACATTTATTTGCAAATCTGTAATCACATTCTTCAGCTCTCTGATGGTCTGCGGAGCCGGTTGTACTAATCTCACGCGTCATTTCAGAACGTCCCAGACATGCACTATAGGATTGAGATCGGACTTCGAGCTAGCTAATCCATACGATGAATGCCGACCTCTTGCACATACGCTTCCACATCGCTAGACCGGTGGGCGGGAGCATTGTCGTCCATAAAAATTGAGTCTTCGCCTAAAGCGGCCAATGCGGGTTGTGCATGAGGAATTAGAACTTCCGTTATGTATCGATGTCCAGTCAGTGAGCCGTTTTCAATGAAGATTAACTCTGTACGATCCATTGAATTTATTCCTGCCCAAAACATAACAGAGCCCCCAACATAAAGTGTGATTTCTTCAAAACAAGCCTCTGCAAAGCGTTCTCCTGGTCTTCGTAGCACTCGCCGACGTCGATTTTCACCAAACAGAGATATTCTGGCTTCATCGGAGAACAATACCCTATTCCAGTCTTCTTGAGTCCATGACTCACCATTTCGAGCAAACCTAACCCTGGCAACTCTGTGCTCACGGAGTAACTTAGGGCCACGGACCGGGCGATGACTACGTATATTGGCCGCGAGAAGCCTCCTCCTGACCGTCCACTTGCGATTTCTCAATGCGCGACTCACAAGAAAACGATCATCCCGTGGTTGGGTACATGGTATTCTTCCAGAACCTGGCCTTCTCTCGACGGAACCGGTGTCTTGATACCGCTAACAGGTCCTTTGAACCGTCAAGCGACTCACACTTAGCCTCTGAGCCACGAAGCATTGGCTGCAACCCACTTCGAGCAGCGCAATAATTTTGGTTGCTTTTACTTCTTTCTCTAACATTATTGAGACAGCTAAACAGCAATAAATGAAGCTTTGACAATTAAGAATATGAAATAAATTCATAAAAATTGACTAAAAGTTATAATAAACGATATTATCTTTTGGAACTTCGCACAAAAAATTTAGCATAAAAAGTGGTTTTCGATTAAAACGAGCATCAAACGATAATTTGAATTTAGAACGTACTGTTTTAAACATCACGACATTTTTAAAACCGGTCAGTAACATGTATAAATGATTGAAATCATTTTGGTACCGTATTATTTTAAAGAAGAATTAAAATCAGAACCGCCCGTTTTGATTTGCAAATGAGTGTACAAGTACTGTTGAAAACTTATTCAATTATCTTACACAATAATCTGATAGAATCATATGAACTCACAGATAATAACTCTTAGTAATATAATAAATAATAAAAAAATATTACTACTATAAATTGATGTATAAACTATCCTATCTCTCAAGTTCAAACGATCAAACTAGACATTGATACAGTGAGCAAGATTTGATTCAAATCGGTTCACTAGTTTAGGAGTTCATCCCGGACAAACAACTTGACACGAAATATTTACCTACATATAAAAATTGCCTTGTACATTTTTTATTTAGACGTTGAAACGACTTTATATTCTACTTTAAAGTGTTAAATTATTTAAGATTTTCCATTAAAACGACCATCATGAATACCTATAAGTATGCTTAATATACAATTTAAAATAAGGCGGCAACATTTGACGGACGCGATTGCGTAACCGGTACCTACCTGTCTTGCCCGCAAGGTTCATGGATTCGATGTCTCACCAAAGGACAAACATTTATGTATTGAACATTCGTATTTGTTCTGTGTATGGGTGTTAAATATGTACATAAGTATTTAATTTGTAATTATTCTATTGTTTGATATCTGTAGAACAAGTGATTTTTGCTACTATCTCGGAGTCAAGTCTAACTATTAGTTGTGTATAATTATTTATTGGATAAATGTTAAAACTGTCTCATCTCGTCCACTACAAATATTTTTAACCCCGATAACATCATTATCGGCTAATCGGCTCTTATACATATCTTTTATAGATATACATAATTATGACATCTTTATATTGTTTCGTAGGTACTATCTCTTTTTGGTGCCTTTGTTACGATTTGTGCCCTTTGATATTGCAATTAATAGCTACAAATATCATCTGATAAGGTACTTGAATAACTGTCTCGTTTAAATGTTTGTTGAAAATAAAGGATATTAAAAAGATCTACCTGCAACTGAAATCACAATGTAGATGCACTAATTCTAGAAAATCCGTGGGAGCAATAAATCTAACCTTGTTACTATGGGGAAACTACACAAAGAAATTATGTAATTTATACATATCTTTTATAGATATACATAGTAGGCTAGGCCTCTCATTTAATTAGCGGCCATATGCCTGCACTCTTATCGATAACTCTAGAAGGTATCTACGAGAAGAGTGGAGCGCCCCCTAGGGGGCCACAAATCTTTTATCTTCATAATATTAGTACAATTTACTCTGAAGTAAAACAGTAGTTTAATCATATCGCATAACTTGTAATTCAATATTATTAATTTCACATTCATAAAATTAATCATATAGCATTATTCCTCTTATAAATATAATTGTTATACATAATATATTAAAAAAAACGAAATAGAAATCTTAGAAAAATCAGTCTTAAGAATAAAGAAAAAATAGCATCATAGTATGTCAAATTGAGTAGAATATGGCACTGAGACAGAAGAATATATTTATTATTTAGTTTTGGTACATATTATTTGGTGGTGTTAAGTTATTAAGGTACATATTGTATCTACTTTGAGCAAGAATAAGAATAATAAAATACCATCAGGGAATGTATACTAAGGAATGAGTATGTTTAACAACAAAGAGGCAGTATTAGTTACAAAATAAATGGCTATACAATTAATAGGTCAATAAAATTAAAGTATAAATATTTAGTCATTTTTACTTATTTTAACCACACCCAGTCCAGAAATGGATACATTAAAAGTTTGGTGCGTACTTCCCTATTAAATCAATTATAGTTAGATGCACCTTCTCCTTAGCAATAGATAAAGCTGACTTTTCTGCTCCATTCAACATAGTAATATCAGGGTTGAATGTCATCAATATCTTTGTTGCACCAATATTGCCTGTTGCACTTGCATCGTGAAGCGGTGTGTTTCCAAAAACATCTATGCAGTTTACATTAGCCCCATTATCTAAGAGAATTTTAATCACAACTGTTTTATTGTTGAGAGCTGCCAAATGCAAAGGTGTTTGACCTTTCTTATTGACACAGTTGACATTAGCCTTATTTTGTATAAGGATGTGACATAATTCATCAAGTCCATATCTTGCAGCATAGTGCAATGCGGTAAATCCATTAGAATCAGGGAAATTTACATCAAATTCAGTTTGAGTTTCAGACTTCTTTTTACAGGATTGGCATTCGCATAAGGGGTGACAATGCAAACTATTCGGAATATTGTTTTTGTTATTATATGCTGCATAATTAATGTTCATATAAAAACAAGCTAGTTTCACATCACCATAAGAAATGGCTTTTAATATTCTCTCAATTGATTTTAAATTTTCGACAGTCTTTGTGGCATTGTTTTCACAATTTCTAATTTTTTGCAGTTTTAAATTTATAGACTTGTCTGGTTTACAATTGAGTTCTTTAACAGTTGAGCTGGTAATGTGTATATACTCAAACAAATTAGGGGTAACAGATTTTAAGACTTGTAATATTTTCAAGTTATGTGCATAGTCAAATGCAGTTTTGCTATTATGATTTTCCAGTGATGGTTCTGCACCATTTTCAATAAGCAATCTAGCGATACCTTCATACCCCCATTTGGAAGCTAAATGTAGAGGTGTGTTTCCATTGTCGTTAGCAGGATTGATAAAAATCTTTTTACGACTATGCTCTGCAAAATAGATAAGAGCTTTGACACAATTCATGTGTCCGTTATTGACACTCAAATGAAGTGGGGTGTTCTTATCAATGTTTGTCTGATTGATATTGGCTCCAGAATGTAATAATAACAATAAAGCATTCTGGTGGCCTCTAGAAGCCGCATAGTGCAAAGGTGTACACTCATTTAGGTCAGTTGCATCAATCTCTGCCCCTATTTCAATGAGACCCTCAACCACACCAGCCTTGCCATGAATGCAAGCTACATGCAATGGTGTAAGGCCATGACTGTCTCTAGATGTTACAGTAGGGGAAGATTTCAAGATATTTTTAGAAATTTTACTACAACACTTTTTACAATTACACAGTGGGTGGCAAAGCTTCTGGTATATCTCTGAGTCACTATCACTGTCATTATCATCATCATCATAATTATCATTATTTGAGGAATCAGCATCCGAGTTCACTTTTAGTATATTATTGTCATTATTTTGTATGCTATTTAAGTGTTTCTGGTTTCTTTGCAAAATAGATTGGATTTGATCTACATGATTTGCTTTAATTAATTCAAATATGTGTTCCAATGTTTCATCCCTGTTAGTGTCGGATGTTGATATGGATTCTGTTAAGCTGTTTTTTCTCTCCCTGCTGTTAATATTCTCTTCAGTGAGATTACTCTCGTAATAATATGACTCAGGGTCTGGTGGTCCAGCTAATGCACCAGATTGTATATGTTCTACAACAGCTTCTAGAGTTGTAATTAGAAAGGCACTCTCATCACCATCACCTTTTCCAGCTCCACTAAATCGGAATTCCTTCATATATGTAAGTTGACTGTACCAGTTGGGTAAACCAGACTTGATAACAAGAAACACAAACACAGGTAGCAAGTCATCTGCTGTTAATAGAACAATATTATTACTACTATCTTTTTTATTGATTGCATTTAATGCCTGTTTTAAACATAACACTTTTTCCAAGACAGTGTTGTAGGTGTTTATTTTGGAAAGTATTTGTTTTGCTTTTGGCACTGCATGGTAAAGTTCTTTTTTAATATCCAGGTCCCGGAGTTGGATGTCACCCATATTCCGTATCTTTTTATTTAGATGTGAATCCTCATATGAGCAACATGTGCAAATAGGTTTGAATATAGAGTCAAACAACAACTGTTGCATATAACATTCAACAGCAATTTTGATGTTTTCAAGTACCTGCTTGCATGCTTTAGATTTTTCCCGTAGTCTCCTGTTTTGTAACGCACACTGCAAGCACTGTGTGTATAACTCACTGACGGCCTCTTTCAATGGGCCAATAGCCAAAGAAAGGGTTGGTTGCTTTTTTAAGAAATTTTGCACACTCTGCTCTATTTGGTCTAAAACTTGACGTCCAGCTGCCTGTGTCCATAATAAATCAATACAATCGTTAATTGACATCAGATATTCCTTAGTTACATTGTCTCCCATAACAGTGCTGGGTTCTAACGGTGATTCTATGCACCATATTTTATATTTAATAAAATCTTCTGTGTAAAATGTTTCTTCAAATAGTATATGGCTTTGAAGAGGCAAACCTTTGGTTACTTCAAGAGTTATGACTTTATTAGATACGGTCACTTGTTTCTCTGTAAGTGTGCTAAAGTGAGTTTCAGGCAATTCATCGCTGGGCACTAGTATATGAGCACAGAAATCTTCAACTGTAAATACACGAGTAGATAAACTTCCGATTCGAGGCACGCATATTATCCAAGACTGAGCAATGCAATGTTGGAATAAATTTCCATATTCATTCTTCAATTCCACAAAGTAGGGATTCTCTGAGATCACTTCGTCGTAGGCACCATCCATTTCTAAAATTAAGAAACAAAATTTATTCATATATATTTTTGATAAAATACATAACGCAGTTAAAAATAATGGAAATGTATACTTACTATTATTGCAAATGGTACAGCTGTAAAGAATTAATAAAATATAAAACTAACTAATTTATTCAGTATTTGAAACGATTAGGCCACTCGCATTTATACGCAGCGAGTAAGACCCAACCAACGACCATATGACAGAACTGTCATAATCTTTAAAACATTGACTTTGACAGATTAAGCTATTTTAACGATTGTTTAACAAAGTCTGTTACAAATTATACACTTCATAATAAATGATGATGATGAAATGCAAATTATTTGTTTTTGATATAAACTCAAATGTATTTGCAAATTATATGTAACATATTCCTTATTAGAGTTCTTAACAAGTTAAATAAAAATACGGCATAATAATGTTTGTAAAGTTTAAACGTTTAATAATGTATGAATTATTACTACATTAATTAAAATATACCAAATAATTTATATAAAAAAAAAAATAATTTATCCTCTCCCACCACCACGACCACCTCCAATACCTCGACCGCCAATTCCTCTTCCACCGAATCCTCTTCCACCAAAACCTCTGCCACCAAAGCCTCTTCCACTAAACCCTCTTCCTATACCAAATCCACCACCTACTATGATGGGAACTGGTATAGGTCTTCTGTCTGTAAGCATATAGTTCTTTTTTATCACTGCTATGAGTGTATTATACTAACAAGCTATTTCAGGAATTTGTGAATTACGAATAAATTAAAAATAGGTAGATGTCCCGGCGTCCTAACAGTTTCGTCATGTGTTCCGGGCGGTTACCAACAGACCCTTACTGAAACACACTATCCTTATATTCTTATAGGAGCCCGATAATATAATCGATACAATTATCGATCTAGTAATAAAGGTTCGAAAAAATTTTACCCCTTTTTGGTATTTGGATTTGGACCTTCTTGAATAAGTCTTCTACCTGGTTATGACATTTTCTCCTAAGTCGTCCTATATCAACCCTCAATCACTTTCGCTCTGTATGTTTGTGCAGTCATTCTGCTTTCATGTATCATTTCATATAGAAAGGATGGATGAAAGCAGGGAACGAGGTACATGTGTCCGAACCATCTCAATATTCCTTTCTCTATTGTTGTCACAACACCATCTTTCACACCACTTCGATCTCTTATCGCTCTATTCTTCAACCTATCTCTCAAACTCACACCATGAAATGCTCTTTTTCGTCAGCATTAATTCTATTCGCGTGCTTCTTCTGCCATACCATCCACTACCATATGCCAGTGTTGGAAGCAAACACGCTTCTATGAATAACCAGTCGTGCTTTTTTGACACGTTATGGCTTATCATAAAAGCATTTAAGGTTCCAACGTTGAGATGAAGTACATAAAGCTATTTCTTTTATACAAAATGCAAAAAAAAAGTTGTGTGGCAGTTTGTGTAATAGTTGTTTGAATGATATTGACATACTTATATAAAGTAATAATTTATTGTCTTTTGAATGTCAAGCAAATGATGAAAGAGTTTTTTCAAACTTTTTCACTTGTCGTTGTCCACTAGAAGTAATAAATACTTACAGCGGCCATAATAGTATGGATCATAATAGTAAGGATCATAACCGTATATGATTTGCCTTTTTTCTCGGGTACTTATGTTTGGGTGCAATTTATCCTGTGGTGCCATTGTATTTATATCCATATGTTTTCGTGATTGTAAACTACCAATTTCTGGATTTATACGAGTATCTGCTCTTGATACAACCAACCAACTCGTTAACATGAAGACTGGCAACCATATATGTACCTGAAAAAAATCCTGATAATTTAATTTAATTTCTAATTTACTTTATTAGGGACAAAAAAACAATCACACAATAGGTTGCTCACAATTTACAATATATAATTCAGTAAAACAATAAATGTAGAACCTACTACATCATCCACGGATTACGTGATAGTGTTGTTATTATTATATTTATATATTTCGATTAACATAATGTAGTACCTACAACACAAATATATAATAAAAATAAGGTATATTACTAAGTTATAAAATGAAATATGCAAGTAGAGGAATCATTGTCCAACCATTTGTCTGCCGGCACACATCACAAACCACTTTAAAGTAAAGTATCTATAAGATGCTTCTTAAATTATGGAGCCGACAATACATATAGGTCGATGAGTTCACAAAATTAATTTTAGTTTTTAAGCATACGGTTCAAAGGTGACTGCAATCCAGCGTTTGTTCTACAGAAGTAGTAGTAAAGAGTTAACATTATAATATAATTGCAAAGAGCTAACGAATGCAAGCCTCGCGCCTATGTTTTTTTCTGGGCACAATAAAGCACACTTTATTGTGACACAGTCCGTATAGCCTCATTATTTGGAGCAACATACGTCGTGATCTCAGAGACAAGAGATTGTAATTTTTTAAGACTGGGACATAGTATAATGACTTAAAAAATATATTTTTATAGGATTGCCTATTTTTAAATGACCAATGGATTAAATACATAGAATTTGTTCATAAATAGTTTATTTCCTACCGACTATACCAAGTCAATCTACATTACTAATACGTATGTAGTATGAGTCGTATGAGTCTAAGGTAATCTATAAGGACACGCTAATATATTTTTGGACGTACTATATACTAAAGTGCTCAATGCAAACATTTTTTATTTATTTTTTTTCCATTGAGAGCAGTCCTTCTCTGTAGCAAATTTTTCATCGTAGACGGGTACACAGATTATTATAGAAGGTTCATTACGGACACTGCAGGTGTACCTACTTCATAAAATAGTTCCGCTCAGGTCAGTGAAACACCACTAAATATTTTGGAATCGATGACCGACATATGTCATATTGATACACACAATACCGTTAATTGGATCAGGGGTGGAATACCTTGTGTTTCTTATGGCTTATTAGTAAGATAATTCCTAGGTAGG
>JACJUM010004390.1:6756411-6787387 GCA_020976665.1 Heortia vitessoides
TATATATATATATTATAAATACGTAATTTAACTCACGTTGAGTTCCATTATTGCGTTTTCTTCTGACTGGCACAAATAATATTTGTTACGCAGTTTATATACTAAACTGTCGATCTGCTAATTGAAGAGCACATTAGAGTTGTTAGACACCATGATTCAGAGGTAATATTTTAGGTATTATTTATTATACTAACCGGGAATTACCTGTGGAGAGCGTGTTTATTTACCTATAACTAACTGCCTTAGACGATAAAATATTCACATAAAGTAATTTCCAAAATTAATATTAGGTAAAGTGTCACAGCACTCTACGAAAGAAAGTTATGCAAATGAAAAATGGACAGCAATGTTATAAATGTGTTTGTTACACATTGATGGCTTTACCGATGAGCCGATAATAATAAAAGTTGGCATGTAGATCGTTTAAACTCCAGGGAGCATGAGATACTTTTGGACCTAGGACAACAAAAGTTCCCGAAGGATCCGCTAGAAAATGAAGTTCACGCAAATATAGTAAAGCAATATAGTTCTATATGTTTATTTGTTGGCAAGTTTCCAACTACCTCATTTTTTCCGATCGCGAAATTTTAGCGGAAAATTAAACTTGATTATACCTAAACGACAAAATCACTTTTGATAGGATGGGAACTTTATGAGATGCCTAGGGCGGTATCAAAATTTTATGTCATTAGTTTTGGCTGTCCGCGCCCTTAATAACGAGGTTACATTTTCCGAAACTTGGGGTTGAGTGAAGTGAAGTGAGCGAATCGAATTATACATGATATTGAGGCGTGGGTTGACTGACCGGCTGAAGGTTTTCACTCTATGTAGTTTTATATGAAAAATATATCTCCAACACCTTGGCATCCCAATGAATCCTATAACATGGCTCAGTCAGTACACAGGCAATACATAAATGTGGAAATACGCCACCATGTTTGCTCAAGCTTTCTTGGGCAGGCGTATGTGCAACATTTAAGCTATTACGGGTATGTTCAGCAGTGGACGTTTTGTTGTTGATATGAAGGTATGTCAAAGTGACAGTGACCCAGTAATTTCCCTGCCGCTATCACACTTCAAACCGGAACACAGCAAAGTGAACTGCTGTTTGGAGGTAAAAATAGATAAGAGAGAAATCCTCTAGTGAATTAAAGTGTATAGTTGTGTACATAGTTTGCACAGCAATGAACTTTAAAAGTAATAGTCAGTATTTACTATACCGATGACATCACGTGGGAGTATCTAATCTTTTTAAGGACGCTTCTGGACGTTCCTGTTCGGTTTTGTGATGTTCAAAAAAATAAAAGTTCTTTTTCCTAAATCACAATTATGTTGTCCGGGCCCACATCATGATAAAGATGTTTAATCATGCCCCTTAATTCATAAATAATCAAGAATGTTCAAAACATTGAAAAGCCTCCCTTACCAAAAAAATTTACTACAATGTACTAGATTTTTAATGTTAATGGAAAACGCTTAGGAATGAAATCGCATGAACTTCAACGACTCTTCTACTTTATAATAAAAATGAATAAATAATCAATTTATTCATATTATGTTATATGACATAACTTGACCACAAATCTTATTTATATGACATGACATGACATGACCACAAAGGTTATGTCATGTAAATTAAATTATGTAATTTAAGTATAATTAATTAAGTCAGATGGTAGCTTATTCATATTGCAAAGCCCTTGCAGGGCGTTACATGCAACTTGTAATTCATATTTTCTCCGCCATGTTCAGTAATGGGACAAGTAATAAATTAATTTGAATTTGAAACTACGGACAACTTACAAATGAGATATGGCAACTTATTACTTTTGTCTATTAACGATTTGGTATGTCATATTGTCATATTATATGAGGTTCATTTATAGCTGGTGATAATAAATGACACATGCCACGTTTCCGCATTATTTACAATACTGAATCAACATTCACACGATGTACCTCTTTATGTTTATGATGCTATAAATTGTCTCGGTCAATATCCTGGCATATAAATAAGTGTTTCATAACTGATGAAGCGCGGACGTGTCGAGGGTTTTGGTTATATATATGTATATTTAATTTTAACGTCATAGACTTTTACATTATACCGTAAATAGCATTGTTTTTTTAGAAATTATTATAGAATATGATAATCACTTAAAACTTTGTTCGATCTCACTATTTTTTTTTCTTGGCAGTCGTAAAACGTCCGCTGCTGACATAGGCCTCCCAAGGATATTTTTGCCTATAATTGCCGCGTTTGGCAAGCGTGATGTACCGCCGTTATCGGTTCTGGTATTTTAGTTAGTTGTTAGGCAAAAATAAAGATATATTACGTGATCAACGAGTTTCTATATGCTTAAGCTGTAAAAACATATTTTACTGCAAATGGAATTAGAAAAGATTTACGCAATATGTTTACTTTTCACAAAAATTATCTATAGTAGCGAAGCTTCAAGGGTAAAGTAAGATAGCTCAAAGGAACTTTGTTTAATATTTGTTCGAAGCAGAAGTTTTGTTTTAAAGAAAGTGAGTGAAGCGTGTTCTGAGCATTTTTGATACACCGGCAATTAATGATTTAAGTAAACAAATCGTTCAACGTTTTTTTAAGAACCAATGAACCGACTCCGAGATTAGTAGTTTAAAACACTTATAACTACGATACTAGACACATAGAACTACGGATATCAGACAACAGAGGAATTTCAAATATAATACCTAGATACATGCAAATAACACCTAGACATAGAACAAATATAAAGATTTCCTCTGGGTGAGAATCGAAGCCACGATTTTTGGCGCACAAGACAGGATCACTACCGTTTGCGCCATCGGGCCCATTCAATATTCCTTGTTTGCTGATTTAGCGACGATAGTGTCCATAAGTTGCTTCGGGTCCTGGGTTCTTTTATAGGTTCGTTGAGGAAATTTTGTAGATGCGATGTTTTGTGAAGTATGTACCTCACCAACCATTTGAACACAGGCAGGGACTGCGTGTTTCTAATATTAAGCGGGAGTGCATTCCACAAACGAACAGCCTGGGCCGTAAAGGACTTACTAAAAAAAAGTTGTGGAATGCACAGGCGTTTTCAATAAAAGGTTCTCTGATGACCTGAGAGATTTCTCGTGGCTGTCACCTAGAAACACGAAAGGATTTTTCAACAGAATCTTGTATAATTTAGACAGGATGTGAGCATGCCTGCTAAGTTGAATGGGAAGCCATTTGAGTTTAATTCGAAATTCGGACACGTGATCAAATTTGCGTAAACCAAAAATGAATCTTATGAAAAAATTTTGTAGTCGCTGTGGCTTCTCAAGTTGGTCTTCGTTAAGGTTAAGGTAGCTGACATCCGCATAGTCTAAAATAGGAAGGAGAAGTGACTGCGCTAGTGTAAAATAGAAGGAAGTTACGCAATCTCTTTAATGACGCAGCAGAAGCAAACAATTTTCGACTTACTTCCTTTAGCTGAGCATTATTAATGTCTGACAAAACCAAAAAATTAGGGCGACCAAAGAATGCCTATATAATCTAGCCATTTATAAGATAAGCCTATATAGTATTCAATAATATGAGTATAGGTTTCTATTGGGACAGCGTAAAATATGGGCTTTACAGAGGCCCATTGCGGTAGAAGAGAGAAGTCACTCGCACGATTTAGAAGAACGGTAGACTCGCTCGTGTAACGCACAATATTTGCTCGATTTCTTACGCACGTGTAGTGTGTTCTTCAGCAATACAAATATGAATATTCAGATGGCTTGAGCACCCGAGATGGACATAGCTACTATTGATGAAAACTTTTCGGAACGGAATTCATAAGATGAAGTCTGTTCGGTGGAAAATGGTAAATGTTAAACTAGTAATAAATTAAGAAATGTATATTATTATCTCCAAATATTTATGACTATGATATATATATATGTATATATATTATATAAGTAACAGATAATGAACCCTTAATAGACTCAACACATATATATATACGTGTATTGTGTTTATCAAGAGTTTATTGTCTTTTAACCTACTGAAATAAGCCTTGTTGTAGTGCTAAGAAAGAATGTATATTATTTAGTTATATAGTTAGTAGTAGTTTAGTATATAGTTTGATTTCCAACTCTAAACTCTACTGTGACAGTGATGAGTTTTAGATTTAACTCTAGTTATTATTAATAAAACTCTAAGATTTTTTAAACCCACGTAGAGCGGATTAAGATCTTTATTAAGAAAACCTTTTGAAAAATTCTCTGTTCATAATGGCGCATACCACTTGTGCATTTAAAAAGGAGGTTGTGAAATATGAAATACAAAAACGAGAGCCACTCGGGCGTTCGCGGCGCCAGATAAGTCAGAATTTAAATTAACCCCTCATATTCTGGCTATGAAATATTTATGTATACAGACACAGCCAGTGGCGCGTGCCAACCCTGATGTTGTTCCTTCATTCATTCATTCACAAGAGTGGTATTAAGGTTTTATGAAACGTAGATTTTTTACAGGCTATTTGACTTCGAGAGAGATAAATTTTTATATATTAAAAATAGATGTAGCTTTGTCGTTTATATTAACACGACTACTCAACTGGCAAAAAAATTTTTAGTAACGATATTTTGTTATTTTACCTTTTAAACGAAATAGTACAATTTAGGATTGTTATGTGATAGTTAAAGTTAATAGTAATACAATTATGTATCCCGATTTTGAAATTAGAATCTATCGAAGCAAATTTAAAGATGTATTTCCGTTAAAACGATTTTTGAAGTGATTTGATGAAACCTCAACTGTGACGTCACGATTTATATCTCGCTTCATTTTCTAAGGATTTGAGAACTGCATTTATACTGTTTTACTTTATAATAATTAGACTAGATTATTTTATTTAGATGATCTTAAAAATATTTAAAGAATTTTAGATACGTTATCATTATTTAATTTAATTTCTTATCTTTGTTATCTAACTTTATGATGCTCATAAAACTAATTTTAAATTTAATGTAAAATGCATTAGCTCATTTTCAGATGACAAATATTGACACATTTCTATACTAAAATAATTCATTTAGCACTATGCGTAACACCAATAGCAGGCAATTGGCAGCAAAGCCACCATATCATTTACGCTAAGAAGAGAACGGTGCTCTGTTAATGTTCTTGAAAGTTTTTGGAAGAAATAAGGGAGCGTCTAAGCTAACCGTAGGTAGGTTCTCTAAACACGTTTCGCGTGTCGCCCTGGATCATCAATCAATCCCGGCACGGAGTGCCTTTCACCACGTACTTTTACCTGCTCTAAGTCTCGGTGCTCGGTACTCGGTGTGTTTTCACCCTTTGGGTGGTTAAAAAGGCTGTTTGTGGGTGTAATATTTGTACAATATTGTAATACTAATATCAAAATACGATCTTTGTCACTTGTTCAAGGCTTAACGTTCACGATTATGGCTCATAAAGTTATTATTGTTTTATATATACATACACACACACACATATATATATATATAAATACTATTATTTTGTAATAAATCTTATTTAATTAATAGGAAAAAATATAAAATGCTTATTTGCTTATTTTAAACATAAATAATGCTTAATTTAATTAACGTACGAAGACTATACGCGTTACCTAAACCTTTGTAAGGTAATTCTCGAATGGTGGTTCGGCGTTGTACCTATTCATCCGCCAGCTCCCACCAAAAAGGGGTCGAGAATGCTGTAAATACAGAAATGGACTTTCAAAGCCCTTTCTAGCTTGTAGTAAAAGGACCTCACTCTTTTATGCTCCCGAGAGGCCGTAAGTGCGCACTGAAAATATTCACAAACTCGGCTATTTTGAAGCACCGCGAATACTTATACTGTATTGTATTATGGAAATGGCATGGTAATGTTGCCTAAAAAGAGTCCTACAAGGGTATTTTAAAAGGTAGAAGAAATAATTACGAGACGTGAATTTTTTTTTGTATTTGGTACGTAGAAGCTTGACCTCTACTAGATCATTTATTTCGTAGTTTAATAGAGTTTCAGATTGATTGTCGCCAGAGGTATTTATATTATCTCTGGAGTCTATTTTGTTCTCGTTATGTGTGACTGTTGACTGTAAGGTCAGGTTTGTTTTTGTGTGTGGTGCTTATCATAAATCAACAAATTAAATTAATGTGTCTGTTTGTAATGACAAAATTAGTTATTTTTATGCAAACGGTCTAACAAAAGAACTATTTCACTATTTTTGTCTATTTTCTTACTCTTATTACATCATTATAGTCATTATAGCCGTTGGAAGTCCACTGCTGAACGTAGACCCCAGGAAAGGGGGAATTTTGGCCATAATTGCCATGCTGGGCAGGCGCGTTGGCAATTGCAGAGTGATGGATATAGCGCCATCTATCGGTTCTGGTACCTAAGTCACCTCTGTGACACCTGGTCTAGCGGAACGTACTATTCTACTTTGCTGGCACCTCACGGTAACGGTACCTTCTTATTTTATTACCTCTTTTCTTTGCATAATAAGATTTACTCATGAAATTGTGAACAAAGTCCGATTGAATAAGGTATATATTAATAAACTCCGTTTTTAACACGGATAAAGTTGCGGATACCAGTTTATAAATAATTCCATAACTTTTATTTATGACATACAAACATGGCGCTGATACTGATCATTGACTATTATTATGTTGTTAAACAAATAAATTTGGACAAAAACGTGAATTCTCTTGGTAACAACGTAATCGGTTTGGTTATACTTGGTATTTGATAGTATTTAGATACAAAAGCGAAGTGGTATGGTTTTAAGGCATAAGTATATACACTCATCACGCCTGTATCCTATCGGGTAGGGCAGAGACTATGGATCTCCACTTGTTACAATTTTGGCATACATTTCTCGGAAATGAATCCGTCTGATCCTCAAACGTTAACAATTCATCACATTATGTAGCTGTGTAGCTCAATCGGATAGTTAAACTGAACGCTACCGTTAGGATGAGCTCAAAGAGAGATTTGTCTCCACACTCGGAGTACGTAATACCTCAGTGTCTCCCCGCTGCCTGCCTTTGTCTCCGATTTAAGTGACGTACTTGGGTATGCATGTTTCTACGTTGTAGTAAAGTTTGTTCGTCATTTGTAATGCTGATTTTGATGATCTAATATATAAAATAAGATTACTCGTGGTGTACCGCCGGAGTGGAATAGAACCTCACCTGTACCAGGTGTTGTAATAGGAGACTAAGGTACCGAAGCCCACAAATGGCGGTGTATCCATCCGAAACAGCGCAACTCAAATGCACAGGGCGGGGACGGGTAGCAGCATCCTTGTCGCGAAAGCTAAGCTCTGTGATTGATAGATCTACCCTAAAGATGGATTTTGTCTATAGTTGTTGCGCTGGGTAAGCGTGTTGGCAATCACAGAGCTTAGTATAGGGGAGGTACTATTCTACTCTGTCAGTATCCCGCGCCTATGTTGCTCAGTTATATATAAAATATTTAAGCGATCACCTCTTATAATAAAACTCCTAAAACACGGTTTATTTAACAGATTTTGTTTGGCATTTTGGTTAACTTGGGGTAACCATTTGGCGAACGCTAGCCGGTAGTAGTTTCATTATAAAATGTTTTTTTTATAAATAAATAAATATAAATTTTTAGACGTTTTCAACTAAAGTCAATAATACTATTATTGTTCATAACAAAAGTAATACAAGTCGCCTGTTTATAGCGAGAAGAACCTTTCGGTATTTCAGCACTAATTAAATAATAATCACCGTGTAAGTAGCAGAAAAATATTAAACAAAATATATTTCTTTCTGCTACTTCACTATATGTGTGTAAATTCTTTTTTTTAAGTCCTAACATAAGTTGTCTCTTACTCATCATTATCATAGCAGACCAAGCACCTCCACCACTAGACATAGGCTTCCTTGAGAAAGGGGATATTTTGCGTTAGCATAATTGCCGTGCTAGGCAGGCGTGGTGGTATACGCAAACAAAATTTCACGGCGGAAATACAGCCCCTCCCCGCTCTGCAGCATTTGAGCTACCCTATTTTAGATGAATATACCGCCAACTGTTCTGGTACCTCAGTCGCCTCTTGCAATACCTGGTTCGAGGCGAGATGAACCTCACGGCACATTACCGACACCCCACAATACGGCATGAACACTAATATTATTATTTTAGTACAATAAAGTAACAATTTTTATAGTGTACGCTATAGTGCATGCTTGTAGATTCTACATTATTTGTAAAGTGTGTCATTATTTATTTTACTTCATATCGTTTTCTTGCTGGCAATTTTTATGTAAATCACAAATCAACAAATGTCATTAACTCTAATTGCCGGGCATTTTACGATAACATAGACGTCGTCAATTGTCTAGTGAAGATAACTCCTCGGACTTGTAGTATGCAGATACGAAAGTAAAGATAAAGATTGCATTACGCCAGTACTTTTTGATCTCGCTGCCCCTACAGCATGATAAATTTAGTTGCGATCCAGCATACTATAAAAATACATGCATAATAGACTATTTGAAATATTTACTACGAATATAGAGAATAGTATGACAAATACATGAGGTAGAACTCATACAAAAGGTCATCTACATCGGTACCTCACTGCAACTATTTCTACAGTCAAATAATAACGTTCACATTGATGTCTTCCGGTCTGAAGGGCAGTGAATTTACTTCGTGATGTGGTATAATATCCTCAAGTCACAAGGTTGGCAACGCGTTAGTGATATCCTTGTGATATTATGAGTGTCTATAAGCTGCGGTGACGATGACTATCACGCAGACTGTATGTTTGTTTAACGACATTGCCTAATAAATAAATAATATGAAGATATAAATCTTTATAAATCACAACATCACATACATCGACCCGACTCCGATATAAGTCACTTAAAGCACTTGTGTGACACTTGATGATCAGACAACAGAGGAATTATAAATGTACTACACAAATATTCAATATACAAATGTTTGTTCTGTAATCGAACCCAGACCTTTAGCGCACAAGACAGGATCACTATCATAAATACCGTCAGACTTGTCTTCATAAAAAAAATTGGGATATAGTCTATGTGATGGTATGTGGCAATCCTTCTTTTAATGTGACATACAGCAAAATTATATAGACTATCGATTATAACTTTAGTTCGAAGCTAACAAATTTTTGATGGAAAACTAATCATGTGAATAACAGTATTTAAATTACAAGGATTTTGAGAAGTAGCCTTGTGACCTAAAGACATTATGTCTTATTACCCAGTAATTTACTGTCTATCCTTTGAACTGGAATACTCCAATACGAGTTTTTCAGTAGTAATACATGAGGGAAAGGTGAAAATAAAGTCTACATTTGTTCTTTGACCATTGATCTTACATCTTTGTATATACATTAATCTAATGTGTCTTTCAAATCTAACATTGTGGCTTATGTTTTTAGGTTTAAGTAATAAGCAAGTAGAAATTCGACAATACTCTTTTCAAACATAAAAGTAAGAAAGTCTTGTAAATAACGTAAATTGACGGGCCCGATAGCGCAGACGGTAGTCGTCCTATCTCATGCGCCAAAGGTCGTGGATTCAATCTCCACGCAGGACAAATATTAATATGTATGTATTTGTGTTTGCCTGTATGTTAAAAAATGTATTTAAGGATTAAATTCGTGAAATTAGTGGATAATATGGTATAATATGTTCAAATCACAAGGTTTTCATCGTGCATTATCCTTGTGATATTAAGAGCGTCTATAGGAACCGGTGACGCTTACAATCACGCGGACTATATAATTATTTATCGACCTGGCATAATAAAAAATATGCATAAGTCCTCTACAATAATTATGCCTATAAGCATAAGTGGTACACAGATCGATCTAGTCATTAGATATCCAAGGCAGTGAGAGTCCGAAACTTACTTTGATTACTTGGATAGAAAGCGCTCAGCATTTTGAATACAAAAAACCTCTTACGTAATAAACTTTACGTAAGTACTTTAAAATTTACGAGGGTTGTAATGATAAATGCAGTTGTTTTAGGTATATGGTATTTCAGTGCTCATAAGACGTGCTCCAGGTGTAGATACTAAAAATGGACAAATGCATTTTTGTGAAGATAGCTTTGGTTATTCAGAGCCCCTTCTCTCGCTGCCGTCACGCGAGTCTCTAATGGATTCTATTCACCAGACCGCCAAGTGCTACTTGGGAGAAACGCCATATTGGCGTGTATTCTATTCAAAGTAGCAAAATTTGTTAGCTTCTAGAGTGTCAAAGAGATACCGTGTGAACTCTTGTAACGATTTAAAATCTTATTTTATTTATTTGAACATAAGCTTTTACATGTTTGTGGATGCATCTAGGACCCTCAAATAATCAAGATTCTCATTTGTAGCACATTTTTACAAACAAGTTATATTACATGTAGTATGCAACGTCATAACGGTTTATGCGGCAATATTTCTAGAAGCCAAAAGAACAATTAGATTTTAGAAAAGTTCTTTGTTATATTTTTTATCGCATTGTTTGTTTCATTGCGGTATACAACTGATAGTTTTCTCCAATATTTTTCAACATTCTAAAAAGTACAGAAGCATTTTGAAATATCTGGTTTAATGAAAAGCGACAAAGCATAGAACGAGATCCGAATAGACTATGGGCTTATAGTTCTCGAAGGGACAGACTATCTGCCTAGAATCGCATACAACCGATCTTGAGTTGATTGAATACTTGATGATGATTTTTAGTTTCGTTTAAAGCCTGTAGATGTAAAATTGATCATCAGAATATCAGTTATCAGGATAGAGTTTGGACATAGGCCTTCCCAAGATAGATTAAAGCTCATTGTCAAAGCTGCCCTGTTTCGCCATATGTCGGCTTGGCACAGAAAGAGGTACTATTCTACTCCGGCGGTACTCCACGGCTTACGTATAAATAATATTAATTAGAAAAAAGCTCAAGCGGTGAAAAGGTGTATCGCAAATACGCGATCAAATGCATTTCAGTAGAGATACGGTCGTCGCTCATTCAGAGAATCCCAGCGCCCCCCGAGTAGAGCCGCGCGCGCTTCTAATGGCGTCTATTCACCGACCCGCCAAGTGTCACTTGGGGGAAACGCCACATTGTCGCATAAAGACCCGTTTACACGGATGAAGAACTTTATATTTTTATCTGTGCTTGTGAGTTTTGTTTCTAAAGGCACGTGTAGTTTCGCTATCGCTATGAATTCATACACTATAACATCTAATACATTAAACTGACTCCGAGATAGGTCGCTTTAAGCACTTGTGTTACTATACCAAATAAGAGAGGAGTCACCAATATAATACTTAAATACGTATTTATCACCAATGCACGGAACAAACTCGAATATATATTATATAAATATTAGTCCTGGGTGGAAATGAAACCTACGACCGTTGGCACATTTCGCACAAGAACACTGCCGAATGCGCCATCGGGTACATCGAATTCAACTTTTACAATTATCCATAAATGCAATTAAAAAACTTCATCGCACATCATCATTATATCAGGCGTTGGAAGTGTACTGCTGGGCATAAGCCTTCCCAAGAAAAGGGGAATTTTTCTCATAATTGCCACGCTGGGCAAGCGTGTTGGCATCAATAGAGTAGAATAGTATAGCGGTATATCTATCCGAATCAGTGCAGCTCTAATACACTGGGCGCTGCTGCGTTCTACGATCGCCAATATGATTGCCAAGCGCGGCAAAAAAATCCTGGATCCCTATCCTGGAGAGGCCTATGTCCAGAGTAGTGGATGTACAGGATACTACATAAAGCGAATTCCATGCGGATAAAATCACGCGCGGTAAGCTATCATGTATATCTTACCGGCCAAACCCGATTTCAATTGGCGAAAAATGCATACATAAAAGTGGCAATAGTCTATAAATATCAGTCAATAATCTATAAAACGCTTCTAAAAGGATCGAACTTCTTCAAACCATTTCTTCAAAAAAAAAAAAACATATTTTCGACTTAAGATTATGTATTAAAACACTCATTCCCTAATGCAGCAATAGAAAACTAAAGAAAAATTGTATACATATTATATTTAAATTCCTAAGAGTAATAAATAAAACACGAAGTAGAATGCGATATCAAACATTTTCATGATTCAATTATGTTTTCAATAAGATAGGACTTAATTGATAGAAGTTCATTGAGACTTCCACTTCCAGTATTTTTATATTAAATAAATTAGTTACTCTATCTTTTGAAATAAGATAAAGTCATGTAATTTTATGTAAATTTAACGGAATTCCATCGAAATAAGTTAATGGAATATTTATTGAAAGTGTAAAGTATCCACTCAAAAGAAGACAAAGCGACAAAAGAATCTATACAAATATGTGAAAATATTTATATGGATATTATAATTTAAACATTGATCATTGAGTTTAAAACAGATCGTGCAATGTTGACAGATTAGTAAAGTTTGATTTTTCACCTTGTTTACAAAAGCAACCGGTGAATATTTGTATATTGATATAGGTATTTCTGATTGTGACGTAAAGTACATATTATCCGTAATCCTACTCAAAATATCATCGCGAAACTTAGAATGGATTTATGGGTGTGTTCCTCTTACAAGACGGGACAGCGGAATAGTTATGAATGATTATGGGCAATCAAAATGTCGAAAGTGCTGGCTGTTCATAGAGATGTGTTGGTTCTAACGCTGTCATATGGTAGTGAATTTCGGGTATGGCAAAAGAAGCACGTAAGTGGAAAAAATGCTGTAAATAAGAGCATTTCGAATTGCGTATAATCTTAGTCTGAGAGATACGTTAAAGAATAGTGTGATAAGAGATCGATGTGGTGTAAAAGATAATGTTGGACAACAATAAAGAAAGGAATGTTGAGATAGTTTAGACATGAAGAAAGGATGGATGAAAGTAGAATGACTGCATAAAAATATAGAGCGGAAGTTGGTATAAGACGACTAGGTTAAAAGAAGTTTACAAAAGGCTAAAGTTAAAAAGTACCAACAATAAACAAGCGCGTGTGAAAGGACTAATCCGAGCAAAGGTAGCAAGAGACCAAGATCGTAGTGAATGGAGATCCATAGTCTCTGCCTACTTCAATAGGACACAAGCGTGATGTATGTATGAATGAAATTTTGCACAGAGAGTATTGATAGTCTGAAATGACACATAGGCTATATTTTATCTCGAAAACCTTTCGTTCGAAAAGCTTTTATTTTTTTTACAGTATCGGCGTGATTACTTGGACAGTTTAGTTGTCTCAGAGCGACATACATTTCTTCTCGAAATAACATAAACTCCTCCGTGATGAGATAGATATAAAGGAAAAACTTCGCAATCAATGTTACATACTGAAAGCAAGTATTCATAGGTTTAATAAAACTTATTAATTCCGGCATTGTGTAAGAGTCTTTATAATGGTTCTCTAAATGTTACCATGAAAACATACAAATATGAGGTCTCCTGCGAATGGAGGTCAAAACTTATAGTAGCAAATTTTTACGGCAGCATTACGAAAATATGCAGGTTCATATACAAAATATATTTAAACCGATTAACCAGGTTATATATATATATTATAACATATATTTATATCAGAAGTAAGGTACCAGTTGTCGTAAAAGGCGGCTAAGGTACCAGAACCGACAGATGGCGATATATCCTTCCGTAGCAGTGCAGCACAAATGCACAGGATGTTTATGGGCAGCAGCATCCCCGTGGCAAAAGCTGCGCTCTGCGATTGCCAATACGCTTGCCCAGCGCGGCAATTACGGGCAAAATTCCCTCTTTCCTGCGGAGGCCTATGTCCAGCAGTGGACTTCTGATAGCTGCTATGATGATATATATATATATATATATATATATATATATATAACGAGTGCCTGCACTAATTTGTGTTCTATTGTAGAAATGATTTATTATTATTACAGATATGCCTGTAAATGGCGTTATAAGTAGCGTGTAAGCTATTTTCCTGTAGCCATAAGTTCATTATTCATATGGCAGCAAGTATTAAAATAGTGAATGCTCTGACTGATTGTTTGACTGGTGTGTCAAGATACTAACATTTTAGGAGAGATATCATCATCATTATCATCATTATATCAGCCGTTTGACTGCTGCGCTACTTCATAGGTCTCCCTAAGTAAATTAGATCATTAAAAGGGTTTCCCTGTAATTGCCAAACTGTGCCGCTGAGCGTAGCTTTGCGACGTGTGCAATGTTGCCCATCTCCACTTTACTGTTGAGCTATTGCAGTCAAGTTGGATTTGTAACTATCTGTGGGTTTATGTTTCTCAGTCACGTCTTACGGCACTTGTTACAAAAAAGGCACTCTGCCGGTACATCACAGCAAATATAATGATGAGGCAAAGTTATGAATGCATAATTTAAACTGATCAGAACGTATTATGCGCTGCTATAGCACGAGAGTGTTTGTGCTTTGAACCTGATATAACGTAGGATTCTATGCATATAAATGCGAAATCTGACATTCATTGAGCTCATTGAATCGTTCAGTCATAGTCCGAACCACTGAACCTAACATTTCACAAGGTAAAATCTACTTGAATTATTGTGAAGTTTTCTAGCGAAGTTTACGCCCATTTTCTATTTTGCGGTTCATCAGTTAAATAGTTTACATGAGTTATTTATAAGTAATTATCATCTAGTTTCATCATCTAGTCTTGGATAAGGACCAGAATCAAATCAAACCCTTTTTTTTATAAAAGAAAATTTCCTTTTTCCTAGGTTTCAGTTGGAGACTAAGCTAGCAATTTTTCTTTCTGGGCGAATGCACTACCGTTTATCAGACTGAGACTTAGTAGATTGAGAGTCAGCGCTTTTCCATAGATATTCATCAAAGAAACCGTCAATAAGTTAGAAATTAAGTTATCATTAATGCTTAAGCAATAGATATATTTTTTTATGAATGAAATATTGAAATTAAACAATAATCACTTTTAAGGTCTGGAACAAAACCATTTGAAATAGCTAATATCCACTTAATGTTGGATCCAGATGCTAGTAGACAGAGAATGGAATTACTTTGTTAGCTTCAGAGAAAAAAACAAGCATGTGAACGTATCGGTCACGTAACGCAAGCATGGATGCTACTCTTAAAGTTTCAACTACACGGATTCGCTTTTAGGACGGCCGTGATGCATCCACAGCCCCTACCACGACGCAACGCGAATAGAAATGTACGGACTCTGTTCATTGATAGCTAAGACCACCTTTGTGCTTCAACTGTGTTTAGAAAATATAAGCATGGAAAGGAATATAGAGTTTTATCTCATTCTTTTCACAATAATACCTCTTTTATCAACTTAGACATATTTTAAACGAGCAAGACTTTTGGACAAACGTCTAATCACAGGATTATTAACCGTGCGAGCGTTCTCCCGTGCGCTCAATAGGGTCTATGAATGACTAATTGCTAGCGGTAAGGTTTTTTTAATTTGTAGTAATTTATATAACAAAGTAAATGTGATGCGTGATACAATTAGCTGATTAATGCTTGGGGTAATATCATGCAACGTTTTTAGATTTTCTTCTGATTTGATCATAAGGATTTGATCATTTTTCATTAAAAAACTTCGACGATCAATTTGTAATTAGATACAAAGCTATTCCAAAGGACGTACATTTGCCATTGTAAAGAGAATGAAAATAATGAAGACCTTATACAAAGGTCGTGTTCATTGGTTCCTCATTCTCACCTATTTCTACTACAATTCGAACACTACTATTAAGTGTTCGAATTGCTGTGTTCCGGCTCGAAGCTTGAGAGAGGCAGTGATATTACTAGGTAATCTGATATAATATCTTCAAAGCACATGCTGGCAACGTGCTAGTGATATCCTTGTGAGGTTACCATCGTCTATAGGCTGCGGTGACGTTTACTATCATGTGGACTGTATGCTTGTTGTCAACCTGGTATAATAGAAAAAATAGAAATGTCGTAATGTCAGATTCCCACCAGTTATTCCGGCGCGAAAAATCATTTTTACAATTTGACGTTTTTGTTATTAGGAGGATCATGAATTAATCTCAATAATCGTATTAAGATTAATAGAGAAAAACAATAAGACAAAATAATTACACGATGGTGGACATAAGACAAGCCGCCGCCGCCGACAAGAATAAAGACAGGCCCGGGAGGTTTTTGTGCCTGTTCATGCAACACAAGAGGGTCATGGGAGATTTATCTGAGTTTATTAATTTAGTAAAGGTATCCGTCCATACATATAAATATAATTAAATTAAACAGACGCTTTGTTTGTAATTCCAAAGTAACTTTTTTATTAGTGAAATGCATGTGAAAGTATACGGTACTTAATGAAATCAGAAAATCTGCTTCGAACTTTTTGTTCGCTGCCTGTTTGTTTGAAAATTCAAATTAGTTTATTAATTGTCACATTACACGTGCACGTGGTGGAGAAAATATGCATTAATGTTTTATGTGATGCCCTGCAACTAGCAGCTAGATCTACTAATGATATTTATATATATTAACATATGAATAATAAAATTATTTACAATAAATTAACATCTAATCAATAAAATTTATTACAATATTTGGATTTTAAAATAGACATTACCATGAAAATACGACTAATAAATTGGTTCTTTATTAATTATTAAAGTATTAAAGTAACGTACTTGTATTATTATTCATTTATACGGAAGAGGAATACGCGGGGCGCTGCTTGTTATATCAAAGCTCAAATTTTAGTAAGCACAACTATTTTAAGACTAGGATTAATCGCTTGGGGAGACTTGCGCTCAGTGGCCGGCTTACGGCTAATATGATGATATTATTAATGCAACCATTTTGTACTTTCAAGGCTCTCAAAGATGCAAATCTGAAGATCTCGACCGGCTCTGCAGATTACTGCATCAGCAGGTTACCAGACAGGTACAAACGTGACTCGGTGGAAGAGTTTAAAGAAGGCCTGACAGACATTACAGACGAGAGACTATTATATATAGAGGACGATGGGGATTTGTTCGTGCAACAGATTCCGCATCCAGTGAGTTTGGTTATGCATTTACTTTTGAAACTAAATTAATTACATAAATATGAATAATAAAAGTAAACAGATTGCCATTTGCATGCAGCATTTTAATGTGATGTTAAAAATAACTTAAGACTTTAAGCCTTATTAAGCAGTTGGGTTGCTAACTCTTTCGCGACGGGGATGCTGCTGCCCACCCCCGCCCTGTGCATTTGAGCTGCACTGTTCCGGATGGATATACCGCCATCTGTCGGTTCTCGTACATTAGTCGCCTCTTACGACACCTGTAGTGGGAGGTACTATTCTACTCTGCCGGTACCTCACGGCTCACAGCTAACACTATTATATCCAACTAATTCATGAAGAAGAATTATGTTGAAATAAACAAACTCTTAAAATTTTTTTAGAATTAATATTGAATAATTAATGAAAAGTCTCCGTACAGTCGTATTTATGATGCGTAAAACGGCTACTTTGTCTTCTTGTTGAAAATTTCAGTGACTTCCAATAACGAAATCGTTTTGGCTCGTATTAATATTAGTTTTTAAATTTTGTAATTATTCTGTTAACTGTAAATGTTTTTGGCTCCCAGTTGGCTCATACATTGTTTTAAATAATCTTGAATGAGAGGCGTATGAAATAATACATTTTTATATACAAGTCGTGAAGTATCTTGTTACATCAAATAATAAATTCACACTACATATCATACATTGACCTGCTTCGTGATAAGTTGCTTAAAGCATTTGTGTTACAGACATAAATAGATAGAGAAATCACAAATACAATATTTAAATACATGTATTCAACTTCCAAACACAGAGCAAATACAAACATCCTCACAAATATTTATCTTGAGTTAGGATCGAACACGTTATAAAATAGGAACACCATTTGCACCACTGGGCCCTGTTAAAACTAGATAAAATAATTTTAATTGTTTGTATTTGCTAACATTCACTTTGATTTCACTCATATGCCAGGTTCCATGATTTAATAATAATTTCCGATGGTTAATTTTAAAGTGCATCTAAATAAATAATAAGTTATGTAAGGTTAAGAGGACTAATGAGTGTCTTATACTTCTGTTAGGACTATATGTCATTGACATTCAATGCTACTTCCTAGTGGTTACACATAAACGTTTGTCTTTTGTCTACTAGTCTTGCAATCAACATGACTTATTTACCGATTGTAAATATCATTCTCTCTACGTAACGTTCTTTGTAAATGTTTTATTACAAAAGGAATGCAAACCGCGAGCTTATCTCTGAACATAAACAACAATGTAGTTAATAAAAGATTTTCCTCCGTGGAGGATTCATATTATTTTATAAATATATCACAAATCGTTATGTTTGCGAAAAGTAAAGATCTTCCTCGGCATCATCTAAGTCAGAGAATTGAATGATGTACCGAATTGTGTATTAATCGTTGAGTATATTATCACACATACAGTAAAGGCACCAATGGTAGACAGTATAAGTAAGACTAAAACTTTAATGAGAAAAAAAAATTATGTTCAATAGAATCGACTTTGACAAACTTCTGAAATTAGTACAATGAATCATATAGAATATTATTTTGTGGTTGAAACCACAAATATACAAGTAAAATGAATTCTAAACTTGTATCTTTGTTTAACTCGTCAGAGTAACCTAAAGTTCGTACATTTCGTAAAATCTATATCACCAATATTTGACATTCATTGATACCAATAGTTGACATTATTAACATTACAAAAAATACATTTTTTTAATGAAATCTTTAATAACAAAAAAATAATTAGGTTCATTATCTTGGCATTTCTAAAAAGAGCTACCAATATGATGCCATTATTCGAACAAAATTTACTGAGATTGAATGAAAGATGGGATGTGTGACCGTCGATGAAAAGTATTACTGGTCTTGGAACATTATTTTCATCTAACCATTTATTAAATACTAGCTGTGCCCGCGACTTCGTCCGCGTGGAATAGTTTTTTGGGTACCATACCTATTTACTTCAAATTATATAAACTTTGAATGTCACGTTTATTTATATCGAATCAATGGCCTGAAAAATAAGTTTTAAGTTTCTAGCTCTAAAAATAGCGATCAATGCAAACAACTTTTCATCCCCCCTTGCAACCCCTGACAACCCTTATTTCGAGTTCAAAAATAGCCTATGTCCTTTCTCAAGGTCTAAAGATTGTCTATGCCAGATTTCATCAAAATCGGTTGAGAGGTTTAACCGGGAAAGCGTAACAGACAGACAGACAGACAGACAGACAGACAGACAGACAGACAGACAGAGTTACTTTCGCATTTATAATATTAGTAGGGATATCGCATATGTATTTATAAAATGACTCCATTGCCATCTAGCCACTATCTGAGCGTCCAATACCCCAAGATTGTAGAACTGACATGCTCAAATCTCTTGGTATCTTTTTTGTATTTGAAAATAACCGTAAAAGGTAAAACCTCACCTGCTGCATTTCCACCTAAAAGTACTGTATAGCATTCTTTTTCATCCGAACATAGTTTTTGCTGAATGAAAAAAATGCTGTCTCATTCATGTTAAAATATCTCCTAGATTCACTCAAGATGCCCTTTGTTATTGGTAAGATTGTTATTGGATTCCTCTAAATATGTGTTAACTACTTGAAACCAATTTTTTAATTGAGTAGTTGTAACTGAAGCTCTCGACCATGTTAAATTTTGTGGTTGTCTGGTAATGATATCGGGGTGGCGTTTACTATCCCAATTTTTGCCCGGTCTATTCCCTTTGAATGGGGCTTCAATTCAAAATCAATGGATATTCTAATCGTCAACAATTTTCTTGACACTATCTTGCAAATTCTGTTTGCCTATTGGGAACCCTTGTTTCACTATTGCTTTTACCTACTTTGCCAGTATGTTTTCCGTGTCTTCGGTAAGATAACATGATCTTCCCATCCTACGTTTAATAGGCGTTTTTCCCTTCACCTTATTAAGCAGTGTTACCCTTGGTACACCAAATTTTTTCGCTGCAGTTGAAGTAGTCTCACCTCGCCTGCATTCTTGTATGGCTGCTTCCATATCCGCTTCGGTGTACTGAAACATCTGTCCTTTGACAGATGGCATCTTGATCAGTCTGGAAAAATAATCATAATGAACTTTAGGACCAATAGTTGACATGAGAAGTTCTCCAATAGTTGATACCCTGTCTACTATTGGACGGAGTGGTTAAATATTCTTGAATTTTTTTAAGCACTTTTCTTGTTAGAATTAGAGTTGATAATTTCATGGACCCGAGTTCGAATTTGAATTATCATGTAACTCCAATAGTAGACATGAGTGTCATCTTTTAGGTATTCAGATTATTTTTGAACCAATAATAGATACTCCATTTATTTTATAAATTTATAATAATAACGATAAAGAAGCATTCTTTATGTGTATAGGATATAAAAATGTAGTTCATAAACGAAGTTCAATCAAAATCATCGTAAGGATTTGATTAAAATATATATTTAATGTGGCTGCGTCCTTAACCAAACAAATAAGAAATAGCCGTCAACATGTGCTCTATGTCTCATACAAACATCAACTGACTCCATTTTTGATAAAGATAAAAGGTAATAATATTGTATTTGCGCCGTTGTGGCACAGATGGTGCTAGGAGTCTCTAACAACGAAATTGTTGCCATATGAATAAAATCATTCCTAATAAAACAGGTATTCTTCGAATGTGTCTTCCTATGGTGCACTGTCTGGCTTTGGTGCCATTACCTTAATATTGCTTACTTGTGTTTGACATAGAATTTTATGATTTTATATATTTCAAACACTACATGTATTTAGAGTACCTTATACAAAAATCGCCTGCATCGGTACCTCACTCTCATCTATTTCTACAGGCAAATACTTGTAGCAGTGTTCGCATTACTCTGCTCCCGTTTGAAGGGTGAGAGAGAGGCAGTGAAATGGCTGGGTATTGTGACATAATAACTTTAAGTCACGAGGTTGGCAACGCGATATCCTTGTGATACTGTAAGTGTCTACAGGCTGCAGTGACGCTCACTAGCACGGACTGGATGCCTGTTTGTCGATCTATCAAATAAAAAACAAAATGATTGCTGTACACCCGCCGATTTCGTAATACTCATGTTCTGGTTGCACATTGCACACGAATATTATTGTTGGGAAAATAAACAATAAATTAGATAATCATCATATGCTGGATAGAAGCCTCCCCAAGAAAGGGGTTTTTTCCCATAATTGCCGCGCTGGGCAGGCTGAGTGGCAATCGCAGAGCGTTATATTTCAACTGCAATATTGAAATACATACAACTGTGAATGGATATACAAACATTGTTGGATCCGGCACCTCAGGCTCTTCTACTATTCTGATCCTATCGTGCACGCCAAAGGTCGTGGGTTTGATTCACACCTAGGATAAACATTTATATGACCGATAATTGTGTTTGTTCTGTGTCTGGGTAATGTATATGTGGTTAGGTCTATATATAAATATATATATACAGATATGATATAAACAGATATATTTTGTTATTTTAAATAAAGATCTTATACATCTGTAAATATATCGTACATCTGTAAACAATTGAAATGTACAAACGGAGGTCCGGGCAACAATGATGTATTGGAGATCCGGGTCTAATTACTATAATTTACATAGTAGTAGTTTGGTTACGGTTCGGTCACGATTCAATTTCTATTATTATTACTGTACTTACATTCGTTCTCAAACACACGTACACACTGCACACACGATGGATATGTAAACGACCAATCAATAAAATTGGCCATTATACATAATGCCCGGCCTAATTAAGATAGGATAAGAAATAAGAAAGCAATTTGATAATATTTATACAAATAATCAAAAATCACCAGGAATTATAGACATTGCCCAGCACCTTTGGACAGAGTAAAAATATTTATTAAATCTGTAAATATATTTCATTAAGTTTTATTAATTGAGTAAGCATACTTTTGTGCTACTAGTGATGTGGTTACTTAAATGGTGCGATGCAACACTAATATGAAATGAAATTATCATAAAGTTTTTTGTCTTTGCTTAGCAGTGGCAGTCATATGGATGATAAAATGAAGTGGCTTATGATAAAATGTAAGTTCAATGAAACTTGTATTACTTGGACTACAAGAAAGAGGCCTTCTAAAAAATGGGGGTATGTTGCCCAAAATTGCCGCGCTGGACAATCGCAGAGCGCATGTTTTTGCAACAGGAACGTTGCTGCCAATCCCCGTTCTGTGCATTTAAGCTGCGCTGTTTCAGATGGATATACTTCCATCTGTCGGTTCTGGTACCTTAGTCACCTCTTAATAAGTTGTTTTGTGCGATGGAGGTACTATTCTTACGGCTATTAAATATAGTATTATTACTTTCTAAACATTAAAATTAAAAATTGTCTTGGTCTAAAAACGTATATTACAACGATATCCCGATAATTAAAATCTCGCTCTGCCCAACTGGTATAATTAACAAACGTACATTTTCAATAGGACCCTTTACAGATTCCAAATATATATGCGCGTTATATATCTATATATGAGTATAATGTCAGCAGCCGGCCGCAGATAAGGCGACCGGACACGGAAACGCCTCCGGAAGGTGGTGCGCTATCGAACCTGCCAGCGCTGCTCTGCTCATATGTTTGCTGAACTTGCTTTTACAAATTAAATCTTTGATATATATCTTTATACACAAATTACTGTGACATAGTTTGTCCGGGATGAACTTTTTAAACTACTGAACCGATTTAAATTAACTTTTACTTAATGTGTAAAGTTTGAGATAGGATATCGCTGAAGTTGGCTCAAACAAATTAAAAAAATAATCTCTTATTATAAATAACAAAAAATTTAAAAATAACTTATATTATTAAGAGAAAATTTAACTACCTAACCAACAGCCGTTGTCTTATCTAAACTCTACTTATACATGTTCATATATCATGAAAATAATATTGCGAATTCAAATTGAGATTTCAACTATCCTATATTTAAGTTAGATCAAACTGTACACAGTTAGCAATATATGTTTCAAATCGGTTCTTTAGTATAAGAGCTCATCTCGGATAAAAAACCTGTCACAAGTTTCTTATAAATAAAAATATTTATTTACCAAAAGTTCTAAAACTCCTCTCTTACTAGTAATAGCCAGATATACCTAAGATTATTTAATGTACTTACACTATAAATATTCTCAAAATCTACGCGAACAAAGTCGCCGGCAAATCTAGTCTGCGATCTAAACGCTTAGTGGTTATTCGTGCCACGCTTAGGATGTTTACGGTGAACTGCAGTACCCTAAAGGTACACGTCCCTATAGGAACTTGTAATCTAACTGTTAAGAATAGTACATCTCTCACCAAACAGTTATCGCGAGAAACCTCGTAAATATCAGAAAGGTGACTTGGTAATATCATAATTGTGAAAGTTATTTTTTGAATTTCGTGCATGACTCTGTTATCTAGCACTGATATTATATTCTGAAAATACGCTTGGCTACTTAATATTCCCGAAGATATTTTCTCGGTAGCATAACGGCAGTGCAGTCACGTGGCAAGTGAAAGTGATACTATCTTGTGCGACTATTAGATATTTACATGATGAATATTTGTATTTGCTTTAAGGGAGGAAAGGAAAGGAGTTTTGTTTTGAGATTAATAGGGTATTATATTTCGTAATATCTGTACTGCCTGATATCTCTAACAAAAATGCTTTAAGTTACTCATCAGCCGTTCTCATTAGCCGCTCATTAACGTATGACATGTTGTGTGAATATATTAATTTTAGTAATGTAAATTCCACCGATCTTCAAAATATAACATCTTATTCAACAATACTTTAATACACAGTTGATTTAGTATCGTAATGGGCCCGTTTATCTTTTGCTCGCTACGCCGCTATAGTAAGTATAATATAGTACCACTACCACCATCTGCACCAAGCATCGTAAGAGTCGACTCAGAAACCGACTCATCTCCATCTGCATCAGCATATTTCAAAAAACAAAAGCATAGGCCTGTGCAGTTAATTTGTTTTTATACTAATTTATGCACATAATAGCTATAAAACTAAATGGCCACATTAGTAAATCGACAATCTCATTGTGCAATCATTTGTCGTGTTAATTTTCACACGCGCGCAGTAAAAGCGTCCATTTTGTTTTCGGTGCATTGGAAATTAGCGGTCACGATTGTGAACTATCCGCAAAATAAATAATTTACATGTTCTTTTGTGTGGCGCCAATAAATGCCGGCGTTCATTTACGAAGCTGCCAAATTGATCTGACTCATAATGTATTCTTAGAAATTGAAAAACCAGTTACTTTGATTGCACGTGCACAATAAGATTTATATTAAATGTTTTAAGTAACTAAATATTATATTATATCGTACTGAAATCAAGAGTAGCCTCTCTTTAAAGTTCTCTCTTTTAAGAATGACCATTTCAATATTTAATGATCTCTTAAGTCAAAAAAGGTTGCCTGGAAGAGAACGCTCTATGCGATAAGGCCGTCTATTGTACTGTACTGATGTATGTTTTTCTAAGTTATTTGAATGTGTTATTTATGGTGTGTACGATAAAGAATATTATTATTATTATAATATATTAGGAATAAGTATAAGCTCGCAGTGCCCATTACTAGGCTCCAGAAATATGGAATTATTTCAAGGGCATGACTTTAATATAAAATCACTAGCATTATTATTCATATACCTATGCTACTGAATAAATTCAGGAATTGCGTGAAACGTAAACTTACTACTTAAGCTTATTCCGGTTTGAAAGATTAAATTAATGAATGTGCCGCGATGCACTGATGGGCTGCAGCATTCCCGTCGCGAAACCTCTGCTCTGCGATTGCCAATATGCATACGAAACGTGGCAATTATGGGCACAATTCTCCCTTTATTAGGGAGGCTTATGCCCAGCCGTGGATTTCCAATTGCTGTAATGATGATGATGATTGATGATGACATGAATTGAATTGCTTTAACTTCTACTCTAAAGACAATGGTTTGCTAGCGCCGACGCCAGTACAGGTTGCAACAGCACCATGTAGTTAGAATAATTATCACTAGCAGTTTTTATAATAATATGTACATATAAATATATTATTAAGATTCGTGCAGCCTTTTTAACTTTGCCCGTGACTTTGTTTGCATGATTCACTGTTTGCATGATGTATTGCGCATCGCGTGAATTATCCGGAAACAAAAGAATTAACTATGAAACTTACTGTATTTAACAATGAGGTTTAGTTTTCTTCATACCAAAAGATAGAATTTCAACTTAATATGTATTATAATGCTAATTAGTATAAAAGCATTGTAGTGTCGTAATACAATGCACTTTGCCAAAAGACTTTTTAACTCAGAAAGAAATAGAGTCATTATTACCATAGTAGCGGAGAGGTGGAGACCTCATAGTCATACAAACGTCGTCTGCATTGGTACCTCAATCTCTATTTCTACTGCCAAATAGTAGTGATCGCATTGTCGTTTTTCGGGTTGAATAGAGAAAGAGACGGTGAAATTACTGGGTAATGTAATTTAACATACTTCAAGTCACAAGGTTGGTAACGCGCAAGTGATATCCGTGTGATATTACGAGAGTATACTAACACGCGGATTGACCTAGTCTTAATAAAAAAAGGCGTAATATAGTAAGTACGCTATGGAACATAGGCCTTTCCAAGTAAGGGTGGATTTCACTCATAATTGCCGCGCTGGGCAGGTGAGGTGGTAGTCAAAGAGCGTAGTTTTAGAGATGGGAATACTGCTTATCCATAGTATGTTACATTTTATCTACGCCGTTGGTTGGAACTCGGGTGGGTGTGCCGCGATTTGTCGGTTCCGGCACAGGCGGATATCATACTGTTACTAATTCAACTACCTGTATCCCCGGGCATAGTAATATATTCAAAGTAGCCGGCACAAATCAGTATTAATGAAGCCAGCAAATTAATTTGAGTATATAATTTGCTGATTAAAACGAAATGTTTACAGTACATATAGTATATAATATTATTTAAAAAAGACTAATATATTTTCTCGGTAACAGTTTCCAATTTGTGACTTTTAAATATTCTTTCATTTACTACTGAAAGCTTTAGGCTTAATTTGGGAAAACCAGTTTTGTGTGACGTATTATTTTCAAATATAAAAGGAAAAGCTGACTGACTGACATATAAACCCAGGACCTAAATAGAAATTTTGCAAAGAGATCATTTACAACGTAGGCTAGCACTAAGAATGGATTTGAAAATTCTCTATGAAACCTCTCTATGAAATTCTACTGAATTCAGTATAAAGGTTCTTCACTGAAACGAGAATAAAAGAAAATAACAAACATCCCTTAAATAGGGGGGTGTAAAGTTAGTATAAAAGTTCTTCAATTTAACGCGGGTGAAACTGCAGGGAACTGATAGTTATTTATATGATGGTTAAAATACAGAGAGATGTTCGTGGATCAATTTGAAAAACGACTGAATTGACTTTTAGGACTATTGGATCTAATGCCTAAACCTTATAAAATATATAACACCTAATAAAGACCTTTCACTCAAAAAAATGTATATATTCGGCAAGTAACACAAGCTATATCGCTCGAATGGAAGCGCGGAGCCCTCTTATATAGAATACGAAAAGTTTAAAATTTGAGAGATACGTTAAAGAACTGTGTGATAAAAGATCTATGTGGTGTAGAAGATGATGTTGTGATTATAACAGAGAAAGGGATGTTGAGATAGTTTAGACATGTAGAAAGGATCGCGTAAAATTAGAATGAATGCACTAATATATAAAACGGAAGTGAGCGGAAGAGTTAGTAAATGACTACCTACGCGAAGATATGTTAACCATGTAGAAGAGGTATTAAAGAAGGGCCAGGTCAGAAGTAACAAAAATTAACTAAGTAACAAGATTTTAGCAAGTGGAGATCCATAGTCTCTGCCTATTCCAATGGGACACTTGCATGATGTATGTATGTATATTGAATGTATCATAAGTTAAACGAATTGCTAAAAACAGGCTAGAAAAGTGAACTGTTGAATCAAAACCAAGATTCGTTATAAATATTAAGTTGTAAGCAACTGAAATAAGTGCCGCGCCCTTTATTTATCTCTCTCGCTTGATGTCTGCAAATAAACGAATTTGCCTTTGCTGTATTTCCTCGTCTCCACTACGAAATGAGAAAAACTGTACCCTTAGACACTTCGCAAACTTCTTGGTAATTTAAATTTTCTGAAATTGCGAATTGCATTTCTGAATCGTAAATAAAGTTTCTTTTAGTAGTGAGCTGAAAGTAACATAATTATAACGGTGCAATGCGGATACCACAATGGCATTTTGGTGGTGGATTTATAATTTTTCTAACATTTACATGTTCACTTCTCATAATCAAATTGATTGTTGTAACGGTTTTATAACGTGATTTGTTTGACTTTTCTCAATTTTTGTTTGTCGTTTTGGATGTCTGACGGCAATGTTGAGAACGGGTAACCGCTAAGTAACCGAAAGGACGAAAATAAAGTTTAGTTTTATTATGTCTTAGTGACTTTAGGCATATTTTCTTTTAATGACAAACTTCCATTTTCGCCCGTTATTGCCACATTTTTGATTGATGTTCCGCTCGTATCAGTTTTAACGTAATGTTATATAGCTAAAGTTACTTCCAATTATACCTATATATAGTTTTAAAAATTGCTTCAAACAATCAGACAAATTTTGTTATATGCATCGTGTATACATTCATGTGCATTAAGTTAAAAGCGGCAATATTTAATATTACAAACAGACACTCCGAATTTATTTATATGTGTTGATAAGGTAAAGTTGATTTAAGCGTTGCGTTAAATTAAATTAGTTTTATTTTTACTCATAATAAACCTAATTCAATTTAAGTGAAATTTATAGATGTAGATCAAACTTAATGCCTAGTGAACCATTTGTATAAACAGAAAATAGATAAAACAGTGCAATACACGTAAACAAAAAAAAATATTATAAGTAAAAATATAAAATCAGAAATATTTAATTATTCATATATAAGTTTTATGTATACATATTAAAATAACTGTACAAATACATATATATTACGATTATTGTTGTGGTTCTATCATCATTATCATCATCATCCTGTCAACCATTGTAAGTCCACTGCTGGACATAGACCTCCCCGAAAAAGGGGGAATTTTATTCATAATTGCCCCGGTGGGCAAGCGTGTTGGCAATCACAGAGCGCAGTTTTTGTGACGGGGATGCTGCTGCCCATCCCCGCCCTGTGCATTTAAGCTACACTGTTTCGGATGGATATACCGTCATCTGTCGATTCTGGTACCTTAGTCACTTCTTACGACACCTGGTATAGAGGGAGGAACTATTTTATTTCACCGCACTGGTGTTAGTAGTTTCAGTAATAGCACACGTAACGGCAATAGCAATAGTTTACGGCTTTTTAAATAGCAATATAAAATTGAAACGATCGAAATTTTATCTCGACAATTTGATATTTAGAAGATCAAAGAGAATATAATTCCGAGAGCCTAGAGACAATCAATGTTTCCTTAATTTAGGTATGTTTTGTGCCATTCAAACAGTGGTGTGTGTAATGTTTATTTTAAATAAATTTTAGAATGAAACTTTTATTCTTAATGTTATTTATGGAAATAAATAATGATTAAAATATATAAACAAATATTACGAGATCCAATAGCTATTGAGTGGTATTACGCCTTTCGAGTGAATATGATAGGATAGTAGCAACGACACCAAACTATACCGCCAATTTTGTTATCCTCTGCATCTTTTATTTGGCTTTACAAAGACATTTGCAGATGTGTTAATTCAATAAGACCTAAGAGAATATAATCAATAAAGCTTAGAGACAATCAATTTTTCCTTAATTTAGTTATGTTTGTGCCATTCAGACAGTAGTGTGAGTAATGTTTAATTTAATTAATTTAATGTTTACAAATCATCACGTATACATTCTACACTTCTACAATGAAGCATTCAGTCTTATTGTAATTTATTGTCATGTACACTTATAAATTAGAATAAATCCCTGTACATATTTTAAATATTTACATATTAAGCATAACATATAACTTTATATCATGTGTATTTTTATCAATTCTGGAAAGAAATACGAAGTCAAGAAAAAAATTTAAAGGGTTTATTACAAACTATTGCCCTAATTGTCTTCTGTTTCGCCTAATGGTTGATTAGTGATACCAAGCGGCATTAAGTTCGCCATTTGTAAAATTTGTGTTATTTTTGTGCAATAAAATTTGTTAAAAAATTAAAACAAATATTATAAGATCCTATAGCTATTGAGTGGTATAACTCCTTTTGAATGTCGATGACAATTTCGTTATCATCTGCATTTTTTAATTCGCTTTACAAAGAAATTTGTAAATGTGTTAATAGTAAGAACGAAATACAGACTTTTTATACATTCATTAAACAACTTTCATTGTTACAACATTTATTGTTTATCAAAAAACATGCAACTTAATTATTTATGATGATATCTATGTTCCAACCTTTCGTCGTTCTACCGCAGTATATGAATATACTGTTCTATTACAAGGAGCATATCCTTACACGGTTCAAGTGCCAAGAACTGTGATGATTCGTGGAAATCCAGTCTTAAGCGATCGTCGCACTTCAGTCAGTCAAGCTTACGCAATGCATTTGCAAATTTCCATACATATAAATATAATTTCAAGGAAAAGTTAACGGCTTTAAAATGCTGTTGACTAGACCTTCACATGTCTTACTTAATGAAATAAGCAAATAACCGTAGAAGAATACATCTGTATATTTTTTTAATCGATCCAGGCGTCAATATAGCATGCAGTCAGTGTAATAACACAAGGTCACTAGCGCATTGGTAACCTCGTGACTTAAAGATATTTTGTCACATTACCCAGTAATTTTACTGCCTCTCTCACACTGCAAACACTGATATTTGCCAGTAGAAATAGGTGAAAGTGAAATACCAAGGAAGACGAACTTTGTAAGAGGTCTACTTCTTGTAGAAACTTAAGTATATTTGAAATAAGAGTAAGTAAAAAATAATGATTTAAAGTTACATACATGTTCAAGCCAGTGAACTAGTTTCAAGTTTCTACAGGCTTTGTATATAGGTATTAGTGCATTTTAATTTATGGTGAAAGCTTCGTGTATTCCGCAGCTCCACCGACCGCGCACGCCGCGCGATGCATCTCACTTTGAAATTATTGTAGTTCATTAAAATTTACCCTTTGCTTAATATTAAGTTTAGTTTTGTTAATATTAAGCTGACTGCGGCGCCAGCTGACTAACGGTGGATGTGGTTAGCCAGTAAAAGCGTTTTGCCTAAAATTATAACGTTGTTGTTATTTTTTATTAGTGTATCCTGCCTCGAATTTTGTTATGTAAATGAGAGTTATATATTACTGTGAAGAAGTAAGTTTACAAGAATGCGCTTCTGGGCTAATTACAGTAGGAGTATTGGCATTGGAGTGTATCTCTTCTTGTAGCAAACGTTAGAGGCGGCTGAGGAGCTGAAGCCGATAATTGGTGGGATATCTGTCTGAAACCGCATATCTTAAATATACAGAGTGGAGATAAGCAGGAATAGCCCGTGTCGAAGCTACGCTCCTCGAATGTCACCACGCTAATCCTGCACGGCAATTCAGGGCAAAGTTTCTGCTTTCTTGGTAGGATATATATAGATATATATCACTCTAGTTTTTTGACAAACTCTTTTACAGTGACAGCTAGCAGACTCTGGAACGAGCTTCCGTTGAATATTAAGCAATTCCCAAACAAATTTATCCTGAAACTCTGTCTCCGTACTTTATTTACTGATGCTGCTTCTTTAACTTTATAACCCTATTTCTGATGTACGTTATATATATATATATATATATATATATATATATATAT
>JACJUM010004390.1:6787487-6894981 GCA_020976665.1 Heortia vitessoides
TGGGTGTTATTTATATGTATCTAAATATGATTGTATGATATCCGTAGCACAAAAGCTTTAACTTACATGATAAGATGTCACGTAAAGTTATGTATTACTTTTTATATATGAACACAAAATATGATTATAGTGAATACTGGGTTTCAGATTCCAAGAGAAATCCAAACAACCTTTCCCCGACATGAGACTAAGTGGAAATGTCGGCTTCAATTTTGGTATTAAATTAGAATCTTAAGCTCTCGGAGCTGTTATAAATTTTAATTCTAATTAAGAATTTCTTCCCTCGAGGTGTTTTATCATAAATACACAAACATAAAAACAAGGTATAACAAGTATTCTAATGATTATTTGTAAATACTTTAAATTCTGGTCCACCTTCATATTACAGTTTATGAAATTTAAGATAAAATTTCAAAAGAGATGTACCGCACATTGGCTCCTTTTGCTTCTGTCGACTAATTATTATGGGGGAAGGGGGTTGCGCCTGACAAGTCATGGCCAATGCAATGACGCTTTCAATCACGCGGTCGACACGACACTCAATGAAGGTATAACTTTTCGATTCGGTAGCCCAACATAGTGGGGTGGGCACTAAACCATCCTGGGGTGGGCCAAATCCACCCGGCTCTCCTTCTATATAGTCATCAGTAAATAGCGCAGAAGGTAGTGATCTTGTGCACCAAAGGTCGTGGGTTCGATCCCCACCCAGAATAAATATTTATATAATGATATATGTTTTATTTTTATATCTGGATATCTGGATATATACATCTATTTAAGTATTATGCTTGTGAATCCTTTTTCTCTAATGTCCGTAATAGGAATGTTTTAAGGTATTTCGGAGTCATATATATAGATATGAGATGTTGCGTGATTATTATTATAGCATATTTAGAATGTCCACACCTGGACTTAAGCTTCCTAGAGAAAAGGAAAAAAGAGGGAAGGGAGATCGTAGCAATCGCAGAACCGTGGCTTCACGACGGGAATGCTGCTTCCCATTGAGCGGTCCGATATCTTAGATACCTCTTACGACACCTGGAGAGGTACTATTTTATCCTGATGGCACCTCATCCAAAATAATTCCTCACATAATTATAATAAAATAGATATATGTCAGTTTAAATTTGAGAGATAGCGATATAATTTGCAGTCGTATGAAAATTTTAATTTAGAAGAACGCAATAATTTCTAGCGGCCCGGCGCGGATGTGGTCGACGGATAGCGGGCCGGAACGATTCGCTGCAACCATTCCATCTCTACTGCAAACATATTAATTTACAGTTAAACGAGTATAATGTAGCGTGAAGTTAAATTGGAAAACGACTTGCTCGATGACCCATTCGGTCATGCCCCTATTTTATACGACGACGGTCGTGGGTTCAGCATGTAAGTGATGATGAAGGACAAATATTTATGTGATGAATATATCGGTTCAGTAGTTTACAAGTTCACGCCGGATACACACCGTGACTTTAAATTTGTATATACAAAGATATGTTCCAATAAATAAATAATTATTAACTTATGCAAAATATTTAATTCGAATTAACGATTTAGCACGGTAAAGTGCACTGTAACAATACAATAGGTGGAACATAACGGCCCCGGAAGTGGCTAGCGGATAACGCGCCGGAACGATGCGCTGCTTTTGTTCCGGCATTACCGTAATTCACGATTAAATTCTGTAGTTACACCGTATAATTACACTGGATATCGCTTCACAGCATATATGAAATCACGTGGCCTTAAAAGTTATTAACATTCATTTTAGTATTTAAAAAAATGGGAGCATCTCCAGCATAATCAACAGCCGTGTAACATCTATTGCTGGACATAAAACTCTTCATGAAAAAGGGGATTTTTTCCGCAGGCGGGTGTGGTGGCAATCGCAGATCCGGCGAACTCTGCGGTCAATGAGTCGCTCATTAATATTTCCGGTAGAGCTAGAATTGACGCTTGAGAAGTCCAGCAGCAGGTGATCACCGACTGCACTATTGCAGCCGAGCTGATTCATTCTTCCTCTTTTGCAAACGATTATAAGTCACGATTGCCATTAGAGGCAACGGCCGGCCACAGAGGCGCCCTCGAGTAACAAACATCGGTCCCGCTCCGACCCGAAGTCTACGTTTATTATTTCTACGTTTTTTTTATTTCGTTATTTTGTATTACGGCAAAACAGGTAACAATTTAAAGTTTAATATAATTTTAAGGAAAAAGTTAAAAAACTATAAATAATAATAATAAATATATTAAAAAAATACATCAACGTCCACTCATTCTAGTAACTTTACTTAATAGTTATCAACACTATTCCGTTTACGAAAAACTCCAATTCAGTAAAGTGTCCGTGATGAGATCTTTGGTTTCTCTCGACGTTCAACCTTTAAGTTTACAAATACTGGCAAACTTATTATAAATCAAAGAATACAGAAAGTTTCCCAAACGGTGCGGAAAATAAGTGGCCGTGCGCACCTTACGCACCTTAACTTACGGTTCGGTTTAACGGTTTCGGTTCCTCAGTCGCCTCTTACGACACCTGGTATAGGAAGAGCTACTATTCTGGTCTGCCGGTACTCCATGACAAATACGCGTGGCTATAAAGCGCTTGACTTATAAAAAGACTTATAAAATGTTGAGTTCATTAAAATCCATGTCCATGAGTACTAAAGTATATATACCTATCTTATTCTATCTTATTATTTCTCTAGTAACCAGGAGAGCTCGTGCAGAGCTGAGATGTGTGCTCGCCTGAATGTGAAAAGCAGTTGTCACGCATCTTTGTGCCTGACAACCATCTGCTCATTCGATCCGGACGAAGACATCAGGTGTTTGCGCCTCTGCCAAGTCTTACTGAAGCGCGTGCGCAATCACCTTTATGCCTCATGCAGCAGGTACTTAAATCACTCCTTGTGTCTCAACCGGATTTTGACGTATTTGTCGACAATGGCAAATCACAATAATTATTTTTTTTTACAACTTCATAATTGTGTGATTAGGATAACCCGTGTAATTATGTTAATAATAAATTAATAAATAAACTAAATAAATATTTGTTCCATGACTGGATGTAAATATATGTATATATAATTATGACGCTGACGATACAGTGCATTTTGACGCTAGGTATAATAAATACATTTGGGGAAGCGGCCGGCGGATAATGGACCGGTACAATTCCGCGGCACAGTTGCGGATTAGTTTTGCTGTAGGAGATTACGATATGATCCGAATCCTGAACCCTAAATCTGGATTAATTTGTATATAATTAATATGTAATACTGTTTTACCCCTTAGTCATTCGTACGTCTGTCTATGTATAATGTCTGTTTATTAAAACTATATTATACAGGTAATCCCGATTGGAAGTATTGATTTAAATTTTTCTCTGAAACTGGGTGATAAATATGAACTGAAGTATTATATTTGTGATTCCTCTGTTGTTTGTTATTCGAAATACAAGTACGTTAGGCGATTTATACGGGTGTAACAGTGAAGTCATCTCTTATGACAACTGGTACGGGGAGAGCTTCTATTTTACACTGCCACACGCCATAACTTAGAAGGTGACGTGGCTTAGTTTATAAGAATGAAACCTATTTGGATTATACGTTATATATCATAACATTCTATGGACGTTCCAATTATAAAAGCACTGCAGATATAAAAAAATATGAATTCCTATATTTTCAATGTAACTTGTAAGCAGTAGAATTATACAAGCGCGTAAAGCGCTTGATTTACATAAACGCATTAATTGTTCAGCGCCCCGGGTAGCGGGTACAGTGCATTGTGCCTATCGTCACAATGCACGTCCGGAAGCGGCCGGCGGATAACGGACCGGAACGATACCGCCACTCCGTCCTGGCTCGGTTGTGCCGGAACTGCTGTAAGAATTATTCTATTTTTAATTGATTTACATTTGTCACAGTACTCTGTATGTTATTACACATTCGAATAAGTAACTAACTAAAAATGTTAAAATGTGAACACAAACACACAATGTGATACACTTGAACTTTGAGCACTTGAGTGCTTAGCACAACTATATAAAGAGATATATGCATTAATCACTCATAAAAAATTCTTTTAAAAATATATGTATATATATAAGAAGAAACTGACTGACATATTAATGCAGAGCCTAAACTATAAGGGTTAACTTGAAATTTTACACACAGGGTTTACATAACGTAATAAATTTTGATTTTTTGAAATGTTAAAAGGTTAAAAGGGGAGTACAAAGTTATTATGGAGCTTTGCTATTTATAAAGTTCTTCAAATGAAATTACTGAAACTATTGAAATATTCTTCATTAGAAGTCATAATTCCTACAGGGCGCAAAGTTAGTATGGAAGTTCTACAACTTAACGCGGTACCGCGGGGCGCTGCTAGTATCTTATAAAGTGGTTTACATAACTTAAAATGATATATTTTTCGTTAAAAAAGGGACTTTAAACCAGTTTTAATGGACTTATTTCTAGCTTCTAACAGGCAGATCTATGTGAATTTCAATATACCTAAACAAAATTAGCTTTTTGGGAACTTTTCCTATAATCACCGTGTTACATAGGCGAGTGTTACCAAGTAGTTGCAGAGCGTAGCATTGCGACAGGAACGATACTCCGAATAATATTACCCATCTCCTGGAACAATAAAGGCTACACTGTTTCAGGTGGATATATCACCATCTGTCGGTTTCTTTTAATGAATGCTTTTTAAATGGTGTGTTCTAAATATTATGGCTTTTTTGTTTCGATTTTTGTCTTTTAATTTAAAGGTCTCTTTTTTAATATAAGTCAAATGTCAGCGTATATTTTACAACAATTTGATTATACAAATTCAGTTGAACTGTGGTATTATTGGAATAATTTATCAGCCAATCGTTGAAATTCAACGCAATTGTATAAATACGCTAGAGCGTCACGATTCTGGTGAAGGAAATATAAAGGCAATGAGTAAACAATGTAATTTTATTATTGGCTTTTGGATAATGTGCAATGTGCAATTTGCAAATTGATACATTAAAAGCGGTTAAATGTTCTGCTTACTTGACCTATCAATATTAGTAGACAAAAATAACTAAGAAGGAAACAATTCGAAGTATATAGCTAAGATTAGCTTTGCGAGGTTCCGAACGAAAATAAGTCTAAATTTTTTTTTTAATGTCACTTGATGATTTTCACGCCTAATAAAAAATAAGAAGTGGCATTGCTTAAGGCACCTGCCGCTTTATCATTTTTGCCTGATAGCATAGCATAATGAATATCTCCGTCGCCCTCTCAGTGGCACTCCACAAACACAAACTCTTCATACATTTTATTTTCGTAGACTGTGTTCGCCGGCGAACACGTGCAGTCCCCGCCCCTCGAGCGATAACCGACTGCACTGGTGCGGTCGAGTTTACTCAGTTCTCCTCTATTGCAAACAACTTAACTGTCCCCCACGATGGATACCCAAGCCAATGGTCGTGCCGATTTTGCTAATTCTTTTGCGTTATTGTCAGGAAAAGTTTTTATTCAAAAAAATAATAACAAACTTGCGTGTAATGCTAAGGAATTTAAAAAATCTATTTTTTTTAATGTAAATGTAAATCGTCTAATAAATGGGGCAGTTGCACGCAAAAAATATATTTTAAAATAGATGTATAGCATGCATATATCTATCTATTCGAATTGATTCTGTCAACAAAGTTTGTCAGGCTAGCTAGTATTTTAATCAAATAGGAAAATACATGGACAATCTATCCAAATGTACATATAGACCAATAAATGTTTGTATATTCACATGTCTTCACTTTTCAAAGGAACCTATTTGTCTCTAATTTGCTTCTTAACTCTTTTTTTTAGAGAAGCCATGCATTTGCATGGCCCAATCTGCTACAAATAAAATATGCTAAACCTTATGTTCAAAAATAATTCTGTTTTATACTCTGTTTATTGATCACAATGTGTAATGCCAAATAATCTATTCCTAATTTTGGTTTATTTTATTAACTATTTTCGGGAAATTTTACGTCATGTGTCAACCGATAAATGCAGTACGACCAGGTATTCCGGATCTAACATGACACTCGGATACCTACGTGTTCGGACTATACAGTTATATTGCGTATAAACAGTATGAAATACTTTTACTCACCTAATTTGCTGTAGGGTACCGGCAGAGTAGATTGTACCTCCCCCTATACCAAGTGTCGTAAAAGGCGACCGAGATACTGGAACCGACAGATGGCGGTATATCTACCCGTAACAGTATATCTCAAATGCAACGGGTGGGGAAGGGCAGCATCATTCCCACTGCGAAGCTACGCTCTACAATTGCCACCACGCTTGACGAATTCCCCCTTGCTTGGAGAGGCCTACGTCATGCAGTGGACATTTCACGGCTGCTCTGATGATGACTTTCATTTTTTGTAATGTTCAAGCATTAACATTGTTGATGCATAATTCCAAATTATTATTAAACATTTTCGTAAAAATTACGTCTCCATCTTTAACGTATCTTTTTAAAGGACTAACTCACGAACTCGTCTCCTGTAATCGAAGTATCATAGTAGCGTTATTATACGAACACTTCAACGTTTCGATGAATCAATAGTTAGTTTGGTAATTAGTTAACATTGGAGAGATTCATGTGTAATATAAATTCTTTAAGTACTTAAAGAATTTATCAAACACAAAAATATAAGACAGAAACAGTAACCACAAAGTTTAATAGGCGGCCTATTGGGCGCAAATTTTTTCAAAGCAACCATTGGATGGAGGTTGTAAGAGGTATAAATAGGATAGATAGAAATAAATAAAACTTAATATATATATACATAAATAAATTTAAGAAAGTCATCCTTCACCAATCGTATAAACAAGCAGGGACTGCGTGCCTTTAACAGATGTCAAAGGCACGCATCTATAGAGGAAGTGCAATCCACAAACGAACAGCCTGGGCTTAGGCTTTAAGGACTTATAAAAAAACGTTGTTGAATGCACAAGCATTTTAAGTAAAAGGTTATCTAATTACCTGAAAGATTTCTCATGGCCGTCACCTAGTAAGATATGAATGGTGGGAAGGTTCAAACAGAATCTTGAATAATAAAGACTAAATATGAATATAATAACGCCTGCGAAGTCAAACAGGAAGCTATTTGAACTTATTTTGAATTTAATGATGTCAAATGGAAGGAAGTTACGCAATCTCTTACGACACAGATGAAGCAAATTATTTTCGATTTATTTCTTTCAGTTGAGCAGCCCAGGATAAGAACATTCTCGTTTTTTACTACGCTGCTGTAGGGAATTATGAGGTGGAAAGAAATTTGGGGAAGCGCAGACCAATCGATCCTGGCGATCATTCTAGAGCTGCCCAACATAGTTACCTGAGTCTTTCCAGGGTATATCGTTAATCAAAACTTTATTACCTAACGAGGAAAGATTTTATGTGATAGAATTTATAAATATTGCAAAGTGTAAAGGACCAAATGTAATCCGTAATTTTAAAAAAGTCAGAGGTAGTACGACCCCGGACGAAAACCAGACGGTAGGGGATTTCAGAGTTAATTTTTGTATAAAAAAGGACTTAGTTGAAATAGGTTGATAATCAGAAGGCGTGATTGCGTTAGACTTTTTAGGGAGAGGAATTATATGGGTTTATTTTTAGGCAGATGGATAAGCTCCAGTGGCGATGAAAAAATCGAGGATGTGACAAATTGTAGGAACGATTTGATCCCAACTGCATTAAAGGCACAATGCACTTATTTACACCACAAACAGTAATCCGATAAAAACGAGTTTGGAATATACTATGACAGTGCTATCACGCTTCTGGCGATATGCCGATAATGACGGTGTTGAAGTGCAAAATACCAGGACTCCAGCCGCTGCAAGCCTGAACGTCTTATTTTCTTACGATGATTCAGGTCCATTCTAATCTTGTTTAGACTTAGATGTCCATCATATCTGGGATGAAGTGTCGGTTCAGCTAGACTTGAGATCTTTGGCTGTTATAGTTTTGCGATGAGGTTGCTACTATCCTTCCCCATCCTATTGGATTTGAAAGCCAGTTACAATGGATATACTGCCATCACTTATGACACCTCGTGCAGAGGTAATATCAAACTCAGTCGGTACCTTACGGCTGGAACCTTTTACCGTCAATTATATAGACATTGTTTCTTGCATAAACAGTGGATGAAGAAATAAGTGCAATTATATGAAAATAACCTAGACTATAAACGTGTCATGCATTCTTTAAAATCAACCAAAAAAGTCATAAACCACAAGGTTTTCTATATTTTAGACCTTCTAAAAATACAATTACTTGAAACTCTATATACCTCGTCGTTAAAAAATATTTTTCCATTTAGTAATAAAACATTTAATTAAGCAAATTGTGGACCAAATAATTTCAATCACTGTAGGATAATAACAGTTATTCTATCTTGATGACTGTGCAGGGCTTTGGAGTAGGTAAGGTAAAGTATTGCTTTAATTCTACCGCCAATATAAAAAATGTTGCGTGTTTACAGTACACATCTTAGAGGATTACTGCAGGACTAAATTATTATTATTTTATGAGCTGTGGGTCTCAACGCTCATCACCAAGCAAGACTCGTCTTAGGAACTTCATAAACTCTAAGGAATGTAGTTTGAGAAGCACGTTGTGATCCTTACGCTGTTCTTCGCTGGATTGTCTGTCGCCTGACTGGTCGGTCAGGATACAGGCTGAAAAAATATTGCTTACTGGTAGAACCACCCTTGCGCCACAACATTCCCTTTCAATAGACTCCTAAATACCTTGGCTGCTGGGTCTTGTTTGCACTGAGAGACCTGTTTGACTTTCCAGACCCAAAATATATTGCCAGATCAGTTTGTACTTTAGCATTGATCTATGATCGGTTATACGCTAACCCATTGACCCGGTTCTATTGACGACAACGAGAACCACAGACTTGATCGATCCAATTAGTCCACCACAGAATAAGAAAAGAGATTATGAACAGATGACGGGCAAAGGCCCTTCACCCATGATGTAAAAGCATAAAAAAATGAGCACTGAAGGGTACCTATATACAAATGACCATTTGCCAAGCGCTACCTGGTTTTGATATGTTTGAATACCTTGTCGTTTATTTTCTTCACCTTTTATCTTGGGCAAAAGTACCTTCGCCACTGTATCACTTGACCTATTATTTCCAATATTGTTTATACCGACGTTTCATTTAGTGGAAATCGTTAAAACTGGAATTAATATTAAGCATGTGGCAAAGAAAAAACTTCAACAGTAGATTAAACGTGGTTCTGTAAAAAAGTGATGGTGTTAAAAGATATTTTGATGTTCTAAAAATATGACAAATAATACTTTAAGTAAATTTAATGCTGCTTAACCTGTTTTGGTAAAATCTTGTGCTAGGTCTGCTTATCAAATTGTTATGGTGTGGATGCATTTTTTCTTAATATGTTTGTAGAATAGATTAGTTCATGCGCTGGAGACTACTTTTGACACGCCCGATAGCGCAGATGGTAGTGATCCTACCTTGTGCGCCAAAGGTCATGGGTTCGATCTCCACCCAGGACAAATAATTATATGATAACATTTATGTTCGTTCTGTGTCTAGGTATTAAATATATGTATTTAAGTTGTACATTTGTGATTCCTCTGTTATTTAACGTCCGTAACACAAGTGGACTAAGCGACTTATCACGGACTTAGGTCAATGTGTGAGATGTTGTGGGAATTTAATATATTACTTTAAAAAAATATATGTATATTTTATTTGTCAAACATCTATATGTCGGTGTAGGTGTATCAAATATCATTGTCCCATAGCCGTCGGCACTTCCCCGATAATTGGAGTCTAGTTACAGCCGGTGTCAGCGGCGCAGAGCACTTGTTTGAACGGAACAAAGGCCACATAAGGGCTGTTTAAATAATAGTCCCCCGTTTTAGCTGATTGCTAGTACCCTCTAAAGCTAGCCCAGTGACGGATTTAGGGATGAAGTGAGTTTGTTTTTCTAATTGCTTCCAATGCGCAGTAATTTTATCCCGTTGCACTTTTTAGTCCCTTTTCACACCTCTTACCTATAGACTACTTATCTACATATGCAATTTAAGTGAGTATTTTTTTAACAAACGTTTCGTATTTATCAGGTCTAGTATGATAAATACAAAACCAAATATATAAAATTTAATGAAGTCGTGATTATGTGCGTAGATATATTTCACACAGTCATTAATAAAACTATTTTTAACGTTTTTAAAAAGCGATTTACTTCATTTTCATATTTTTGTTTATGTTTTGGATACCTTGCAGCCGCCATCTTTAAGATTGACAAAGAATTTTAAACAAAATATTTTTTAGTTAAATAAATCGCGTTTTTAGGAAGGAACAAAAATGAGTTTTGTTATGAGTTTCTAGCCATTACAAACCGGCAGAGCAAAATAATACCGCCCTTTTTACCAGGTGTTTTTTAAAGGGGACTATGGTACCGGAACCGGTAGATAGCAGTATGTTTGCACAAGGAGTGAAACAACGCCATTGTCACCATTTTCTCGCATAGCGAGGTAATTATGGCCAACATTACCCTGTTTTTTGGGAGGCTCATATCTAACAGTGAACGAGTAAATTTAGAATTCTATCCATACTTATTGTTTCTAATATATCGTTTACATGCGTTCCTCTTTTACGGATTTTTACTACTGCCATACTGCAGTGCTCGCATTGATCTACATAGTTTGAGGGTGAGAGAGGGAGTAACACAGCTAGACAATTATTTATTATTAAACCATAAGATTGGGTACTTGCTAGTAATATCTTAGCGAGAGTCTATGGCTACAATGACGCTGTTTATCACAATTTATACAAAAAACCTCTTACCGTTCCGCATGTACAGTATGAAACAGACAGACAGACGGAGAGTACTATAGTATTCTTGTGACGAGATACTTGGAATAAAATATTAGATTGTACAAACTATTGTTTCCAGTATGACAACACTGGTAGTGGTAGCAATGATGTCTTTTAACAGCTATCAAACTAACGTGTTTTTAAATTATTTCTATTGTGTTTTGTATTAATTGTAGATTGATGATAATAAATAAATCAGTATAATAAGGTACTCTAATCCTTACTACTCGTAACCTACTAAAAGAGACTCTCCATAATGAGAACGGCTACCCAATGTATCGTAGAAGAGCACCAGAAGACGGAGGCCAGACGGCATCTGATAAACTCCGAAATGGTAGTCAAGTTTCTGTCGACAATAGTAGGCTGTAAAACTTTCAACGCCCATATAAATGTAGAAGCTTGCGGTTCCGTGCGTGCAATCAAATAGTGATTTAATAAGAGAACTGGACTATAATGTCTCTTCTTTACAGCAACAAATATCAGAGTAATATACCTACTAATGATCCTTATTCAATAATTAAAAATGCTACCCAAAGATACTATTCCACGCGGACGAAGTCGCGAGTAACAGCTAGTACAAATATAAAATAATCATTTTATAATAGGGGTGTATCATAAAATAATATTGTATTTTGAGCATTTATTTGACTTTCAATAGACAGTTTATGTTTACTTCATTTGTTTGTTTGAAATTTGCCCATGTATCATTCAAGCAGTAATACATATGTATTAGTTATTTTAATGTACTTCTAGTGCATTATGTATAAAATTGTCAAAGTCAAAATTCACATACATCATATCGCGAAATTTCTTTTAAAAGTGAACAATGAAAATGTAAAAAGTATGGCATTACAAAACCCTAAGTACAAGCCTGGCATCACCTTTTGTTTGTGTGCACTCGTGTTGTCCTACCTTGTTCTACAATGCCGCGTCGAGATCATGCTTTACAAAGAAGTTTTTAACATAATGTTAGTATAAGCCGTGACACTACTTACTATAAGGTACTCTGACATTTTTGTTCGTCTCATTTCCTTTTTCTTGTTCTGCTTCAAATTAATGAACTTAAAAATGCCTCGTAATGAAGCTCTTTATACGTAGAATAGTTTTTTTTATGTTAAAGTCGAGAAAAATCATCCGTATAGTAAGAAATATGGAAATATATTTATATATTTTTATTTTTGCTATAAATTGATTCTCGTGTCTCTATTGACTTGAATCTCAAAATAATGAACAATGTCGTCTTTTTTAATAAAACGATTTACTAAAAAATGTGAATATATATATTAATCAAACGAAGAATATGAACCAATGCATGTGTGCGTGTATACATGTATGAGTAGTATCGGTAAGTTCGCATTGATTAAAGCGCCTCTGAACCGTCAGTAATTACATCGCTCGCAGGATTTTATTCAGTGATTTTTGCTTGCGGTTAAAAAGAGTAAATCATATGATATTTCCGTCCATACGTTTTCCACGGTGCAATATTCAGGCATCGATGTCGCAGTTCCGCCAAAGTGGAACTATCGACGGGAATTTTTCTTATTTCGTTTTTTGCTGTGCCAGACATTGTGCGAAAATGCTCGGCTTTAAAACGGGAAAAATGATTTCGAGGAGTTGCGCTTTGTTACATTACATCTGTAGGGCGGATCCATTCGTTTGTTTCGGTTCAGACGCTTACTACAATTTGTGAAATGTAATATTTTCCAGGTAAAAGAAAAGGCATGTAATTATTTCTTGAAGAAATGGTTTGTTTGAGCAGGTGAAATTTAAACATGACTTTTCGTTTCCTTAAGATATCCTAAATACCCTGATATTCCTAAAACTGATATTATTATTATAAAAAGAAAATATTTGTATTTTGTGTGTAACAGACAGGCTTAAAAACTACAAGACCTATTTTGGAAATTCATCACTAACAGAAAGCTACATTCTTTTAGTGCAACAGGCTATTATATTTAAAAAAATAGAGATCCATACCTAAATTGAATATAAAACATTTGCAAAAACGCTTTCACAAACAGAAAGTTATATTATATCAGTGAGTAACATAAGTTGTTTAACATCTTCGTGCTCTTACGGAAACACATTCTTCTTAACAACTGGGTGAAATCGCAAAGCGCTGCTTATTACATAAAATGAGGACATAGAAAAACGAAAAAAAAATAAAGAATTTTAACAGACCTAAGCGTTGCACCCTAAGATAAATCAGATACAAGTAGAGGCATCGATCGAAACAAGAGTGGCCATTAGCCGAGCCAGCGAAGCACCCTCGCGGTCTCACGGCTTGAGTGTCATCCACTCTAGGGTCTGACACTCGACACTCGGCCCGACATGTCACAATACGTTTCACTTAGTCAATTGTGCGGTGAGGACACGTTGCAGGTTTCCTGACAAAGGAACTCCATGCAGGGACTATCGGCTCCTTGATTTTGTTTTATCCCAATATTTGCGGGGACGCTGTAACCTGAGGTGCATACAAATAGAAACAAGGGTCAACATGTTTGTGTCACACATAATAGTGGTTTAAATTTAAAGTGGCAATATATTTTTGGAATTATAAAGCACTATGCACTTCTTAACATATGCTAACTATTTGTTTTCTTTAATTAACTAAATAATATTATAAAGAGGAATATATATTTAATATTTGTTAGAATTCAGCTTAAATGCAACTGGACCGATATCATTTATTTTGCCATTAGAAAGCTACACTTCACTAAATAACATAGACAATACATAATTTTAAAAATATTAGAGATCCTTGCCTATAACGGATAGAAAGTTATAGAAAAAGAAACACTATACAACACGAAACACTAACTTTTGTAATGAATAAATTAAGAATACTGCTTAACCGATTAAAATATATTTTGTTTATGGAGAGCCACAGCAAGTAATATAAGTTATATTTTAACTTCGTGTCCTACAAGAAAGGGAGCTATGCTGGTAAGATCGCTAACTTTCTATAAAGTGATAGTTGGAACACGCCAGTTTAGTGAGTCTTAAGGGTTGTTGTCGATTGTCGATTCCGGCACCAGCGCCATTTTGATTTTCATAATATAAGGGAAATCGTAAATTGTAACCTAAATAATGTATAACATAACACATAACAATAATTCATTGTTTAGGAATAGGTAAAATTTCAACATTTTTGGCGATTGATCGAATATCTACAGGGAGAGTGACACTCGACAAACCGCAAAAAGTCTATTATCTTCTCGAATCTTACGATTTTATTAATATCTCTTTGCTATGTCCTTACGAACACGTCCCAATTTGTTCCCATTAAACTTATCTAATTTGTCTTATTTTATTTACTTATAAATATGTAACATTATTTATTAGTGAGTAAGTACATACTAGTACATTGACTCCGAGATAAGTAGCTTAAATCACTTGTTTTATTATACATAATTAAGATATCAGACAACAGAAGAATCTCAAATATAAAACTTAAATACGTACATAAAATACCCTGGGCAAACAAAAATATATATCACATAAATGTTCTACATTATATCGGGATCTTTTGTGCATAATATACTAACGAATGCGCAAATAGACCTGTTAACATTTTAGTTCAAATAATGTTACTTTTTAATTTCTAATAAAACTTCACTTTCTAATAAAGCTTTTCACTGGAAAGTAAATTTAAATTATATTCAAATTATAGTATATGCTTAATCTATCCTTACGAATTTCTCTTGCGCAGATGTACGTCATCACAGAGGTTACGGTTATGTCAAATAAATAACAGGCTGTGAAATATCTTTATTGAGATATAGTGTTAAAGTGCAATTTTCCGCACTCGCAATGTGTCTGCCCAGTTATTTCACGGCTCAACGCCCATCTGCCGCGGGATGACTGTCTACCACCAGAGGTTTTGTCAAAACGCGTTTTTAAAGCAAATTGCGCGTAGAGACGGCGTAAATTGCTCTGAGATTGGGGCCCTTTTTAAAGTATAGTCCTGAATTGAAACAATTACCTTTAGACAGTTACAGATTGAATTAAAATTAATCTTATATCCCAAAAAAGATACCAGTTTTGTATTATTGAACTATGATAATACTAGTGACAGACTAGTTTAAGATATGTTACCTGCAGTGTAAAAAAATATCTCTATCTTTGTAACAGCTGTCGAAAGATGCGACTAAGGCATCGAATCGACAAATGTGGTTTATGCATCGGAATGTACATAGCATGGTGGGGATAGGCAGCAACTTTAAAGTCATACAATTACATTCTGCGATTGCCGCTACACCTGTCCAGAGTGGAAATTGTAAGGAGAAATTCCTGCACATTGTTTATGTGTCTCTTCAAGAGGTAAAATGATAGTTGTGTTTGTTCTGTTTCCTGGTGTTGAATATATGTGTTAAAGTATTTTATTTCTGATTCCCCTGACCTGATCTGATATTGTGGAATTTTAATATTAGTAATTTCTATAACTTTTGTACTAGACCATTTCGGCATTAAATGGGATATTTTAAAATATACTACATGTACGTACGTACGATATATTCAAATATAGTACGCATAGTATACCAAACTCATACAGTACGCTAAGATAAAAGCATAACCTTATAGTATGGGACGTGAAAAAAGCCACCGCATTTATTTATATTCCGGATTAACGTTAAGCTTCCAGTAAGTTCTTTTTTTACTCGCTATTACATTTTTTGTTGTGTGAATTATATAAGTTCTTTCGGATGCTATGAATATTTACAAGTTCAGTTCATAACCTGAGTGCGTCGTTAGCGGGTCGGAGAACAACGTGCGTTGTTCGGAGCACCAAGCTGTATTGTGTTTTTGGGATAAATAGACTCTTATATTTTAAAATTACACCATCCAATGGTGCGGGACGATAAGATGTAACAAAATTCGCTTTTTGTCAACTTTAATTCGTCTTAAGATCGTGAAGGATGTTTAAATAGATATTTATAAATGATTTACTCATAAAAATTTAAGTATCTTTTGATTAATTTATTCGATATTGCACATGTATATTTTAGGGTGTTACATTAACCAGTATATAATAGTAGGTACATGAACCAGTCAGGGTGTTTCAAAAACATACTTAAAACTAAATGGAATTGAACTTAAAAATAGTAATTTCGCATGCATTAAACCTATATGAGCAGTACGTGAGTCATTTTATTTTTCCTCCAAGAATTTTTTTACAGTGTATTTTTTAATTTACTTTTAAATATTCCTTTTATTTACTTTTGAATATATTGATATTGTTTTCAATTTATATCGGTGTTGGAACTTTATTATATATTAAAATTGATCGGTACAATGGACTATCTTTATACATTTCTAATTTAAGGTTGGCGAAAATCAAATTATATTGGGGGCGGGGATTTTTATAATTTTTTAAATATGTTTGCTGCGTACGTAACAAATAATGCACTACTAAAATGACAATTAATTACAGTTACAAACTATTCGAGCAAATAGTTTCAAAAATATTTTGACATCGTTCGCAACTGAAGCCAAACAGCCAGTCTTTTATATTATTATCATCATCTTCATCATCTCCTCAAGCAATTCCTAATACGATCGACTGCATACATCTAGAGTGGTTCCTTTATATACTATATTATATTCTTTTACTATGAAAAGGTGAAACAGGATGAAAGGTGAAATACTACATGAGCTTTCTTGAGCAAAAACTCTGTGCGTTTATTTGGTAATTTACATAAAATTAAATATCGCCCTGTAGGAATGCATACAAAATATAATGTTGCTGAATGAACAATCGTGGGCAATACGCCAAGACGATATTGTAAGTCTTTTTTATTAACTCGCATGGTGTCAGGTTGTTAAACTTTTATGGAGAATCCAATTTATTCTGTAGATTTCTAAGTAAGATCTTTTATTGTATATGTGTGACAATAAAGAGTATCTACGCTTTTAAGGTTTGATTACAATACAGAGTTATTTGTATTTTAATAAAAATGATTTTGTTACAACAATAGAAAATGTGATGTTGAGGAGGTTTGGATATTTAAAAAGGATGAAAGTAGAATGACTGCTTAATATACAGCATCAGTGAATGGAAGAGTTGGTAGTGAAATATACTTTAACCAGGTAGAAGAGATATAGCAAGAATAAACGAGCCGTATGAAAGGACTAATGCTGTTGCCCATCCCCGCCCTGTGCGTTTGAGCTGCACTTTATTAGATGGATATACCGCCATCTGTTGGTTCTGGTACCTTAGACTTCTCTTACGACACCTGGTAAAGGGGGAAGTACTATTCTACTATACCGGTACCTCTCAAATATTTCAATATTAGACATAGTTAAATTTACATAATAATAATAACTAATGCATATAGCCGCAGTGATAAATGTACAAACTGAAAGTGGTTTAAGTAATAATGCTTAAAAATTGTTTGATGATTGCTAAAGGATTTTTATCTTCATTCACCACAAACAAAAATTTTATTTGACTACATTTGATTGATTACCGGGATCAATCCGGTGTATGCCTCGCGCAATGCCACCCTGCACGTTCCTAAAAGTGCCCTTATTACAATTTCCACTTGTGCTAACAACCGGCGCACATGTGCCTGCAGTGTAATTCTGCATATTTTCGAGGTTAAGTGCTCTCATTCGGTAATTTATGTGCATTAGTTATAACCGAAAGAATCCTGGAAACGGCTCCTGCCTTTCGCTGAGTTGCGAGTCTCGATGGGCAATAAAGGAAATTAAATTAGTTTCTTATGGTAATTGTCCGAGTAAGGTTAATTAAGTCACCGGTTTGGGATTTATAATTTTTTAATGTAAGTGGTAGTGTTAACATACTTCTTTATTATAGTTAATATATTTTGCATTTCTTTATTATTATTCCAAATAAATAACCTTATTTCATAATTTACTAAAGTTGATCATTAGCATTTTTAATTAAATATTGTCCAATTTCCAGGAAATAAGTTCAGATTTTTACTGATTACTACTATTTGAGTCTTGATTAATTAAAATTACAAAGAAAAATGTTAAGAGGGAATATTCATAAGATTACGTAAACTGTTTGTTAATTAATACAAAATTTTCCAAGAGAAATGCTTGAATCATCTTACTTTTCACTCCCCATTATTAGTCGCTTACACAAATAGCAAAGTACCTGATAAGGTCGTTCACCCCTAGGAAATAAAAGGCATGCAAAAATTGGTTATTCATTAGTAGGAAGTGGGCGCAAGAGTCAACGAGGGCTTTCGATGTAGATAGTACACGCCTTATGAGAACTGCGCACCCCAGCTCATTAATTCGGCAGTAACTTATTCACATCCTAAGAACTATCCTATCTGCAGGGAGCTAAATAAGATATTGTTATCCACATTTGTATTAATTTGTTCATACATTAAGATGTATCCTTGAACTGCGTATTGTTATACGCAGTTCAAGGATACATCTTGATCTGATCAGGTTTTTTGCTAGCTGAAACTAAACTAAACCAACTTTATCATTGTACTTCGTTTAAAATCTAATTAAAATAAAAGGATGAAATGATTAGTCAAATGATTTGTTATTATAAAAAAGTTAAGTTATATTTGAACTCTTATAAAAAATTACAAGAATGGAAAACGAAAATTTACAACGACAACCTATATTCTTATGAGATGATCACCAAGCAAGTAAATAATAAAATTAAACAGAAGCTATATTTTGTATAAACGAAAATATTTTTTATTTTTCCTCCCTTCCCGGGTTACCCGGGTAAGAGGCGACAGGGGTAACGGTAGATATATCTATCAGAAATAGTGTAGATCAGAAGAACAGGGCAGGGATGGGCAGCAGCATGATCTGCGATTGCCAACACACTAGCCCAACGCGGCAATCATGGGCAAAATTTCCCGCTTCTTTGAAGCCTAAGTTTAAGAGTGAAGGACGTAGGGACATATTTCAAGACTAATAGACTTAAGTGTAATAATAAAGTCTTGCTACCTGATTAAAATAAACCAGTGTTTTCAAAAATAAAATAAAATATTAGGTTTACAATTTCAGAAGTACGTATACTGTAAGTGGTTGTTGTGCATCGGGAGCTCTCGATATTTCGTCGAGTTTTGCATTCGTATCCGGCTTAACAATCCAATCAGAGTGGATATTGTTTTCAAACAATTGATATCGTTTGGTTTTCTAGGGGAGGCATGACGATTGTTTCAATTAAAACTTACAATTGAATCGGATGTAAGAGGCAAGCTATTCTTCGAGCCGAAATCAAATCCTTTCAGCCTGCGAGGAACAGCATTGTTTATTTTATATTAGAAGTGATTATTAACTCCTTTTAGACATAAGCCTCACTGAAGAATCGTGCCCATAATTGCCGTGGTAGGCAAGCATTGTGGTAATCGCAGAGCGTAACTTTACGACGACGATGCTGCTGTCTATCTCTGCCCTATACATCTGAGTTACACTGTTTCGATAGATATATACCATCTGTCAGATCCAGTACCGCAGTCGTCTCTTAAGATACCTGGTATAAAAGAAATATAATTCTACTCCATCGGTACCCCGGGAGGCTTATGTATAACAATAGAAGTTACCGGCTACCGGCTTATACAAATTGCTCAACTAAAAGTGAATGTGATTTAAATATACTTAATCGTATAGATTCTAAGCCGCGAGGTACCGACTGATGGCGTTTTATCTGTTCGAAATAGTATAGCTCAAATGCACAGGGCGGGGATAGGCAGCAGCATCCCTGTCGCGAAAGTTGCGTACTTTCTGTACAGCGAGGCAATTATTATGGGTAAAATTCCCATTCCCATGGGGAGACTTGTGCTGGATACAGGCCAGCCATTGGAAGGCTAGTCGACTTCAAACGGCTGGTATGATGACGATATGATGTGACTGCGAAGATGTAGTAGTGATCATCGCATGGTTCCATTTTAGTAAAAACAAAGATAAAAAATTTCAAACTTGTCCAGAAATATATGCTTTGGTTAATAATTCCCGATGTTATTGAGACAAATGCTGCAGTTATTAAGTTTCATGTCAACAACAATCAAAAGATTTCGTCTATATTATGTCTCTGTCAATAAAAAAACCTAAACGGGCACCTCAGTGCCGTCATGACATACGCGTCAAGAAAGGTGAAGCCGATAGACGATAAAAAGGATGCAAGCAACAGTAATAGCCAAAACTGGTGATTATTCCTATAGAAAAGAAAATGGTAGGCGACCCTACAGCTAATGTAATCATTACTTATTAATATATTAATTATACCGACGATTGTTGTTATTTTGTACGTATTGTTATTTTGGTACAACTTTAATTAAGCAATGTTCGCGCCCACACCAAAAGTAGATAGCGTATATTGGTAAAGAAACACTGAAATGCGAACTATTAAACTTAAGTACACACGGCCTTACCTTAGTTTTTAATAATCTTAAGAGTTTTTTGACTTGATGTATAGAAAACAAACTTTACTATATATACCCTGCGGTACAGATACAGTATAAGGGAGGGGTACCTACAACAGGGTGGGATTGGGTCGCAGCATTCTATTATTGCTATTAATTATGGGTGAAAATCCCCGTTCTGTAGCTGATATCATGAAATAAGGTGTTGGTTGGTAGCAGACGACCAAGAGATTTTAATATGTGTACATATAGTCTGAATAACGTAAACATTATTTGACTAAAAATGAATGCTCAAGAAATAAAAATACTCTCCAAGCTTCATGCAACAATAGTACAAGAAGGTACGTAGTATTTGGCAAATACAAATGAATGTGAGCAAGCGTGAGGTGTGTCCACTGCGCGGCGAATCGACGACATTGTTTGCACACATCGATTAATCGAACCAATCTGGCGAATAATCGGATACATCGAGCGCTGTATCTACATTCAGCAGGGAGAAATAAACATCTACATATTTGGGACACGTTGCGTTCCCACATTTTCGTGGAAATGTTTAATTGCGTTTATTGTGTACGTAATATTAACTCAAAATTTATGAAGTTATTTGATATGCACAAGCATTGAAAAAATAATGTAATATACATAATAAAACTATTCTTGTTACCGTTAAGGCTTATTTAACCGTTCTCAAGAATGCTAATAGATGTTGTGTAAAAATTTAAATAAACTGCGTTTCAAAGCCGTTAAAAGAGTAGTTTTATTATGAGTATATATACTCGTATAGTACTTTAATATACGTTTTCAAGTTTGAAATGATACTGGGATGGAGCCTTTCAGATATATAATATAAACAGTATTTTGGAAATAATAGGCAATAATTGTAAATTATTGTAAATATGTGAAGCGAAAACTTTGACTTCTTCTTAAGGAAATTGTGCGAACGGATTCATGTGAAAATAGACAAAATTAAAGTTGATGTGGAGTAAAAATGCATAAAGTTTTTTTTTTCAAATGAATTAGAATATAATAAGAACTTCTGTTTGAATAATACACAATAATCCTAAATGAAGTAAACATTATTTGTCTATAGTCTAGTATAATCTAGTCTATACTCTATAGTCTATAGTCTAAGTCTATAGTCTAATATAATCAATATTCTCTTTGGTCTTATTGAAAAAGTCTTAAAGTTGAAGCATATAATTCTATTATTTATGATCTATTTTCAACTACCGGAAGGCTTCTTATAAAAAATCTATATGCAGAATTTAGCAACTACCAGTGAAAAATTTACAAATAAAATAAATAGGATGTCAAAGTATTTATTCAAACATTGTAGAAATAGAAGATAACTGATGGGGTTGTAATGTGACCATGTACCAACAAGAGCAGCGTTATTTCATTCACTTTTTTATCTTCGAATTAGGAGAACCAGGCTTTGAGAAAATCTCTTAGCTATGTCGAACTGTGGAAGTCTATCAATCATGTAAAAGGTTTTTCTGTATCCACAGATATATATATTATTCGTATAAAAATATTAAAAAAACTCATATATAATACATAATATGAATATGATATATTAATATCTAATACGTGGAAAAAGATGGGACAATTTAAATGAAGACATTAGAACAAAAGAGAGTGCGTAAAGCTCTCTTGAATATAAATTAAAAACATGTTTTTTTCTGGTATTAAGAGCAAGCGTATTCTACAGTCGTATAGCTGTCACAATATAAGAATGAAAGAAATATAAATAAGTTTAAGCGTACATACCTATACTAGGTACATTATTTCGGCCTCTTGAGGGGGAATAAAAGAAGACGTTTAACGAAGTGAAATAATTGGTTCATTAATACAATTTGTGTTAAGAATTCTTTCGAACAATTTGCATTATAATACCCTGTAATTTGTATAGAGTGATTTAATATATTCATTCTCTGTGATACCGAGATTTCAGTATTTTACTAAGAATATATGCTTATATTATTGTCAAATACTTTTGAAATGCTTAATAAAATTATTTCAATATTTTGTATTATAAATTTACACATTGACAGGCCCTTGAAACAGATCGCAGCAGTTATCCTTTTTTGTACGCCAAGCGTCTTGGGTCTCTACGCAGGATTTATATAAGTTTTATATTTGTGATTCCTGTGTTGCCTGATGGCCGTAACACGAGTGATTTAAGCCCGTTATATCAGAGTCAGCTTATGAGAAGTTGTTATTTATATTTATTTATAAGTATGATTGTTTATTATTATTATATAAGCCATTTTTTATTTACATTAAAGTCAACATAATTGATACTTCATTATTTAAAAATAATGCAACATTTAAATAAAAAGAGTTTAGGTCTTTCTATATCCCAAACTTTTCTGCTCCAAACTAGAAATTACTAATTTAAATACTATTTACAGATGATAAAAGTTCTGTCAAAATTGAGCAGATAGTTACATTTTATTAAAAATTTTCAAATTAAAAATTTAATGGATCTACAATCCAGTATTATATCCGTATTGAGATCATATTTGTTTAATAAACGTGTCTCAAGTTAATAAAAAGATAATATATTAAATTTTGTAGTATAATATATATCAAATACAATCGTATTAAGAATAGCACATAGCCTTGCTTAGACAGAAAAGTTTTTGTAGCATTCGCATTAGTGACGCTCGTAATATCACAAGGTTCACTAGCGCGTTGATAACCTTGTTACTTGAAGATATTATGTCATATTACCCAGTAATTTTACTGCCTCTGTCACTCTTAAAACCGAAACACAGCAACGCAAACACTGCTATTTGGTGAAAGTGTTTGGTTTGGTGAAAGGTTCTAATTCAGTCGAGCTTTTTGTGAGGTCTACCTCATGCAAATAAGGTCTTCTTGCTAATATGCCATCGTCTATACCTACAAAATGTGTAGGAAGTATGCGCTAATCATGCGCCCGTGAGGAGTGGGGTGGGTAAGCACCCTTAGTCCTTTGTGTAGAACCAAATCCAGCGTCATAGCCCTGGCTTGGCCTTAAAGGATGCCTTTCAACTAGCTAATTTTTCTTTTCACTGCAAGTAAAATGCTAGTGACGTTATTTACCTCACTTTTTTCTATACTTTTCACCTTCCATACTTGTAAATGACTTCACTGTGGCCTTCGCTTATGGTTTCATTAAGCAGGACGGTGGCCATGGAAGTAGGAATCCGCTAAGGAGTATGCAACGGCTCACCTGCCAAAGCAACCAGCCTTGAATATTGATGGCGCTGTAGCATTTTGCCTAAACATTACCGTTACCGGCATAGATGTCAATCTTCGTTGATTGATATTATTATTAAGCCGTTATGAGTAGGACGTGCGCGGTGAAGAGCGCAGAAAGGTTTCGGCCTCTTGGAGACTTCGTCAGTAAAGTTCTTGGTGGTAGTAGTATTCCAAAGGATCCGTTTGTTTTCTGGTATAAATGCGACAGGGTATATCTTCAGGTTATACCGCCCTGTTATGATGTACGCGAGCCCGCACTCGCTCACGACGCCCCGTCGCATCTCAAAAAGCTTCAGATAGGGCGACCGACGCGTCTTGGTACGCCGTAACCTTAGTTTACATCGCGATCTCGATCTGCCGACGATCCGCGAGTTTATGAAATAAGCACCGCGTCGTTTTCTCAACGGGGCAACTCAACATAGTAATACGTTGATAGTTAAATCCGCGGCGTATGTCGTGAAGAAAAACGTCTAAGTCCGACATCGTAGACCGCGACACGTGCTCGAAAACCCGCCTGACAAAATAACTGCGAAAACTGCAGCCCTTCCTCGCCCTCCCACTGGCACAACACAATCACTAACAATCCAAAGCATTCATTCAGAAGAGCAGTACACCGTGTTCGGCGGCGAACGCGTGCAGTCCCTGCCCCAACGAGCGATAACCGGTAGCCCTAGAGCAGCCGGGCTCACTCTGTCCATCCTCTTTTGCTGAATTGAATTTAAATTCGCCTTCAACGACGGCGGCCCAAGCCAAGGTCGAGCCTTTAGAGGCGCCCTCGAGCTATCGCCGTCGATCCCGCTCAGATCCCGCGAGGCTTGCTGGTGCGACCATAGCAACGCACGACCGCAGCCGCGGAGCACGCAGGAAAAAAATTCCCTGCCTCTCTCACCTGTCACACAGGAATATAGCAATGCAAACACTGCTATTTGGCTGTAGAAATACGTGAGAGTAAGTTGGAAATGCAGACGGCCTTTGTGACTTTGTAATATAATACTGCGCGGATTTCATTTCACACCACGTCCTGAACTATTATTTACCCTGGTTCAAAAGCAACCTTTGTTCTTCTCTAGCATTCAACCCATTCATATGCCTAATACTATGAAAACCAGTTCACCGGTCAAAAATCGATAGCAGACAAAACAGACAGATATTTTGAATTGTATAGCGCAATTTATATGAAATAGATGTTTGTTGTTAATAATAATTTTGTAATAAATTTAGATAAAATCTCATACCTGATTTCGAGATAAATCGTTCAAAGCACTTGTGTTACAGACGTCAGACAACTGAGGAATCACAAATATAATATAAATAGCAGATACATATAAATAGGACTCAGATATAGAACAAATACAAATATTGGTCACATAAATGTTTGCTCTGGGTGGAAATTGAACTCGCGACATTTGGCGTACAAGATAGGATCATTGCCACCTGCGCCATTGGGCCCGTCTAAAGATAAAGCTGAGATAGTTCTGAGCTTGGACGTGTAAATTTAGAAATTATTTAATACTAGCTGTGCCCGCGACTTCGTCCGCGTGGAATAGTTTTTTGGGTATCATATCTCTCAACCTTAACTTATATAAACTTTGAATGTCATGTTTATTTATATCGAATCAATGGCCTGAAAAATAAGTTTCAAGTTTGTAGCTCTAAAAATAGCGATACTTCCATACAACTTTTCATCCCCCCTTTCGACCCCTTACAACTCTTATTTAGAATTAAAAAATAGCCTATGTCCTTTCTTAGGGTCTAAAGATTGTCTCTGCCAAATTTCATAATAATCGGTTGAGAGGTTGAAGCGGGAAAGCGTAACAGACAGACAGACAGACAGACTAACTTTCGCATTTATAATATTAGTAGGGAAGTAGGGATAATGTTGAAATTATAGTGTAAAAACTAACATGTGTCTTTTTACAAAAGTTCAAAATTTTATGTCTACTTTAGTTAAATGCAAAACTGTTAGTGTTTATGAATTAAAAAATTAATATAATAAATACATAAACGTTATTCAATTCTTATTTTTTTTAGAATTCGTCTTTCGGTCAGTATCTCGATTAAGTCCTCGTTAGGATTTCCAGTTCATAAACTGAATGCAGTATATGTTTAGGGTTTGATGTTTCCTACTTCAAAAAGGTTTGCATCTCACCTTTGTGAATACACACTTCTCTTTGGCTGAGAGCAGTCTTTATCCACTAGACGCTTGGTTCACTCTCAATGGTCTAATTTTGCAAAATGGAACAGTCGAGAGGCTTTTTTTTCTTTTCCGTGCTATAAATGTTTACCGCCAGGCAGTGTGAAAAGGATTACTCTGCATTGTAAAAGAGGATTATAGAAAAAAAAGTGATGATAGTATAGTGAAAAAAGATTTCGTAAGTTGTACAAGTGTTGTGTTATTATGGAAATGTATAGATAAAATGATAATTACACATCTTATACGTTGAACTGACTCTAAGATAAGTATCTTATAGCATTTGCTCTACGGATACCAGAACTTAGAGGCATTACAAAATAATTCTTTTTTTAAGACTATGTCGACAAACATTCATACAGTCCACGTTATAGTAAGCGTTAAGAGCGTAGCTCGTTTTATCACAAGGATATCACTAGCGCGTTGCCAATCTTATGACCTTAAGAAATTATGTCACATTACCCATAATTTCGCTGCCTCTCTCACCCTTGATACCGGAATACAGCAATGCGAACACTGCTATTTGGTGGAAAAGATAGGTGAGATTGAGGTACCAATTCAGACGATCTTTGTATGAGGTTTACCTCATGGAAGATCGTACATATACAAATAAATAACACCCAGACCCAGGACAGACACAAATAATGATTTGTTCCGCGTGAGAATCGAACCCATTAACTTTACAGGATCGGCGCACAATTACAGGATCTCTATCATCTCTGTTATCGAGCCCGTGAAGATCATATTTTTAACTCGAAATAAATAAAAGTGTGCCAGACAGAGATTTCTTCAAGGTAACACAACCAATCTATAAATAAACTTTCAAAGTTACGATCGTGTTTGACGAGTTTGCCGTGGCCAGGATAAAATTGTACCTCCATCTATACCAGGTGAATTATGACGTTGAAGTACCGGAACGACAGATGGTGGTAATCGAACTCATGACCTTTGGCGCACAAGATAGGATCACTACCATCTGCGCCATCGGGCCCATCTATAGATAAAGATAGTTTTAAGCTTGGACGTTTAAGTATTAGAATTTATAATGTAAAAACTAACATTTATCTTTTTATAAAAGTTTAAAAGGAGAGGGGCGAACGTCCATACAAAATTGGGCCTGACGTTACAGCAACAATTACTACACTATTTCATTTTGATATTACTGCCATTTAAAATAAAAAAACTTTTTCCAACTGCTACACGGGAGAAAAAAGATATAGGGTGTTATTATTTGCTTCGTAATAAGTTATTCTTACAAACTCTCAGTGCTCTCACGTTCTATTTAAAGACTACTACTAACTAGATTTTATTAGATTGTATTGTAGGACATTAACACATTGCAGTTTCTAAGATTATTGTAAAAGACTAGCTGTTTCCCGCTCAATGAGTATGCATGATATGAATGTAAGTCAAGTAAGCAAGAAACTAAGTCCGTTAAGAAAAGCGTGGATTGTTCGTTAAAGTAATAACCGTCAGAATCCTTTATACGTAGCCAAAGTCGCAAAATAATACTAATTGAATAATGCAAAAAGCACACGAAGACACAACAAAACGAAATATCCACTATCGTAAGTTTAAGCCAAACGAAGCGTTTGATTTTTTAGTTTCTAAATCTAAAGCCTAAATCTTCCAGCAGCCGATGTCTTGCGAATGATATGAAGATGAAAGTTAGGATACTTTTTACAATAAAATGAATAAAAGCTGCAATGGCAATAAAATAACTAATGAATTTTATGACCTAATGGGGTTAAAGTAGTGAAATATATAACTTTGAACTATACATTATTAACGTTCGCCACTACACACTATAATACTCGTAGTCTACAGCTATCATGAGAATAGCCTAATAATTTACATGTTATTAGGCTACCAAAAAAATACCAGTTGTGTCATAAATTTGGCTTATATCAGTTTCAACAGCAATAGAATATTATTCATTATACTGATATGAAAAATTATATACAGAACAATTCAAATTTGAACGCTTGAAATTCTCGAAAGGATCTGTTCGAATTCTAAAACATCAATAGAAGCCACTAAACGATTGATACTAAACATAACAATTAATAGAGAAATATTTTCGGTCCCAATATTCTGAATAATTTACTCCCTCTACAAATATTATGTTTGCTATTATTTTGTTTTTTATGAATTTTCCCTTTTATTTTTTACTCGACATTTGTGTAAGTGCGCATGCATTTTGTTAACTGCATGTTTTGTTACTTGCTTTTTAATCTTATTTGTATTTGTCAATGTATTTATTTATTTTAATTGTTCTAAATTTAAACGTTTACATATCGCACCCATATGGGGAGACTGCACCAACTCAAAATATGTTATTCCCACAATTTAATAAATATTTCGCACCCCTAGATAGACTGCATCAACTCAAAATTGTAATATTTTGCAGAACTTTCGAAATTAATCTAATAATCAATTAAGTACACACTACAATAACAATAAAGTGTATGATTCGCTTTAACATTAAAGTGGTGATGGTTTTGGAATTTTGAGTTATTACAGTCTAGAGGTGCAATTTATAAAATATGCCAGCTATTTTTATTAAGTTTTGTAAAATATTTCTGGAGTTGAGGTTAAATATTAAATAAAATATAAGTAAATATTAAAAATAGGATATGTTAAGTAAATAGCTTTAATAGAAATCACATAATAGTGTTTAGTTGTAGTTAGCATAGTGTTAAACTCAATATTGCTAATTCTTAAGTCCTCAAGTAGTTTAAAGGATAATGACCGCTAAAATAACAGCTTAAAATACATCCAGACAGTTTATAGGTGGCAGTGAAGCTTCAAATGTGATAGTGTGCGTTAATTTATAAGGAATGCATGAATAGCTGAGTGTGTGATTCTCGGCTTGAGCTGCAGTTGGCTCAAGGGGCTCATTTGAAATTCATATAGCCGCGGATATAGAGCCTGGATATAGGTGCCTATCTGAGTGGGTGCAAATTCAATATCCAGGCGGAAACGCTCATTTAATGCCTCGCTCCTTTTGTGAGGGACCGATAATGGGTCTATTTCTTAAAGATCATCATCATACCAGGCCATTGGAAGTCCACTGCTGGACATAAGCCACTTCAAGAATGGTGTCTTCTTTCCCATAAATGCCGCACTGGGCTAGCGTGTTGGAAATCTCAGAGCGCAGCTTTCGCGACTGGGATGCTGCTGCCCATCCCCGCCCTGTGCATTTGAGCTGCATTATCTTAGATAAATATACCACCTTTTGTAGGTTCTGGTACCTTAGTCGCCTCTTACAACACCTGGTGCAGTGGAAGGTACTACTCTATTTTGCCGGTACCTCATGGCACGGATTCTTAAAGATGTCCAGTAAAAAAAATTTTGCTCGCTTCTCTGTCCCATTATCTGAGAAGAAAGACTTATTATTTTGATACATTTAGAATGATCTTCTTGCCTTTGATAGATATGAGGCACGTTTAATTGCTTTATTTATCTAACATCGTAAATAAATAAGAGTGCTATTGATTAATTGCTTTATGCAAATTTGCTACATTTAAATTACAGTGCTGTATTGACAAAAAATGTTGTAAGTTATAATGTAGTAAGAAAGGTTAACTGTGAAAATTATAACACTATATCAATATTTTCCACACATTTCTTAGTAATAATTCTTATGTCTTCTTTTATAGTTAATATAAGCTTACAATAGATAATGCGATACGAACAAGGTTATTTTCATGCCATATTACACGTTACAAGTTAAAACGCATACCTTGAAAAACTTTTTTTCAAAATCGCTTTCTGAGTGGATTACATACATTTTTATTAGCCACTAGCAGCGTCCCGCGTTATCACCCGCGTTAAGTTGTAAAACTTTCGTACTAACTTTGCACTCCTTCTTTTCCCCCTTACATAATGAATTTTCGAATAAATATTTTTCACGCGTTTCATGAATTTTAATTAATAAACTTTATACTGAATTTCATACCAATAACTTTAAAAACAAAGTTTCAATGTACTAACTTTGCACTTGAATTTGAATTTTTAACTTTGCACGTGAATTTTCAAAAAGCTTTTGTTAGTGCTTCCCAACAATAAAAAAGGGAACTTTGCAAAATTTGAGGTGTTATCCCTTACAGTTTATACCCCTCGTTGATATGTAAGTCAGTCAGTCAGTCATTTTATATAAATAGATACGAAATTGTATTATTATATTAAATAAATCATACTAAATAATAAAGATAAAGCAGCATGCAAAAATGAATTATAAATCAAGGCTCCAAAGCATTTATAAATGCGAGTTCATTTAATGGCTTTGTGTGCTCTTGTGTTAATATATTTGTTTATGTTATATTATTAACTATAAGAATAGACTAGAATCGTTGACTCGATTAAAAAAAGACATAAATAAGTTATAAAGTAAAATAGTACCTCCCCCTATGCCGTCGGTGTCGTAAAAGGAGACTAAGTTACTAGAACCGGTAGATGGCGGTATACGTATCCGAAACAGTGTAGCTCAAATGCACATAGCAAGGATGAGCAGCAGCATCCTTTATCGAGAATGCTACGCTTTGTGATTGACAACACCCTCTTTGTTGGAGATCTGTCTGGTGGTGGTGGTGTCTGAGGGTGTCAATCATTTCATCTATAATTCTTTACCATTATAGTGACTTCTTTAATGTTTCGGGACACCGAATATGACCATGAACAATGATTACGATACCAAGTGTTGATATGAGTAAGTATAATGTCCATATATCGTTTATTCTATTGGTAACAGCTAATGGAGCGTTGAGGCTCTGGAATGGAGACCGCGCGCTGGTTAGAGCCGAGTGCACCATCCGTCCGCAAAGTATCTAACTTAAGTACTAAGTATCTAAGTTAATACTGGTTGCTAGTCGCATAAAATCGATCCTATTGGAATTTAGTTGGGGGGTCTCTGTCCAGCAGTGGAAGATTTACAGCTGACAGTGATTGATGTAACCGACCTTTTTACGCGATACTACGCGTTTACGAGCTAACGTTTATTTACTACTACTAGTGCATGACGCACGTGTCTTCATCATCCATATCGTCTTTTCACATGCACGATAACAACTGTATCACAAACAATTACATCAACCTCACAGTTTGCTGTAGAACGCGATCGGAGTACAGTGATTCTATTGGTGGAAGTTCAGTGTAACTGATTCTGATATTGTTATCGGTACCACATCTTTCGAAGCTAATTCATGCACACAACTGCGTAACTTACCGCCTGCGCCGCTTAACCGACGTAAATAAAAGCGGCGCACGGCCGTCTCTCCCGTTTTTTAGCAGACGACGACGCGACGTGCTAATGGAAAATGTCGGGCGGATTAAGCAACTTTATTGTGTCTGGGGCTTAAATTTGTATGTGTTTTATTTTGTAATACAGTTTAGGTATATAGTCTAACTCTCGGAAAATGTTGAATAAAACATATTAGTAAATAGAAGCGGTGTAGTCATAAATTTATTTGAAAGATATTAACATTTATTATTTGCAAATATGTATTTAGAATTGCAGCGGTAAGTGGACTTTATTGTAATTGTGTTGCAATACAACAATTAATTTATACATCGTTGTGTTGTTTTTGTATCGAAAGAGCATCTTGTACGTAGTAATTGTAATTAGACCTTCATCATTTCAACCATTGGAAGTCCACTGATAGACAAAAGCCAAAGGCCAAGATAGGATGAATTATTATCCATAATTGCCGCGCTGGGCAAGCGTGTTGGCCTTTGTATAGCATAGCTGTAAGAGGTGACTAAGGCACCAGAACCGACAAATGGCGAGATATCCATCCAATACAGTGCAGCTTAAATGCATGACGGGGCAAAAAAATCCTTTTTTGGAGAAGCCTATGTCCAGCATTGGTCTTTTAATGGCTGGTATGATAATCATGGTGAAGTTACAAAGTCTGTGAGGACATACTGCGCCATTTACTATATGTTTATAAAAGGCTCAAAGTCAAGGTCAAAGAAAAATATTTATATAGACCCTTTGAAAGCTTCAAAACAACAAAACACTTCTACAAGTATAGATTTGCTCCGCGATTGCCAACACGCTTGCCTAGCGCGGCAATTATGGGCAAAAATCTCCTTTCTTGGGAAGATTTTTGCTCAGCAGTAGATGTACATGTTTGATGACATAATTACCTGTATAGGGCTTGCATTTGTATGCGTAATATAACTTTGGTACTTCACACTGCAAACCGATGTTCAAAAGTTATGCTAATGAAGAGAAATTATTAAAAGGTACCGAATCTTACTTATCCTGCTAAATGAATAAGATAGAAAACAAAGGATTACTAATAGTGTGTCCTACAAAGATTAAAAAACGAATATTTTTACATTTTGGACGAAATATTATAAACCAAACGGAGTTCGTAAGAATTTGTATGTAGAAGATGTCACAGGTTGTAAGAGCAGCATAATATCTGTTACACAAAAAACACCAATTTGTATGTCAAAATGTGGGTCCAAGCCAAATGGAATAACATGTTTTTTAAAGCCGGATAAACTTATTTGCGACGTGAGAAACCTTTTAGAAATAGAATGCGGAGCTCAATAAAAGGTTTTCTATAGGTACTTACCTCACAACCAAGTATCCGATCTCTCTTTGTACTGCGGCTTGGATAGCTCCATTTTTCAGCCCCGTTTACTCTTCCATTAGCTCTCCATACTGAGCCGGTGCAAATACAGATTTCCAATTCTTTGGAAAACTTTGATTAGAATAGAAAAACAATCTTAAGGAAATTGGACGAGAGTAATGATTGTTTTCGTAGGACGACCCTGAGATATTGTAATTTGAATTTGTAAGAATAAGCCGTGATCAAATATTTGTTGTTGAGTTGATGGAATTATAAGTGGATTACGGACGCTTCATTTATTTGACGATTAATAGATTAGATTTTATTTAACATTAATTCAAAATTTTGTTTAATGTAATTTATATATATATAAATAAAAACGAATTGTCGAAATGTATGAATGCGATTAACTTATTTGTCTTGACGTTTTTTAAAATTTGATTCTTGTTGTCTGTTGTATTTTCAATTGATTGGTTTTGTACGGTAACGGGAAGTTTGAATGGAATATTTTTATTTCTAATGTTTGTGTGCAAGTAGGTAGTTAATAGGTAAGTCACAAGTTGATTTCAGGTGACGTATAACCTTTTACTTAAGTACCCTTGAAATACTTGTTCAAACTAATAATGATTAGTAAATAATAATCATAAAGAATTCCCACATCGTCTCATACATCAACTTGACTCCATGATAAGTCGTTTAAAGCTCTTATATTACGGACGCCAGACAACAGAGGAATTACAAATATACTACTTAAGCATATATATTTAACACCCGGACACAGAACAAATACAAATATCATCATATAAATATTTGCTATGGGTGGGAATCGTACCCACGACCCTTGGCGCACAAGATAGGATCACTACTATCTGCGCCATTGGGCCCGTCGGCTTAGGTTAGGATATTATCCGTCTCAGAACAGTTTTATTATTTTTTTTATAAATATTATTAATGGACTGCAATGTTGATACAGACACGTGTAGCTTTGTTGAGTGCTATTAAGTAGTCGCATTTAATTTATGTTATAGATAATTAAAAGTCAAGTTGCTACAACACCAAAATGAAATGCTCCATATTGTAAAAATCGAATTTATGAATTTGCATTCGCTTGTCACTGCGGCATCAATAAAAACAGGATAAAAAAATTAAACAGTAGAGCTCGTTGACAGCAGCAATGTTACTTTTATATACAAATTCATTTAAATAAAACGCGATATTAAACCAAGTTTTATTTGAATAACTTGAACTATTTGAATAAATCATGTGATTATTTTAAAACTAATAAAACATGACTAAAAACTGAAGAGATGAATAGTATATAACAGTGATACCCAGTTAGTTATGCAGTTCGGGTGATTTGAGCCAGGAATCTCTCAGGGGATTTAAAATCCCGGACCACGTTCCCTGCGGCCTGGACTTGATCAGGGATTGATCGACTAAACTCTCAGCTGAATGCTTTGCAAATTTAACGTAATATAATACAGTATCTGGTGACATCTCATCACAATAAATATTTTTTACATTATGAAGATACTGTTTGTGTGCGGTGATGTTTTATATCTTAGTACCATTTACGCATTTACTTTTAAATTAAATAATAATAATAAATAATATAATAAATAATATAATAAATTCACACTACATCACATACATTGAACTGACTCTGTGATAAATCGATTAAAGCATTTGTGCCTCGGATTTAGAAGCGGTATCATAAATGTAATACTTAAATATGCATATTAAACACCTAGATACAGAACAAACATAAATATCTACACATAAATATTTTTCCTGGATGGGAATCGAACCCGCGACTTCTGGCGCACAATATAGGTTCAACTATTGACATTCCCGCCTGCCTAATGTAATTATATCATAAACTTTGTAAGATTTTAAATATTTAAACGATTTTTATTAATTATTATTGCTATGAATTTATCTCAGGAATAATTTGATTTTGCAGAAAAAATTCTTGCGTCAGTCAGGTATTTGTCGAAGTTTATAATATTGCGTTAGACGCTGCATCAAGTCTTAGGATTTCAAAGCTTATGATAAGTGTACTTTTCATTACTACGATACGTCTAAGATTTATATTGTCATATATATATTTAACATTTTAACACTAAAATAAAGTGACCATACTCGGGACGCAACGTGTTAATAAGAAAAATAAAAGGTCCTAAAATTGTGCCTAGTGGAACGCTTTCTGTGAACAATAATCCTCATACTGTTAAAATTTTGTTCAGACTTTATTTTTTATATACAACCTTTACTAATGATATCATAAAAATATCCTTTGTTGCTTCATAAAGGGCATAAAGGTCAAGGTGGAATTCAGGCTGAATTCTGTGCGCGCCGAACAACAGTAACGATCGCTTAATCCGCGGGATCTCGACATAATCTGCTGAGACGAGGACCAATCGAATATAGATGATAAACCAGGAATTTGCTGTGAAACTTGGAAGTGGAACAATACAGGCAGATTAATGGCAAACTGTAATAAATAATGACACAAATGTACCAAGTTAAGGTTTGTCGATCTGTTAGATTTTTGTCTGTATAAATCATAATCAGGTAAACTTTTCTTGTGTGAAAGGTGAATGAAGTACCCGGGCTGGTAGATGGCGGTTTCTTTATAACATAATCACTAAAACGATTAGGACAAATTAAAGTAATATAACTGCTATAGGGAGAGAACGTCTGGATTATTTGGACCTAGTAATGAAAATATTGAATAAGATAGAACTTTTAAGAAAGGATGCAAATAATTGTAAAAATATCTTATATATAATTACGGTCAGTCATATATTTATATTTCGTATATCTTGTTACTGTTTACTAAAGACTAAAAAAAATTTTTATTAAAGTATTAAGATCTAGCGAGATATTAAACAATCATTTATAATATTAGTTTTGCCACCACACCTGCCCAGTGTGGTTTTGGGTATTACGCAGGGACATTATGCAGCTGCTATATATGATATATGTATATTGGTATATTACACATTATTGTTAAATATTTGTCTGGGCGCTTTGTTAAAAAACAATAGCATTTAAATTATCAAACTTACCAGCACAAATACCCAATATTATATTGTAACAATCCGATTATTGGGTACATAAGCGATGATTCCCATTACACGCGCAACAAGGATTAACCTGTGAACGCGGGAGCCATTCATTCCCTTTCAACACTTACATATTAAACTTAAGATTAATAAACAAAACTTAAAATTAGACAGGAGAAAAAAATAAACCGACGATAAAAGATTAACTGACAGCTTAGCCATAGACAATTTTTAGCAACTGTTTCAAAATATTACATTCTACGTTTGGTTAATATTTATGAATATTTCCTGATTGACAAATATAATTATTGCCATTAAAAGATAAGGATTTAATGTGTCAAATCTTAATTTTTCTATGTAGTACCGGCAGAGTAGAATAGTACCTCTCACTGTACCAGGTGTCATAGGAGGGTCGCCTCTAAGTACCAGAACCGACAGATTCTAGTACTTAGTCGCCAGGCGTTATATCCATCCGTAACAATGTGATCCAAATGTATAAGGCTAAGATTGGAAGCAGCTCTACGATTGCCAACACGCTTGTCCAGCGCGACAGTTATACCCAAAATTTCTGTTTTCTTTAAAAAGAGCAATGTCCAATAGCTGATATGAGGAATGTATCAATTTTTTTTTATCATTGTATATTTAAGTGAAAAATCTAGCGACGAAATACTTAAAATACTAAATAAAGTTATTAAATTTTAAATAAGAACAACACATGTTATAAATTGATGACAAGTAATTATTATTTCATTGTAAATAAGTATTTATGTGTGTATGTATTTATTTTTAAAGTAGTATTTCCTTCTATACCAGCTGTCGTAAGACGAAACCGACCTATGGCCAATAGATCCGGAAATAGCACAGTTCAAATTCAACAGGGTAGGAATGGGCAGTAGCATCCCCTTTGTAAAACTACTCTGTGTGATTACCACCACGCCATCCCAGTGTCCAATAGGCTATTTTCATCTATCAACAAAAAAATATAACATTATGTTACTTGAATAAATAATAACGTGAGGAATTGAAAAAAAATGTCGTTATTCCATAAAAACCTAAGATTAATTTTATATTTCAAAATTAAAATCCGAGTTTTATTATCTGTAAGTCACGTGACCGAAAACACCGTCCACCATGTTTTTTTCCAGAATGACGTCACAAGCACTAAAATATCTAAATGTAAACAACTGACTGTGTTCCTTAATTTTTTACTTTTTTTGTGTATAATTCCTTTTATTTTAGAGATTTTGTATTTTATTACGCTACTTTTGCATAATTAAACATGGACGTCGGATTTGTAAAAGCCGAAAGTACTAATTTACCGAAGATAGATGCGGTAATGATTACAAACTTCTTTGCGTGTAATACAGATTTCTTTTCTGCCGAATGCAGAAATATAAAAACAGCTATGTAAGTAAATCTTTCTATTACTTTATCACAACAATATCATTTGTGTGATTCATAGGTGTAATTCAATGAAATTTTCTTATTTTGAGGTTAACAACATCGTTCGGAATAGTAATAAATAACTTTTCTGGAGTCTTCAATGTCGAATTCTTACAATTTAACGCAACACACCAACGATACGGGTTATAGAAACTCATCTTTTTATATAAATAAAAACAACTCAACAAAGCCGGCAAACTCAATATCGTGTCAATGACAAATGTCAATTTGAGGTTACAATATTTTAGTACTATTGACGTCACCAAAATGGCGGATGGTATTTTGGCGCGTATATTTTACGACAAATTTTTAATATTTTTTTTTCGGCATAAATCGGTCATATTTTGCTGAAATAAAAATTATAATGAATTATCAGATATATACGAACATTTAAAAAAAAAATGAAGAAATTGGAGAATAGCCTATTATGGGCCATCCTCTTTGTTGAGGAGACCTAAGACAAATAGTCGACTTTTTACGGCTGATAAAATGAGATAAGTATTTTGTTATATTGTGAGTGTAAACTACAAATTAATTTCTTATCTTGTTACGTTATAAAATTTAGTCTTAAGCCCAAACTGTATGTACTTGAATTTATGCGTCCATTATGCTTCACACGTCAGAGAGAACAGTTTATTGTTGTCTATAGCCGCGCTAAAAGCGAAACCCACTTTTTCTCATCAAAGAGAGTTTTCTACAGCCCGTAAGGGTGGTATAAATATTAACCATTCTCCGCTCACCCATTATGATTGTAGCTCAGACTGGATAGCTAAAAGCACAACACAAAGGGTGTCAGAGTAATTCCAAACGGCAAACACGTCACATGTGAGATTAGTTTACTTTTTGCATTTGCTATATCTTGTGATAAAGCATTTTATTTTTTTGTGGCATAATTTACTGTAGAATTACCAGTATATGATGAAGAGTTGTAAATCAAATTATTGGGAAACGGAAATGTGGTTATTTGAGTTTCTTCTTAAAACACAACGTTTAATGACGTTTTACAACTTTTTGTAAATTTATTAAAAACAAATAAAAACGATCCAGCTATAACACTTTTTTTGTCTTAATTTTAGGTTAAATTCAAATGATATGCTTTGAATGTAAATCCATCGTATTGTAAAGAATATTATTAACAAATTCTGATGCCAAATACCATAATCCCAATATCTTGTACGACGTATATTACATTCACATTAGTTGTTATAATCAAGCTTTATACATATATCATCATCATAACAGCCACTTGTAGTTCACTGCTGGACATAGGGCTCCCCAAAAATCAGGGACATTTTGCCCATAATTGCAGCGCTGGGCAAGCGTGGCAATAGCAGAGCGTAGCTTTCGCGACAAGGTTACGACGAGTTACACTGTTGGATGGATAATAATTATAATAAGTTTTTAACATATATATGCAAATATGTGTTTAAAAAAATACCCAGCATCTTTTACATTAACCTAAAAAGTTCTAAACTTCGAAATAAGTAGACAAACAAAGGCTAAAACATTTTAAATGCTCGTTTAACATCCAGACAAAATAATCACAAACAATCATCGCATATGTAAATGTTAGTCCTGGGTTGGGATCTAACCTACAACCTGCGGTCTAAAAGAAAGAGACACTACAGGATGCATAAAAAACATAATAGTAAGTAATTATCATACGAGCCGTTAGAATTTCACTGCTGGACATAGGCCTTTACAAGAACGGAGGTTTTTTACCCATAATTTCCGCGCTGGGCAAGCGTGTTGCCAATCGCAGCGCGCAGCTTTTGCGACAAGGATGCTGCTGCCGATCCCCGACCGGCATTTGAGCGGCACTATTTCGAATATATTAATCCGTCGGTTCCGGTACTTTAGTCGCCTCTAACGACACCTGGTGTAGTGGGAGGTACTATTCTACTCTGCCGGTACCTCATGGCAATAGTAAGTAATGGGAGCTGCCAAAACGAAAGTTGTGTTAGGCAGTACTGCTTTTCTATAGCATAATAAGAATTGACTATTTCGAAATCACATGTCTACACCTACAGCAATTAGATTTTAATAGTAATATAAAGTTGTTAAAACGAATATTCCAGACAATTGCTAACGTCATCAACTGTTACAGCAGCTGAAATTGTAATAGCAAGTGAGAAAGCTCTTTACAGCACAGTTTTAGAAATTTCGTTAATCTATCCGCCATTACAATTTAGGGGAATGGCGCCGCCATTCTACAGAGGTGCCTAAAAGCACTTTTGAAGAGCGCTTTAATAATTCCTCACGTTAAAACACAGATGTGGTGCTACGGTGATTTTTTGTTATGATCTAATTAAATAAATTACGTGACACTATGAGGAGGTTGATTTTAATTCCCATTAATTATTATTATCAATTACAATAAAGATGGAAAAAATTACTATCTTATATAATGGGTATTAGTTTATATATAACTCAGCATTTTCTTATGCATGATGCAATTACTTTGGTAATGTGCCACACTAAAAATATTAGAGACAATTAAGTATATTCTACTTCGGGCATCAAAGCAAGAAATATTGGACAAAGTCTGATGACTAAGCTGAAGAGAAAAAATCGAAACTTAGCGTCAACCAAGACCGTGGTATAGGAAGAAATCGATCGATCGAGATTCTATGGAGAGTTATACGCTTCTGTTTTTAAGTCTGTTAGCAGTTCGGCAAAAGACCCAAGAACCAAGTTAATCAGACAATACTCCCAGGATATCCCGGAAATAGCCTGAGCGAGATTAGAAAGGCCTCTTTAGCTTAGTCATCAGACTTTGTCCAATAGACATACTCCTTGCGCACACTTTGGTGTTATATTTTCAGTATTGAAAAGATATCGTGTTGCAGAGATTTTGAATTATGCTATTTAGCCGTCTATATGACTTCGCGTCACTCGAACACTGAGGTTTTATCGAGCGTCATTCGGCCATGAGGTTGAGAGTGTGTTTGGAGAGTTTTTGAGGTCTATTTGAATGGCAGGGTCCAATGAACTTAGAACCCACCTTCCGAGTACGAGCCTGTCGTTAATTTCGTCCACCGACGTTAATTTACTCATAACAAAATAATAAAAGTCGTTGTTAGTTTATAGTTACTCTTTGCTTGAGTAATAAGTCTGTGAAACATGAACAGTAAAAATGCTTTGACTAACTAATAATAACATTCATATTCGTAAAATATAAAGCAAGTTATAAAATGATGGCTTAAACATACAAAAGTTATTTCATACATCACAAACAATAGTACATTATTTAAATTATATTAATGTATTGAAAATACTTGCCAATCTAATTTGTTTTCTTTAATCCAAATTATTTGTAGCTTTTTAATGATTTATCTGCTGTTAGGATCTGTCGGTATTATTCTGCTTATCTCTATACGTAATAGCTAAACGAAACAGTTTAAAGAGAACTTCCTTTAAAAATGTAAAGACACAATAGCTATGCGAATTTTCGTTTAAATTTAATTAACGTAAGGCTGAGTAGGCACAATAATACTGCAGTAGTAATTCTGCCGACTGAAATACTCTGTGGCGACACCTAGGGAGCACTGCATTTAGATAATTGCAGGATAGCAACAGAACTTTGTTCGTAGAGCTTTGTAGTGGCGGCCGTCTCTTTGAAGCGGGTAATGATGCTCGCGCGCTTAGGACTGTTCACACGCACCGCATTCGATACAGTCTTTTTTTTAATGAAAAGTAGTACATAGTTTAATGAACTATTATAATATAGTCTCTCGTCTCTTTGCAAATAAAAATTAACAATAAATTTATTGATGGTTCAAATGGATGGTAGAAATGTTTATTCGTAAATAGTTCCCAAAAATGAAGTAATTGTAATATAATGATCATTGTTTAATAAAATCTGTTGAATGGTGCTTCTACATTAAACAATTCTGTGGACTCGATTGATTATATATCGTCTGATGTTTTATATAAAGCATACTGTGTTTAAAATTTATCTTTTGGTTTCCATGTTTGGTATGATAACATAAAAAGTAATAGTCGCTAAGAAAAAAAAAGCTGCGTCCTGATTTAATAACGGTTTTTTATTGGTTTTCTAATTAAAATGTCGTTCCAACGTCCGTACGTAGTCGCATTGACTTAAAAACAGTTTATTTATTTGTTTTTTTGCATTAGTGTTGGTATTAGATTTAAAAATAGATTGATAATGGCAAAGCGATGATTAAAATGTCGAAACTACCTTTGGCACCATTCCAAAAAATGATGATCGAACCCAAAGCGTGCTCGAAGAAAAACGAAATAAATATCTCTGTTAACTAACGCGTAGCAAATACTGCACGATGTGCACGAGTCGTTACAGCATTGTCCGAAGCGGGTGCGGTTGACGATGCCGCGTGATTTGATGAAGCTTTCATTAAAATAATGATCGTACGGTTTCACACTTCTGATTTTACTTTGATATTCCACGCGTGAACGTTCTCACTGTGTGCCGTTTCATTATTTCGCATGCAAGGAATTTAAATGATCAGTCTTCTATTTTTTATGACATTTGTCATAAATGAATTTACTTAAAATCTCATACGTCGGCATCTAACGACAGACGAAACCCAAAAATAGTACTTAAAAAACATTTAACATTTAAATCAGAACTAAAACGAATGTTCAATACATAAATGTTCATCCTGGGAAGAGGTTGAACCCACGGCCAACAAGATCAGGGAATTACCGAATGTGCCATTGGGTTCGTCTATTTCATCGTATTATAGTTTCTAAGGTTCGTTACTTACTCTAGCTAGATGTTGACCTCTTACAAAGGTCATCTGCATTGGAATCTCACTTTCACCAATTTCCACCGCCAAACAGCTGTGTTCTGCTATCTTTTGCTTGAAAGGGTGAGACATCTAGTGAAATTACTAGGTAGCGTCACGTAATATCTTGAAGTCACAAGGTTGGCAACGCGTTAGTAATATATATCCTCGTGATGCGAGCGAGCGTCTATAAGCAGCGTTGAAGCTTACTATCAAGTGAATCGAATGTTTTTTTTATTGACTTAAGACATATAAAGAATATATCAGAAAAGAATCACGACAATCTCAGATGTAACATAGATGTGTATATACACCACCATGATGAAATTTTCATGGTTACGACGTAGCTTTTTTGGATGAACCCTTATATGAGGATTTAAGGATTGATAACCAAAAGTTTTTCTTTCAGGTTTCTGCCAATCGGGTTGCGTAATGGACCTGCAGTAAACTTAGTTTAAGGACTCGTCTGGTGCTAGCAGATTAGTTTAAAGTAAGTCTAATTTAATTAGTTAATTCAATTATAAAATAGATATGTTAGATAACTTTAATATTCCTTCATAGAAATCTGCATTACTTAAATATAACTATGCATATAGTCACTTCCTTATTGCAAATACTAATGTTATTATTATTATTTTATTGACGATTTCATAATGCTTGTAGTTGGCCCACTTAAATGAAGTGTATTTGAATTTAATCCGTATTAGTTAGCCTGGTTTAGTTTTATATATTTTTTTACAATTCAAAAATATTTTTTGCTTAGATTAGTATAATAATACTTGTTAAAGGTCACCAGTTACCACGAGCAAATATTGTCTGCCTTATTTATTTATTGATCTGTTCATGAACAAAGTAGCCGTAGACCGACCATTGTTAATGCAAGTAAGCGACATTTCTGCCCATAATTGCTGCTCTGGGCGGGCTTGGTTGCGAATGTAGTGTTGCTAGGCGACGGGAATAATACATCCCCTTCCTGCGCATTGTTTCGGTGGTTTCGGGTGGATTAACCGCCCAGATGTAGGTTCCGGTACCTCTTGTGTCTGGCGCTGAGTACGTACTATTCTACTCTACCAATAAACCATGTCACTATGTTATGGTAACAAAAAAATGTGAAGCTACTTGCTTGTTTGTGGTGGGAAATAAATAAATACCTATTATATTTCTTATATTTCACATAAACCTTTACCTCACCTATACATATACTTCGCGGTATAGTACTTGAGCGTATTACAGCTAACAAAAAGCATTTTTTTTCTTTATATAAAAATTGGTTACGTTGTTTCTCCGGAATGAATTTCTAAATGTGAGATCGGATATCACAATATATATATATATATATATAGACCAGCTGAGAAGACTCTGTACCGCTGTCGTAAAAGGCGACTGAGGTATTTGAACTGACAGATAGCGGTATGTCTATCCGAAAATCGTAGCTTAATACTACAGCGTGGAAATAAGCAACAGCATTCTCCTCAAAGTTACGCTTTGCGCTTTCCACCACGCCTGCCCAGCGCGGTAATTAAGAGCATCAACAATGACATATTGATTCTACCAAAACAAATAGTTTTAAATCATCGTTATTTCATATTCCAATCGAGGGAATTTGCTCTAAATTTCGGACCTTGCATGCAGGTTATGACGTAGAGATTCGTTTTAATGAATTCGGATCAGTGTTCGTTACTGTTAATGATCGAGCTTCAAGCCGGAACACACAATAATGTTAAACTGTAAAATATGTTTCACAATAATGATAAACCACCAGAGCGCATTTTCATGTTGAACACAATATAACTGGGGTTTGTTTATATTTAAATATAATTAAATTATGTAAGTATAATTCAGTTCTGTTTTTCCATTATAAAAAATGAGAGGGATATAATTTTTTTTATCATAATTAAAGCAAGTCTTATTATCCATTTCACAATATTTTATGTTATTATTCTGTAGCTACAGAAAATCTGCAATGTTATTATTTTATTCCAGGTCGACAAACAAGCATACAAAGATACATAGTAAGCGTCACTGCAGCCTATAGACGCTCGTAATATCACAAGGATGTCACTAGTGCTTTGCCAACCTTGTGATTTGAAGGTATTATGTCACAATAACATTACCCAGTAATTTCACTGCCTCTCTCACCCTTCATACTGGAACACAACAATGCGTACACTATTATTTGGCGGTAAAAATAGCTTAATAGTGAGTTAGTTAGTTAGAGGTACTAATGGCAAGCGGCCTTTGTATGCGGTCTACCTCAACGTCCCATCAGCCATTGGAAGTCCACTGCTGGACATAGGCCTCTATAAGAACCAGAACCCATAAATGGTGGTATATCCATCCGATACAGTGCAGCTCATGTGCACAGGGCGTGGATGGGCAGTAGCATCCTCGTCACGAATGCTGCGAACTACGATTATCAACACGCTTGCCCAGCGCGACAATTATGGGCAAAATTCTCCCTTTCTTGGGGAGGCCGATGTCCGGCAGTGGATATCCATTACAGCAATTGGAAGTCCACTGATGAATACCTTATGCGAAAACTCACACTGTGCGTTATAGAAACATTAATTATGAGATTAGTTTACAAAACAAAACCAAAAGGATGGAGGACCTAGTTGAAGTGACAATGGGCTATTGTACGCAGAAACGAAGGCCCGTAAGTTTATGGAATGGAGTTTATGGAACTTTCACAAACTAGTTGGATAGGTGTAAATAAAAATCAAATATATACAATACATTGTAAACTTATACATTATTTAAAGGTGGTACTAGAAAAGAATGGTATACAGTAAATATTCAGATCAGAAATAGATATCTAACTAAGATCACCTGCACAGGTATTTTTACCTATTTTTACCGCCAAATAGCAGTACTCAAATTGCTTTACTCCGGTATAATAGTTAAAAAAGGCTGCAATTACTCCAATGCGTGACATAATTTATTTTGGTCAACAAGGCTTGTGATACTTACTACTTGTAATATGATCACAAGGAACGTATCCATGTTTTCCAGCCTAGTTCTAATAAAAAAAACACCAGTATATATCCTCATCCTCATTATAATACCCATGAAACATCCAATGCTGAACATCTGGTTTCTCGAGAAAAGGTTCGCTTCCCACTACTCTATTCGGGGTGGATATGCCGCCGTGGATGTATCTGATATTGTTGGTACTTCAGTCACCTCTTACGACACCTGGTACTGATGGAGGTATTATTTACACGGCCGATAGCTTGGAAAATATATAAATAAACATAGAAAGCCGTTAAGTTAAAGAAGTTAAGTTAGTCAAATTAAGTTTTAGCTAAACCGCAACTTTACATCGAGTAGGTGCAAATAAAAGTTTATTATTAAGCGGTTTAAGCCGCTTCGGCACTTTCCTGTCGAAAGCGAATACAGAAGAAAATACTGTTCTACAACGCTGTATGCTGTCGCGTTTAGTATATGTGTTTGACTAAACTTGGAACATTGAGAATGTTAAATGCTTTCAGTATCCGTTATACCTTCAAGGAACATATATAGGACTCTAATAACGTAGTGGCACAGTGTTTACCATGGACGTAATAGGCCTGAGGTTTGGTTTATATCTGTAGTAGCTATATACAATAGCATATATAAGTTCGGTATTCATAATAATAAATTTACACATATTTTCTTCTGCATCAGTTGTAAGGGAGGACTGAGCTATCGGTAGCTAGCGGTATATGCTTCCGAGAAACCTAAAATCAAATACAACAGTATAGGAATGTACAGCAGAATCAACATGACAAATCTAAGACCTACAATCTGCGTGGCAATCGCACACCTGCCCAGCGCAGCGCAGCGCAAAAAATATTGTAATATTTTACTGTTTTATTTATTTTTGTTCACGTTGCCGTGTGGTACCGGCAGAGTTGAAAAGTACCTCCCCAAGTACCAGTATAAGAGGTTATAAAGGTACCAGAACCGTCAGATGGTGGTATATACATCTGAAGCAGCGTAGCTCGAATGCAACAGGGCGGGGATGGGCAGCAGCATCCCTTTCGCGAAGCTGTGTTCTGCGATTACCTTTTATGTTTTTATTGCAAAATTCATTAGCAAGTTTTTTGTTTAAATGTCTTATTATCAACTCATTAAAACATTTTTATGGTAACAGATTCAGACGCACATTACTAAAAACTGTGAAACTATATGTATATTTGCTAGCATTTCATCTACCGGTGACGAGGTACCAACACCGTACAAAGCTTGTACCTCCTACCGTGAACAATTGAGACGAAATTGGGACCATCTATCGAAAGCGCCGTAGCGGCTTAAGCCGGCTTTTATTTGTACCTACTCGGTGTAAGGTTGCGGTTTTGCTAGAACTTAATTTACCTTACTTTACTTCTTTGTACGGTTTTTTATTCATACTCGTATCGTACATAAGCCCAACTATTGGCAGAGTAAAGTGGTACCTCCACCTGGACCAGGTGCCGTGAGAGGTGAATGAGGTACCAAAAACATTAGCTATATCCACGTACGAGTATGTCTTTCATATAATATTCACCCCAAACAGAATTGCTGTACTGGGCAGGCGTGCTGGCAATCGCAGATCGTAGGTCGTACATTTGCGACATTGATTATGCTGCCCATCTCTATACTGTTGTATTTGATTTAAGATTTTCTCGGAAGCGTATATTGCTAGCTACCGCTATTGGTAGCTAGCTTGAGCTATCTCAATTCTCCCATACTACACCTGATGCACAAGAAAATACTTTTTTAAAACGCTGGTACACTATTGCTTTAAGTACGAGTATATGAGTTTGACAAAATTTTGAACATTGTGAATGTTAAATGCTTTCAGTATCCGTTTTACCTATAAGGAACATATGCGACTCTAATAACAAAGTGGCACAGTTACTGTGGACGTAACAATCCTGAGGTTTCGTATAGTTCTGTACACCAGGAGAGATATACTGTAAGCATTTAACTAACTCAAAACAAGATCACTTGTAAAAATATGATATTCACTTATAACATTAATTAAAAATTTTTAGTTCATTTAACTTCCTTGTTTACTTGCAGCGCTACCAGCTATATAGTACCAACAATAGTATATACAAGTTCGGTATTCATAATAATACATTTCCACATAGATAAAATAAGTAAGATCCGAGATAAGTCGCTTAAAGACAGAGGAATCACATATATACTACTTAAACAAGACAGAAAATAAACAAAATTGTTATCATGTAAATGTTTGTCCTGGGTGGGGATTGAACCCACGACTTGTGGCGCTCAAGAAAAAAATACTGCCGAATGCACCATCGGGCCTGTCATCTCAGGTACACTGAGTGGGAGCTATTAACCGTTTGCAGTGTACTTATGTGAGATCAAGCATTTGACAGCAATATTGGAACTATATTTAGATACTCGACAGAAGTGGCTAGCTGTCATTGAGCTCTGCTGAATTTTAAACGTAAAAAATAAATAAAAACGAGATCGGGTCCAACACCCGCCAACCGATCGGGCTATTTCTCCATTGGCTCGGAAAACGTGCGCGGTGTTCCATTTACAGGAACGATTCGACCGTATCCCTCACTGATGTAGTCTGTTGTATTTAAGGAAAGAAATGTAGTATATATGTGTATGTGTATAACTTTGTATAGTCAAGCGTTCGTAAACGTAGCATTTGCTAGCGATTGTTTAAAATATCAACGTTCTAAGTTAAAGTTATTCGCATTTGTGATTTATCTCAAATCTTCTCGAATCAAATCAAAACTTAACTTTTTTAGACGCTTTCATAGTATACAATATATTTAAATTAAAATAAGATGATAAAAATTCATGCATTTTAAAAGCTATTGCTATTTTTAGATAAATTAATTTTTATTTATGGACAGACGCAACGTTATACAGTTCTATTTCTATAAACTTGTATTGAAATTCCTTAATTTTGATTAAAATAATCTTAATAGAAATTTTTTTAATAAAATTAATTTTAATAGAAATTTTTAATTTTTATCAATTTTAACTAAATGTTACATGACATAAAAGTCAATCTTAAAAACGATGAATTAGACGTTGAACAAAACATTAAATTGAAATATATATATGCTACGAAATATAGCTGTTGCCCGTGACTTACTAGTGTGAAAATTGTGTTATATTCTCTGGAAAACACAAATATTTACCACAAAGAACAGATCTCTTTGTAAGTGAATTAATAATAAGCTACAATGCCAGTATGGCCAAAAATAATGTTTTTAAATTTACACCTACATTTAAAGATTCTTCAAGGCTAGCTCAACATGCTGTTAAGAGCGTAAAATGTAAAACAAAAATATGTTTTAAACAACGTAAAATATAACTATAATAGAAAGTCGTAACTATTCTAAATTAACCGTTTATTTACTCGGGCTTGATATATTATTTTATCTATTGACTGCTATATGTTTTCTCTTTTAAACAGATTAGCCGGTTTTTTTACATTTTTCTAATTTAATTACATACATATAAAATAGGAGTGCATATCAGCTCTTACTACCTCTTTCTCTCGTTCAGTTAAGTGCAGTCAGTGGACGGTAAGTTAAAGTATATGTAACCCTAGATTACGCCTAAATGATATTGATCTCCTCGCACATTACTCGGTTTACTCTTAGTAATATTTAATATTCTTTCAATTTTTGACGCTTATCTCTTATAAACATCATTTGCCTTTAAACCTCTTATCGTTTCTTCCGCAACTACTAAGGCTTCTCTACAATTGCTAGTTTCGAAATTAATTGGAATGCTTATACAATATACCCATGATGCATGATAAAGCACCAAAAACTATTATTCAGCGCCTATTTTATGATACATAATAAATAATGCAATTAAGAGAATAAAAAATTTAATTTATAGATGACTACTCCAATAATGGACTTGTTTGCAGTATCCTACCATGTAATACCTAATCATCTCGCTTTAATTAGTTCCATATCATTACACTTACCACAAAGATAATAAATAACATGCTGTTTTTCTTAGCTAGGACATTCCGAAAACAACAAAAAATTTATTTCTGTTGGACTTCACACAGTTCCGTCCCCACAAAAAGAAATGATGTGCACCATATTTTAAAATTACATCAATATATTAGGAAGTCTGTATATCTTATAGACGCTCATTGGAAACTTAACTTTTTTAGACGCTTTCACAGTATACAAACGTATGGAAGTTTTTGCATTCTCAGGGTCTCGGAAAGTCTTTAAACCCTACCGATTCTTACTCTGTTATTTCCTCTAACGAGCTTAATAAACACTTCTCTTTAACTACCACACTAGATCCCGTTGTAAAATTGTCAACTATAACTTTAATCACTTCCTTGCCACGTCCGACAGCTAATGTATTCAATTTTTCTCCTATAACCTTAGATGAGACTTTTAAAACTATTTCAGCTCAAATCCAATGCTGTTGGCTATGAGGATGTGAGTCGCCGCATGGTCTTTCTCTTACTTAACTTTATTGTACCACCATTGACCCACTTTATCAATTTCTCTCTACAACATGGCTCGTTTCCCAGTATATGGCGCAAAGCCTATGTTATCCCGGTTCCTAAAACACCTAACCCTACTTCTTCCTGTCAATTTCGTCCCATCTCTATTTTGCCATATCTCCCTAAAATTATCGAGGCAGCTGTGCACAAACAGCTCTTTAGCCATGTCTTACAAAACGCCCTTTTAAGTCCCTTTCAATCCGGTTTTCGTACAGGACATAGTACTACAACAGCTCTACTAAATGTCTTGGATGATGTAAGAGTTAGAATGGAATACTCCCGCCTCTTAATTCTGATCGATTTCTCCAACGCCTTTAACTCTATCAACCACGAAGTTCTCCTCTCTATTCTCTCTTACGTCGGGGTCTCTGATTCTGTTCGGGAATGGTTCGCATCCTACCTTCGAGAACGCCAGCAAGCGGTGCGCCTGGGAGATGATTTGTCCCAGTGGGTGACAGTTGATGCTGGTGTGCCGCAAGGTGGCATTCTCTCTCCGTTATTATTTTCCCTTTTCATAAACCTTGTCACCAAATCTATTGGCTGCTCTTATCATCTATACGCTGATGACCTTCAACTATACACCCAGGTAGAGTGCAATGACCTGGACAATGCCATTGCTCGGATTAATGCTGATTTGACCAACATCACAAACTGGTCACAAAAGTTTGGTGTCTTTGTGAACCCGTCTAAGACTCAAGCCATTATCTTGGGCAGCAAACGGCAATTGTCCAGTTTAAAAAATGTACCTGTAATTATTTTTAATAACGTGGTAGTGCTCTACAGCACATGCGTTAAGAATCTTGGCCTATTTATCGACTCTTCCTCAACCTGGGATACACATGTTAATGAAATCAGCAGTAAGGTTACTGGAACGCTTCGTGCTCTCTATCGATTAAAATATTTTCTTCCTACTAAAACCAAAACCCTTCTTATTCAGTCCTTGGTTTTACCCATAATTGACTATGGTGACGTGTGCTGCACTAATATCTCTCAAGAACTCCTTAATAAATTGGATCGTCTATTAAACAACTGTCTTCGTTTCATTTTCGGTTTGCGTAAATACGATCATATTTCCCATTACCGTTCTCTTCTCGGCTGGCTTCCCGATTCGAGAACGTCGCAAAATTCGAGTTCTAACCACACTATTTTCAATACTTTTTGATCCGTACGCACCAATTTACTTAAAGGACAGATTCCAATTCCTATCTTCCTCTCACGAACGTAATCTCCGTTCTTCTAATATTTTTTCGCTCTTAACTCCTTCTCATCACTCTAGTTTTTTGACAAACTCTCTTACAGTGACAGCTATACGACTCTGGAACGAGCTTCCGTTGAATATTAAGCAATGCCCAAACAAATTTATCCTGAAACGCTGTCTCCGTACTTTATTTACTGATGCTGCTTCTCTAACTTTATAACCCTATTTCTGATGTATATATATCATATGCATTTATTGCGTTTATTTATACAAATATGTATGCCACGTTTATTTATTTTGTATATATAATTTGCCTGCACCACTATATATATATTTTATTCAGTTTTGTGTAATGGTTGACTGGGAGATAATGCCATCTGGCATTAAGACCGCCATTTGTACATTTTGTAACATTTTGTGCAATAAAGTTAAATAAATAAAAATATATTCAATTAGAGAAACGCAAAAAAATTTTTGGTTTAGGTTGTTTTAAATACACCCTACTTTTATTTTACGGGTTTTGACAACATTTAATGGTAAATGTTTATTATAAAGTATTGCGGCTATAATTTGGGATCAAACTGTAAACAATAAGCAAAAATTTATTACACGAAAATTTTAAATGAAAATCGAAGCAGTTTTCGCATTCTTGTTTCCGGTTTCAAGGGTGAGAGGGTGAGAATTATTGAGTTATGTGTGTGTGTGTCTTCAAATGACTTGGTGTGACACGCTAGTGATATCCAAGTGATAATTCGAACGTGTATAGGCTGCTGTAGCGCTTACTAACACGCGGAGTAGACTTTATTATATAAAACAGGAACTATTAAGACTACGTAAACAGCATGCGTAGATTATTTAAATTTTTTAAATATATAATGAAAAGATACGAGTTGTTTCCGATTATATTACATATATTGGTGTCTTAAAACCATTTCAAATAGTTTTGTTTAAGAAAATTGTTTGCTGTACCTACCTACCTTGTATCTTTTTCATCGATAGTTAGTTGTGCTAGTACTACATTTTGAATTAAAAGGATCTTAGCCACAAACTTTGTGATATCCTCGTGATGCAGTAAGCATCGGGAGATAATTGTGATAAAAACTTCTATAATTAAGCACAATAAGTTTTTGCAGATAACCATAGCATGATAAATTCAGTGACCCATTTATAGATCACTACGAGTGTACAGTTTCACACTTCCCGGTAAACGTTCGGATTTATGACGTCATTATTCCGGCGTGAACATTGTTTTGTTTCAAAACATTGATATTCAATTGTATTGGTGTAAATCGTTATCTAATTTTGCAATATTATTTTGAACGTATTGTCTATCTTATCGATTGTTTTATGAAAAAATATTTTTTGATATTGTGCTTGATATGTTTAAACTCAGTGTTATTGTAATTTTGGCACAAAATAATTTTCGTTACGTTCTAAACGTCTGAACGCGAGTTGATTTGGTATTTAAATTTTTCATTTGTTGCATAATACTTGAAATCGATAAATTACAGTATTATTTTAACGGTCGCGCAAGACACGTCTGTTATAAATTATAACAGACATAGACATAGACAGACAATAAGTCAATGGGAATTTCTGGTGAAGTGGTCAGGAATAAAATTTCGATGGTTTCGATTTAAGAAATATAATATTAATACTTTTTTTATTGTGCACACAAAGGAAGTCTTTCAGTTAGCTATAAAATTATGTTTTTTTAAACTATTATTTGATAATACGCACAGAAAATAAGGTCCGCTTATGGCACGTGACCGCAGCCTATAGAAGCTCGTGTCATCACAATGATATCACTAGAATGTCACAAACCTTGTGAACTGAAGCAGCCATTTTACATTTATCCATTCATTTTATTGCCTTATCTCATTCTTCAAACCGAAACATAGCAATGCATACACTGCTATTTCGCGGTAGAAATAGGTGAGGGTGAGGTACAAAAGCAAATGACCTCTGTAAAAGTAGTTCCTCTAGTTTAAACAAAATATGAAATGATAGACAAATAATATACATAAATAACCTAGATGCCGACTGCAGCGCTATCTTCCAGGTTGATATGTGAATCGTTCAGGTTTATAAATCATCTAGGCCCCCATTTGAATGCATTCACAAAAATAAATTTAAATCGACGCACTTATTTAGTTGCAGTATAGATAACTAGATACTGAATGCAACGACATCTACCGGGCTCATTAGTAAATTTAAACTATCTAGGGGGCCACCCAAACGCATACAAAATAATATATCCAAATCGGTACAGCCGTTTAGAAGTTCAGTAACATACACGCGTAAGTGGTAGAATTATATATTTAAATTTTTTTTTATTATACCAGATCAACATACAGTCCGCGTGATAATGAGCGTCACCACTGCCTATAGACGCTCGAAATATCACAAGGATTGATAGTCGATCTAGCTAGTTGTTAACCTTGTAATTTCTACAAATTATGTTATATTACCCAGTAATTTCACTGCCTATATCTTCGAACTAAAATACAGCAATGCAAGCACTGCTATTTCGCGATTGAAATAGGTGAGAGTAGATACATGTTTTGCACACATTCCGAATACAGATAACCTTTCAAATAATATCCGCAATCATTGAGGCGAGCACAAAGTCAATCAATTAGCAACAATGATTATTATCTGTGCTTATTACCATTGCAATAACACGTATCAATCGAGTGTAATGGAATCGATTTGATTATGTTAGCTCAGTGGATCGGAACACATTGCACACTGTTCCATTTACCGATGCAAATCAGTAGGCAGCGGTGTCACCTGGGTCTCGGGATGCGGTTTAATACAAGATTGGGCTTTTAAACTAATCACATTATTGGACTCGTCAGTGAAATTTTAACAAAGGGGAAAATCAAAATTTACACTATTAGGAATACTATAATACATAGGAAAATTGATAGGTTGACCAGTTTTGTTTTCATTTTAAATAAAACGACTGACGTTGTAAAAGTTTTCCTCTGCCCTGTGATTGGTCAACGCCATTATGCGTGGATCAATCAGAGAGCCCATTGAGAATGCGGTCGAGAATCGAGATTCGCAAGTGTGGGTATTCTTGTCTTGGCTGTCGAATTGTACGATTATGATTGCTGTAGATCTATCAATGTTTGCAAAACAAGTTGCTAATGATAGACTTGGAAGTACATACGCTGGCTAAATGAAGGAAATATCTGGTGCGAGCTACAATTAACCAGCGCAGTGTTTGAGAATATAAGTTAATGTGTAAAAAAAATACAATAAAAAGAAGTACGTGAGGAAAAGGGATATATGTGTATGTTGAATTAATTTAAACTGAACGTAGGAATATACATATTTCTTTTTGTCCTCCTCTTTGATAGATCTGTTGTCCCGTTTGCATTGATATTTATCCAAACCTTGCAGTATTGCAGGTCGAAATGTCACAAAAGATTATATTGCATTAGATAGCCTATCTCTTATTAAATATTATTGGCTATTTAACAAAAAATTGTAAATATTAAATCTCGGAACGGCACAGACTGTTCAAAGCCTAAGGTAGTTTTGAGATGTGAAAGGAAAATAGAGGTAAAGTCCAAAACCTATTGTAACGTACCGAAGAACCCAGTTAGTTAAAAGTGAAGATGGGAGACCATAACAAAGATTTAAGATACTTTAAGAAAATGCTCGCCATAACTGCGTGAATTCACAGTCTAGAAAGATTCTGTGCATTTTAGTCAACGACGCCATCAAAGTTTATAGCACTTGTACCCAGAATGTGCGCTACTCGTAGTGACGCAGTGGAGAGGCAGCAAGACCATAATTCACTTTATACGACTTGTATACGCACCACTAGATGAAGACTGCATTAACTAAAAACAAAATATTCACCACAATTAAAGAAACTTTTTTAACAAAATTCTAGTTCCTTTAGGAAGATATTACCAAGGAACATGTTTACAAAAATTTTTTCAAATAGGTATATAATAATAGACTCTAATGCGAGCATTTACGTCAATTTCCAAAGTGCTACATAATTTTGATTTATTGCAGTTTTCAGTTAGGAGTGCCATATATTTAAAGTAAAAAAACACTATAATTATTTTCGCGTAAAATAAATGAAGTGAACCCGAAACAAATATTCATAAGTTCAATATATGTATTTTTAGCTTGTTTGTATTAGTGCGGCAAACGAAATGTATGTATGAATAGTTTTCTTGTTTTACAGAAAATTAATGACATATAAAATTAATACTAGAAATAAGGTTATACTTATTTCTTGTATGTGTCTATTGCTAGGCTCCAAAAAATAAGTATTGTTTAGGAGTAATACTGTGGAAGATTCTATAATAAAGTCCCAATTAGAATTAGAAATATTCCTGAAAAAAATTTAAAGGCTTATTACTGCTTGATAGATTATATTAATGATGAAATAGCTTGAGATTCAATTGAATTAAGATAGCAGAGCAGAGCAAATAGCAGTTAAGCTGATACTATTTATACAACGGTTTGTTATCGCCGACGCCGGTGTGGGTTTCAATAATACCTACCATTAGGTGGTATTGGAACCCTTATCATTATTAGTTTTTCTAGCAGGTTATTTTTTAGTTCCTCGCGTAATAAACCTGCTATAAACTTGGTTATAGGACCCGTCTGTTTCCAACAGACTAGTATTAAAGTAGGACACTCAACGACTTATTTGTTTATATGACTTTTTTAACATTGGATGTCAGGGTCATCCGTCATTTGTGTAAAATTGTAATAAGGAAATCTATACTCATATGTTTTTTTGGTGGTTTAAACGAAATGAAAGCGCCTATTTAAAAAAAGGTATTTTGTTACTTTGACTTTGAGTTGAAAGTAGTAAGTGGGGGATACAGCTTTACATTGTAATATGCAGATGCTTTACCCATCTACAAAAGGAGTGATCGCATACGGACATGTAGTCTGTATGATAGCAAGCGTTACCGCAGCCTATAGAAGCTCGCAATATTACGAAGATATACGTAGTTTTATAATAAATGAGCAGAAATATTATCAGGTGTTCCATTTTAACGTACTTTAAGACCTTAGAAAATGACCCGTGTAACATAAGAACACGAATTACGAAAACAAGCAAAAGCTGGTTGTTAAATACTTTTTAAAGAAAATAACAAATAAAGTTTACCGAACTAGAACTATAACTACTGCGTATGTAGCACAGTTTGTGTTCCTAGATTTGTGAGCGCCGGCTGGATTATGGCGATGTTCAGTGATCGAATTCATGGGCACGCTCGCCGGGTCGAAACACGTTGCACATTGTTCTATTTACAGATGGAAATCCTGTGGCCGCACGTAGGATCACACTCTGAACGCGTCAGACTTTGATATTTACCGCTCTGTTTTATACTAGCAGCCCGTCTGGATACTGTCTGGGTTAAAACGTTGTCACGTCGTTGCAATGGAAGTTTTGTTGCGTTGTCTTGTTTTTGGACATCTAACCTGTAATCTCGTAGCTGCTTACCAAATTGGGTACCAAAAATACTTTTATAATACAAATTTTCCATTTACGTATTTTCCCGTACAAATCTGGTCAAGCATACAAAACAAAAAAGAATCCATCAATTTGGTGCATTCCTAAAAGATTAATGCATGTACAGACATTTCGCTGAATTTTCCCCTTTGCCTGAATATGTAATTCCGCTTCCCGTAACAATATGGGAATACAATATGTTTTCTATATCACTTGCTATTACTTTTCTATTTAGGAAAGAGTTTGAAATTAGTTTTGTTTTATATGAGTTTATTTGTTATAGTTATGTTATAGGCAGAGATTATGGATCTCCTTTTTAAAATCTTGGCATACCTCTCTCGCTTCCCTTACTTGCATTAGTCCTTTTATACACTTCCTTTTATGCACTTCTGATCTGGTCCGTCTCTAATACCTCTCCTAGGTAGAGGAGGAGAACATATCTTAACCAGTTGGTTAAGATATATTCGCCTTGGTTGTCCCTTAACAACTCTTTCATTCACTTCCAATTTATTTATTTGTGCAGTCATTCTACTTTCATTTAAACCATCTTAACATACTTTTCTCTGTAGTTGTAACAACATCATCTTTGACACCGCAACGATCTTTTATTACACTACTCTTTAATCTATCTCTTAAACTCACACCATACATACTTGAATGAAGTGTTCTCATTTCAACAGGATTTATTCTACTCGCGTGCTTTTTCTGCCACACTCACATTTACTACCATATGTCCGTGTTGGAACCAACACAACTCTATGAACAGCCAGTTGTCCCCTTTTTGACACATTTTCGCTGCGTATAAAAGTATGTAAGGCTCCATTGACACTATTACCAACTTTCACTGTCCGTTTAATATATTCTTCAAACTTTATTTGTTACTAATGTAGAAAAATATAAATCCTGTGCATATAGTTCTATTTTAGGTAGCGGACTCTTATATTTTTGGAAAAATTAACGTATCCTATGCCACTTTGTTAAGAAGTAGTTCTCTAATAGTGAAATAATTTCTAAATTTGGTATTGTAATTTTACAAATAAATAAACAATCACGTATTTCCTGTTTGTAAAGTAAGTAGAGTTCAAAAATTCTCCCTGACTTTATTCGGGTACCATCCATAATTTTATTCCATTACCGTGGCAATTTTACCGTGGCAACCTGAACACAAATATTAGGTAATACAATATCAAAAGGTTTTCCTATCCTCTTGTTCATATACAAAACCTAATCCTGATTATTACAAACACAAAAGTAGTATTATTCATTAATGAATCTGAATTTATTTGATTAATTTATTATTAATATTTAGTATTGAATTATGTAAATAGTGGCTGAGAATCAATAAAATATCCATCACCGTTGAACAAAGAGCATAACGTGTCGATCAGAATGCAGAATGCGTCTGTAGTAATCAATTGCACATGTTCGCTTTATGCGTCCGCGGTAGTCGATTTCAGGTCGAATTTATTGCCTCATTGTGATGTGATCGGTAAGATAAATGTGATAAACACATTATTGTGTTGGAGTAGGTACCCTAAAACTTTAAGCTTCGTTAGTTTTTATATTGTTATGTATATGTTTATGGAATTATATAACTGTATGAAGTCCGCAGTTGCTATCATCTTAAAGAGTAAGATACTATTATAGATTCTAAGAAAATGAATATAACCGTTTTACTTTAATTAACAAGGTAATGATCATTTTCAAAGCAGTAAAACGTCCATTATAACCTCTTCAAGACGCGTCCAAAAGCGGAAAACACCTGCTTCACATGTTGTTTAAGGATTTTTCAAATAAATTTCAGATTCTTAAAAAATGGATACAACTCTGTTACAGAGCTTTTGATGACAAGGTTATCAATGACTATAATACAAAGTAATGATCATCTTTATAGCTGTAAAAAGTCCACTGTTGTATAATTTCATTATCCTACCAGCCATTGGAAGTCCCTTGATGCTGCTCCCTATCTCCACCCTATGCATGCATTATTTCGGATAGATATACCGCCATCTATCGGTTCGGGAACCTTAGTCGCATCCAACAACACCACCACGGTACAGGGCAAGGTACTGTACCTTACGGTAATGTTGTATACGGCTTTGATTTATGTAGTCGCGATTTTAATCTGATCCTCTGTCTATATTGTAAGCTCAGCACATGCTACGCTACGCTTTGTTTGTCAATGCATATCTCCATTTGAGAACTTTTCAGACCTAATGGCCTGCGTTCAGTGTGTACAAATTTAATTAGTGCTCAGCGAACGTTCTTGTACGCTAGGGGGCATAGGTTCAATCTTTCCCCAGGACAAACATACGATGAATATATGAGTATATTTTATGCCTGTGTTAATTATGTATTATATTTGTGATTCCTCTGTTGGCTGATGTTCGTAACATAAGTGATTTATGCGAATTATCTGGGAGTTAGGTTAATGTATTAGATATTATACATATATTAATATTTACTCGATGCCTCAATCGAGTTTCGAGATCAATCGAGAAAAGTAATGCCCATATTGTACCCACCCCAGTTATAGTTGAGAACTCGCTTCTTAAGGGTGAAGTTAACATATAGTCCAATTAGACTTCAAGAAAGAGGTCAATCACCGAGTCCAATTGGCAGAGCAGTGTTTGTGAAACTGCGAAACATCTTCTCTTCCGACATACCCGTGTCTCAATTCGAAAGTTTTTTCAATAACAATTTCAAGTGTCTAACCCATATAGTTTTGGTCCCGCGTTGATATGTCAGTCAGTCAGCTTTTATATATATATGGATTGCTAGGCCATAAGATTGTATTTTACATTAGCATCGTTATATACGGATAAAATGGATTACGTAAAAGAACGTGCATCCGCATTGATGTCCTTAAACAAGCATAACGCTCACGTATGCATTCGGAGGCAATTGAGTTATCATTGATTATTCATATGTTAGCCGTGTTAATTTATTCTGAAGCATTCTTGGATTTCTTTCTGGTCTACCCAATTATTAGTATTATAGTTAGAACTATTAATATGTGTAGATAAGGTAGTGCTTTGTGTGTTGATGTAATGATTGTACAAATAGCTTCACAGGGTCATCATCTCAGCCATTGGAAATCCCAGAGTTCCCATAACTGCCGCGATGGTGGAAAGACGCGACAGGCGTGTTGGCAATTACAGAGCGTGGCTTCGCGACGGGAATGCTGCACTGATGCACTTCAGGTAAATGACTGCTGCTCCTACTGCTTAAGGTAGATATACCGCCACCTATCAGTCTAAAAATCCTGATTAGCCGCGTGGAACCGGCAGAGTAGTATAGTACTTCACCCTATACCAGGTGTCGTAATAGGCGAGAGCCAACAAATGGCATTATAAAATACATGGCATTATACCCAAAGCAGTGCAGCTCAAATGCAACAGAGCGGGAATGGACAGCAGCATTCCCGTCGTGAAGCTAAACTCTGCGATTGCCACTATACTGCGAGAAAATGATGGGCAAAATTCCCTCTTTTTTGACAAGGCCTAGCTCTAGCAGAGGTCGTTTCACAGCCACAATAATGGTGATGATTGAAAACTACTATAACAATATATTAAATATTGTACATGTATATGCGTGTATTATAACATTGGTGTATCGCATGAATTAATCCTATAATTTACTTAGCACTAATGTACCGTTGACGTATATTCAATTGTGTGGAATGGATCTTGTGTGTCGACCAATGGCGCGCGCTCGCATTGTTGCGCGGGAATGAGCCGACGCCACGGACGCGACGGCCGGATTTATGGCGCATGCATTTGGAGGCGGCTGAGTTATGATCATTTCTATACACGGACAAGTGAAATGATGCTGAATATTTACTGTCGTTGGAAATAATAAAAGTATCTAAAGGGTGATATAAACAAACCATGAGCAACTGATAGAAAGTCTGATTAAAAATGCTCACTAGTCACTAATTTTTTTTTTATTATTTCTATTAGTCGTCATACGTGATGAGTAAGCGTCATAGCAACTATAAACGCTCGTAATATCACATATATCTTTAGCTCGTTACAAAATTTAATTACCTCTCTCACCAGCATTTCGCATATAAAATACGTATTGTGGGTATTATTTCTAGGGTTTTTTAATGACGTATTCGCTAGTATCCCTATTTTAAGCGCCAGAGGTGGGTTCCCAGGACAAACATATAATTTGTTCTGTGTCTGGATGTATAAAATATATTTAAGTATTATATCTTTAAGACTCCTGTTGTGTGATCACTGTAATGTTTATCACGGAGTTAGATAAATATATATGAGATATTGTGAAGGTATGAATTTATATTTATTATCTGACGATTTCCTCAATTTTACAAAACAACACAAAGCTAATGCAGTGTTGATATCTGTGTCAATCAAAATATAGCAAGATCCAAAATAAATTAAATTAACCGTTACTGTGCATCATTTGACGTTTTGAGACCATGCAAACTGTGTAGAGATAAAAAACAATTCACGTCTATTTTTATCTACTACCGGGTAAGCAGACTAAAAAATTGCTGTTATCTTCGATACTGACATGCCTCGTTCTATCCACATTCATTAATCTCTTCGTTCTCGAAGGCAATATGCTGGATATTGTAGGCCGCTCGCATCGTAACTTTACATAGCACATCTTGAATTTGGTTGAAGGTACGAGGCCAATATACCACCTTCATCGCCTTTAATATTAATTATTCATGTTTATTACCTTATAATAAAGCCGCAGGGTACCGGTAGACAATATAATTTTCCCCTTATACCAGGAGTCGTAACTGGTGACTGAGGTACTATAACCGACAGGTGGCTGGATATTTACTAGAAAAAGCATGGTTTGAATTTACAGGCTGGATATGGCAGCCGAATTTCCGTTGCAAAATTACGCTCTGTGATTGCCATTGCGCCTGCCCAGCGAGCCAATTAGGGGTAAAATTCCAGTAGACATTATATTATTGCTGATGCTTGTGATGATGATGATGATAACCTCATATATTTATAAATATCACCTTTTGTATGCAATAGTGAACAATGTTTGTATTTTAAATATGTTTTTACTAGAAAAAATTCAACTTTGAGACAAGTTGAATTTTTATTGGCTTCGAGCCTGCATCTTATAGATATATATCAACTGCATTACCTTTGCACTTCCGAGGCTTTAGTAGGCACGATTTGATTTTTCCAACTGTACTGTTTGAGCTGATAAAGCAGCGCCATCTCTTCAACGTTGTAAGTATTAGGTGAATGAGGTTTTATGCATTTCTTCTAGCAAATATTACCTTTAATTAAAATATTTCCTCTTTTCAATGCATACAATCTCCAAGGTATGTATATGTATAATGCAGTGTATAAATTTTCTTTTGATTTGTCACGCAAAACGACTGAATCTTTGATGTAACCATAACCGTGACTCATACAGCCAAAAATTTGTATGCAGACGAATACAATGACCGCTAATTTCAGCAAATCACTAGCAGAAGTATATTTAAATAAGTACTAATGATTTGTAATTAAAAACTGTTCTTATATATTTACTATCAACTGTTATAAACATGGATCATTAATTCACTCTAACTGTTCAGAACCAAGTAAGTTTCTTTGAATACTGGCGTACAGCTAGAATGTAGTTGGGAACTTCCTACCGTTCCCATTTTGCATCGTACTGTACAGGTATTGTGGAAATAACCGTAATTTGAAGTCGAGTAACATACCTTAACTGTATTAACGCAATTCTATGCTTTGAAATATATATTTTTCATACAAATTTGGTGTCATCGTGTTTGATGGTTTCTCCGAATAAATGAAGCGACGAATGAATTGTGACACGACGTGCAATTACTGCCTCAGTCAATCACGCCATGTGACTTGACAATTAGATTACAGTTAGAAGCTAGAACTACAAAATGCACAATATATATATATATACAATAATATATAGAATACACATAACAATAGGTCATAGAAGTCACAAGCTAACAGCTAGAACAAAAACCGTGATATTCACAAGAAAGGATAATGAGAGACAGCCGACCGTTACCAGTTCAAAACAGTTATTTATGCAATACTTACTCTTTTTGTAATCTCTAGGCTGTAACATCTGGTTACCAGCTTGAATCATTTGCCTCTATTCCAAGACGAGCTATGCGGACTCACGAGCGAACCTTTCGAGTCTAAAAAGGAATTTAACCTCTGTATTTTGTTCCACCGCATATTAGATTAAGGAACTGAATCAAATGCGGGCCACTATCTGCCATCGCAACACTCGTAATCGGTAAGGAGTTCATTCCGGACTTACTGGTTGTAAGTCGCATACATTGCGGATTAAAGGGAACTAATTTCCTTCTGCAAACGCTTCAAATACGGAATGAGCTCCCTGCTGATATTCTCCTTAAGAGTTTCAGTGTGAGACTCTTAGAAAAGTAGTAAATAGGAGTTTACAGGTTTGATTATGCGTCTGTAATTATTCTGGTTCAAGTTTCTGCTTACTATCAAGCAGGTTGTACACCAGTTTTTATTCTATACGTTTACCAGTCAGCAAATATATGCTGCCAATGAAAATATTTTTAAAGAGGCCTAAAATAGTCACTTTTAAATGGTTAAATAACAATATATTGTCTCTCATGACTTCAAAGAGTTTTTAGAGTAATTTAAACAAATAGGTCATAGAGCGGTTGGTCTATTTCAAAACGCGTCTCTAGACACCAGACTGGTCTTAAAACCAGATTTGCAGTAAGTTCGTTGGGCGAGCCATTAGAAAGAAATATGCAAGAACAACTGATAGGTTCTAGAAAGGTTCTAGAACGGATAAAACGCATCGGCGGACGAAGCGTAGAACGTGCACCCACAAGGTGGATAGATGGATGCAGGTCATATATAACCGGTTCACAGAAAATCCCTGGGGGATGCAAAGCCCAGGCGCATGACCGGCTGTCCTATTGAAAATATCTTGGGGAGGCATAAATAGTGTCCAGCAGTGAAGGTCCATGGTGTATACATGTACAAGTATATAAACAATATTTTTTGTTTCAGTACTGTAAAATATGAATTAAATTCTACTTTGCAGTTCTGTCGTGTAAGACTAATATACATTCACATACACTTTTGTTTAGTTTATAAAATTAGTAAGTAACACGACACTATATTTATAAAATAAAATATCCAAATGGTTGTGGTATTTATTTAATAATAGTTCATTTAGATCAGCCGCGCACTTACCCGACCGAATGGCGTGTAATTATGAAAGTTCTGAACGGTAGTTAGTTTCAATTACTCTTATATTACTTGAGATAACACTAACGAACAACAGTTGATTATTTCTTTGGGCGCTATTAAAACTTCTGCTTGAAAAATTGTCTGCAGAGAACAATGTGGTATCTTCGATAGAAACTTTCTATTTACGGAATATGAACGTGTTTTGTCAATGATAAGTTATGGTACTTCATATTGCTGAATTAAAATTGTATTTTTATTTTTGATGATTCCAAGTGCTTGTGATGGGCCTACCTTTATAAATAATATTTCGATTTAATTTGGCACTTCAAAACAAATAATATTTCATACATTTACCAGTCTACGGGAAGAGTCACATTGTTTCCTCTCTTATGCCAAAGGGCGTAGGTTCGATCCCTACCTAAGACAAATAATTTTATGTCTGGGTGTTATTTACATGTGTGTATGTATTATATTTGCAATTCCTGTTGCCTGATATTCATGACACAAATGCTGTAAGCTAGCTAAGTAGCAGAGTCAGGTTAACGTATAACATATCGTTTGTAATTAAAAGTAATTTACTAAAGAGTAAATTATTTTTAATTTCAATATGCATATTAATAAAAACAAGACCAAAATATCACAAAAGCATAGAATAGTACAAGAGGCGGCCTTATCGCTAATTGCAATCTCTTACAGGCAACCTCTGGATGGAGACAATGTTAAACCTGATGGTAGTTTGCGGTGTACCTGTTATTTAAGTATTTACGTGTTTATTAAGTACACTTACGAATTAAAAACATACATAGCTACATACATTTATATATACACATATATCGATATAAACATACAATTACATAAAAAGGATTTAAACATTGGAGTAGACCGAGCCAGAACTCAAGTTATATATTATATATTTTATATATTATTTTTAACGATATTAGTGACTTTTAAACGTGGTTACTTTTTCCTTTGTTTGATGTTTTGATGAACAAATTAACTATTGTTTTATGTCCTCGTTGTAGAGGCACAGACGTTATTTATCGTCGAATAGGAGCATGGACCACGATATGACCCTCCGCACGTGCTTAACGTATGTTAGTGTGTTTTTAAAGTAATGCAGGTGAAATCAACAGCTAAACGTGCCAACCGAAATGCAAGGTTTCTTACGAAAATCAATTTTGTGTCATTAATTTAAATATCAATTGAATATCATTAATTTCAACGATCACGGTAAGTGCGTTAACCACCAAGAGGTATTTCAAGACATATGATACCTTATTACAGCAATGCTAGTGCATTGTTGTAATAAGGTGTTAAAAAACAAAGTGATATTGCTTCATCTGTTTCTACAAATGCATTGATATTTTTAATCCCAATGCGTTGATCGTATCAATTTGCCCAGCCTCGTTGTATCGACAGATCTGCAGTGACGAGGGCGGTAGTTTGTATTATAATAATTGGAAATCGGATTATGCCGCGTGGCTCGTTTGACTGTTTGCTTTCATCAACGCCGTCCGGCGTCTGTGTTTTTGTTACGTAATCACTTGCACGTTGCTGGCTATGTGCAGTCGCCGTGTAGCTTAAATACGTGTACACAGGGCGGTAAACAAAGGTTTTGAGAAAGCTAGGTAAGAAAGGAAATAAAACTAGAGGTAGAGTTACTATAAAAATGGTAATGGGAAGTACGATCATAGTTCCGTAGGCTAAAGATAAAGGTGGAGGCCTATTCACCAAATGTTATTTTATATTAATGAAAGAGTTTTTGAAAGCAGTGCAGTTCAGTAATATCTAAGTTTATTTGTTACTAACATATAAAAATATAAATCCTATTAACATGGATCCATATTAGGTAACGGTCACTTATTTTTTCGAAAATATAACATAATCTATGTTACTCGGTAAAGGAGTAGCTCCCTAATGGTCAAATAATTTTGGGTATCTGCCCAGTTATTTTTGAGTTAAACTGTAACAAAAAAACAATCAAATCTTTCCTCTGTATAATATTAGTATAGATAAGGATTATTTCTTACAAAGTTAAAGGTAGGAAGTTTGAAATATATTTTGGAAGCAGACATACGCTTACTATAACGGACATTAGAATGTTTCTAATTCTTCATTCATACGTATACTCAGCTTGGCAAGACGTTGCGTTATCTCTAAGTAAGGCTAAAATCCGAGTGTTCTTGGGGAAGTTACAGACCCTCAGGGAGCCCGGGTAGGTTAAAAGTTAGTGCTGCAAAGAATGTGTGTAAGTCATTATGACACATACGTACGTTTGTTAACTCTCTGTTTGCATTTACAAATGAATTAATGTTGATCTCTAGCTTTTAGTCCGTGACTTAGTCTGCGAGGACTCAACAACTCTTTTTCTTCCAGAAATTTCATTTCGGGGAGAAGTTATACATTTAAAATTATATATAAATGTATGAATTAATATATAAAATTATTATATAAATTGATACCTTTTTTAAAAATAGGCTAGAATTGAGCGCGTCGAATAAAATTGTAGTACAGTAGAAAGTATGTAATAACCCTTAAATTAGAACACTAAATCCTTTATAAACCTGTCTAAACCATCGATCATTATGGTTTAACTGCCAGCTGACCACCACACACACGGTCCAAAGCCTGTTTTGCAAGTTAATAACATGTTTAGTCTGCGCTCAAGGCTCCATATTCACCATGGTGCAGCTGAAAGCTTATCAGCATTGACCGAGAGTAGGGTTGAGCTGTTATATTGAGCTAAAATTGGTGATGGAACAATCAAGATGGAGACTCGTGAACAGAGGTTCGAATAAATGTACTAAATTTATTTGTTTTTAATGGACAAATGCTGCAACTAAATTACTGATTTTAATAACTATTTGAGAAATTTGAAGTAACGACTTTTGTTGATCAGGATCGCTCAAAATTAAAAAAAATAACGAACTCATAATAACTTGCCTTTGTGTTCTTGTCTGGTGATTGCGTGTGATACCTTCGTTGTTTCATATTCCTATAGTACACACAACAACAAATCAAACTATCCAAATCTGTCAAATCTTCGCAATCGATATTAATTTATAACTACGAGCCATTGAGTTCAAAATTGTCTGTAAATATTTGACAGATTTGGGTAAGTTCATCTGTTGCCCACCGTACATGAGAAATCTTATATATCTTTGTTTGTGATTAAAATAATGTATATGATGTCACCTAATATTATTATTATTACTAATAATGTATAATTTATATGAGATAGACCTCATACAGAGGTCGCTCGTAATGTTACCTAAGCTAAATAGCAGTGTTCCTGTGTGAAGGGTGAGAAAGGCAGGTAAAATACTGGGTGACGTGAAACAATACCTCCAAGTTACAAGTTTGGCAATGCGTAAGTGATATCCTTGTGACAATATGAGCTTCTGTAGGCTGCAGTGTCGCTTACTTTCACGCGAATTGTATGCTTGATTGTCGACATGGTGTACTAAAAAATACATTTTTAAGTATAATTTCGTGTCTCACTGGTTGGATGAACTTCTTAACTCCTGAACCAATTTGACAATTCAAACTAACTGTATGTACACAGTAAGCTTGAATTGTCAAATTGGTCAGTTTGATCTAACTTCAGAGACAGGATAATTTATATAACAATTTTATGTCGCACTTTTATATTATTTAGAGTTATGTCGCTATTGTTATCCAGTGATATAATGTAGCTAAATGCAATATTGTTAAGTCAAGAAAATGTCTGTCAGGTCAGAGAGTGATATATACAAAACTGACTGTTCGAATACATAAATAGCGTAATTATAAATAGCATAATAGAGCTTATATAATTATTGTTTATTTACTTATAAATTAAAATAATTAGCGCAGCGTAGGGCGTCCACAAGATGGACAGACAATCTGATTAAAACCGTAGGATCGCGCTATAATACAAACGCCGCATACAAATGGTCCTATTAGAGATTACTTGCGGAGGCCTATGTTCAGTAATTGTCACCTTGTGGCTGATATGATGATGATGATGATGGTGAAATTAGGATCCATAATAATATTGTATATACGGAAGTAACTATTTTTCTTGTTTGTTATGATCACACAACTGAACCTGGTATATGACTGTAATGAAATTGGGCATAACTTGAACTCTAGAGATAGAGCGCGTCTTTTAATTATGGTAAAGATCGGGTCGGTCTGGGACGCGATTTGAAGATCGGAACGCATGATGTTAAAAAAGTTTTTATTGTAAACGTCTAATATAATAGAAACGACTACTAATTCCTGGATCAAGTATAATATACATAAGTTAGTTTTGGCAACTAAGCCAATCTTGATCCAACACTATACTAGTCCGACAGAAAAAAATATTACCAATAAAGCGCAGCGGCGATCCTGCGCAACATTGCGGTAATGGAAAACGAATTAGCGCTCAAACTCTCAACTAGAGCCAGCGATCCGCACAACTGACAGCCGGATCGGAATTTGCATTGTCCATCATCAGCATTGGACAGCCTTTACTGTGGCACAGTTAACTAAAACTTAATAGTAAAATATATAGAACGTTGTTGCATATATGCTAGCGACTGAGGTCAGGTGAATAAAAACCGACAGATATTCACCCGTAATAGCTTTAAAGCACAGGGCGGGGATGGGCAGCAGTATCCTCGTCGCGAAGCTACGCTCTTTGATTGCCAACACGCTTGCCCAGCACACCAATAATTATGGTGAAGTTGGCAACAAAGGCTGATATTATGATGATATATCGGTAAGTGTGGTACTGTCGCAATTTTAAGCCAGTAATCTCTGCTATACTCGACAGTTTCAAGTCTGTGTTGTGAAACTCTTTCTGTGTGTTAGTGATAGCACAGAAAAGACACGTCTCATATGCCCAGGATACTGGTTTCCTGGCTCGAGCTTGGCCTACAGGTCGTTAAACTTGGGTAATTTCCATAAGAGATTCTAAACACATTTCCCAAGAGTTGAGCTTTTTAGCCTGTATTTGACAGTGCCTGATCGATCGTTTCGTTTCTGATAGACGGATTGAGTACTGGTGGGGTTGACTGCAGTATGTAGTTAACTTTCCACAAAATACTGATCGGGAAGTCTCACACACATCGGATTTTCAATTTTGATGTGGTCGTGGTTGTAAGATTTCCTCGGGACAAAAAAGAGACTTAGTGTATTCGATGAATAAATCTTATTAAAATTCTAGCAATGCTTATCAAATAGCTTATTTTGATTCGTAAATTTTATTTTAAGAAGAATGCTTTAGATTGTTCATAAAATAAGGTGAGGTCCATAAATAATTATCACAAAAACCGAATTTTATCCACTCAAAGTAAAAGTAGACTTGCAGATACTTGCAACACCTGATATTTCCCATGCGTTAAGCCTGTTATTTAAATAGCCTTTTTAAACCATAAATATCCCTTAATTTAATTAAGTTTTACGGCTGACAAATGCCGATAGACATAAAAGTGCAACAGAGAATTCCAGTGACGGCCCTGCGATACACAGCCTTAATGGAAAACGGATTAGAGCACGAACTCTCAACTAGAACCAGCGACCCGCGCGACTGGCGGTCGGATCGGAATTTGCATTGTCCATCAGTAGCAATGGACAGGCAGCCAACCAAAATAAAATGGTACATAAATTAATGGAATGTGAATAAGTGTGTTTATAATAATTTTAGTGCGTTCATTTCAGGCTATTTCAATGAGTGAGTAGAAGATAATTGTGGCGCACAGAGCTCGCCCTTCATCCGTTTGTTTTGGTTAAATTAAAAAGAAAATCTTTTGAAATATCTCCTTAGTTTGTAACATTTGTCTTTTTTTAATCTTTGTAGTTGTTTTGTAGTTGATCATTTTAGTCAAACAAACATATGCCTGGAAAGAAAATATTACATACTTACTTTCGTATCATTATTGAAAATTAAGACTTTTTTAGATCAAATAAAACGCTTTTTATAATTTATTATTTATGATTAAACTTTATTTCAAAAGGCCTAAATGCTGATAGATGTTACAGAAATTTGGCACGGACTCAGAGCATAAAATCTAACAAGACTAATGCTAGGATTTCACCTAATATTTTGGCAGAGGCACTGTCTGAACCGCGACCGATGTCGTCGCTAAAACGTACACACAATGATGTCAAGAAATTCCGTGAATGTTTTTGACAGCTAGTACTTATTGGCGACCAGCGAAGCGTGGTAGATAAGGATTCGATTTTCGCGTTACATTAATATCTTTGTTTCTGCTTTCCATAAAAGTAGGAAATTATTACTCTAAAGCCTAAACGACGTAAGTATCAACCATAGAAAGTCCACTGTTAGACATAAACCTCCCTAAAGTAGGGGTTTTTTGCCCATAATTGCCACGCTGGATGGACATGAGGGCAAAAAGAGTGCAACTTCATGACGAGGATGCTGCTTTCCCATGCTGTAGTATTTAAGTATATACCGCCATATGTCATTTCCGGTACCTTATTCACCTCTTACAAGACCTGGTAAAGGAAGTACTATACATTGAAGTGGTTTTACATCTTAAAACGAAAATGTCTGTCTCTATCGTTTACATACTTTATATATATACAAGCCTGATGTTGCTTATATGTGACAGATTAATAACTGAACTAGTTTACTCATCTCTCTCGTGGTAGACCTCATACAAAAATTGTCTGCGTTGGTTACTCAAACTCAATTATCTGTGTTGCCATCAAACAGCGATGTCCTGGTTTAAAGTGTGAGAGAAGTGGTGAAATCACAGGGTAATGTGACATCTATTATAGGTTTTCACCTTATTACTTGAAGATTGTAACGATGAAAAATTGTGACGATGAAGTGATGAAGACGCGCTTGTGGTGGCTGCGGTAACGCTTACTATCACGTGGTATACTAGTTTATCAACTTGAATATATAAGGAGCTATTAAAACTAATAAAAGTTTAATTATAAAAATAAACATCATGGGTTACCGGATTCTGTTTTAGCCATCGTAAGGGGCGAATGAGGTTTTGAATCCAAACGATACGTCTCATAGGTGATAATAGAGTGTAAAGGTAATTTTTTTACAAACGTATTAAAATACGTGTTAGATTTACTATTGATGCGTAAACACTATCACTGTAAAACTAAGAACTGCATTAAATTGTCGCCTTGTTGAACGCCCTCATTAATGCCCTCATTTAGTTGTAGGATTTCTTTTCCTTCTAAAGAAAAGGATATGGTGAAGAAACTGAACTCGAGAGAGGACTGTCAAAAATTATTGTAGTAGCACCATATCTTTTTAAATAGGAAACAGAACAATATGCGTGTCACTTTTAGGTTCTAAATAATATTTTTCCGTCTAACTAAACTAACGTCTTAAGCAGCCATCTTAAGCACTTATCTCTAAGCATCACTAATCAATGGCAGCTAAGCAACCATAAAACGTCTTTTGCTGGCATTGCGCTACACTGTTTCGGGTTGACATACGGTACCTCAGTCGCCTCTTAAAATTTGGTACAAGGTACGGTACTATTCTACGGTACTAATACTGCATTTCCTAATTTGATTGCTCAGTGTAAAGATTTTAACAAAGTGTCACAAGAGCATTAGCGCAAGTATCGACGCGCAGCGACCGTTTATTTTACCTGCACAGTTCGTTTAACAGTTTTTATTTAACGGACTTTTTATCTCCTTGTTCCAATAGCAATTGTTCTTTCCCTTTGCCCGTTAAATTGTCCTGAAAGTGTTCTTTTTGTGTCGTTTCTATTTCGCGAGTGGTTGTAATTTGCGAAATTAAGCTTTTTGTATAAGATAATTTCAGTGAAAGTGCTTAGTTTTACGGAGGAATTTATTACTTACAATGCCGTTGTTTATGCAATAAATCTTTTTTGTTTGATTATATTGTTCATTAAATTATAATTTTAATAATCAATTCGAAGTTTAATATTATCAATAAAATTGCCAGGCCCGTTGGTGTTGTAATGATCCTGTCTTATGCGCCTAGGGTTGTGGGTTTTATTCCCACCTTGGACAACATTTATATGATGATATTGGTTTTGTTCTGTGCCTAAGTGCCAAAATATGCATTAAAGTATTATATTTGTGGTTTCTTTATTTTTGATGTCCGTAACGCAAGTATTTCGCGCGACTTACCTTAAAAGTAATAGATGTTGTATGAATATTACTTATATATTAAAATTTTCATTACGTTTATCCAAAACATTGATAAGTTTATATTTGTATGCATTATATAATTTAAAAAATGTATTTATTGTACACCTTTAAATGATGTACATGTTTAAGATACAAATAAAAATACACTATTTAAAGTGTAAGCAGCCTTTTAAGTTGAGTATTGTTTTTCGAATCTAATGCAGAATAAATTATTATTTTTAAATAGAAAAGAAGAATGTATAGTTCAAACTTTCCTTATTAGCGACTGGAGTAATGAGATTTGACTAAATGTAAACCTTGGAAAGACTCAAATCATTGTATTCGGCAGCTCTAGGATGGTCGCAAGGATCGATTGGTCTGCGCTTCCCTGACTTTCTTTTGACTGTACCTAACAGCAGCATAGTCAAAAACTTACGTGTTCTATTAATTAGTAATTTGTCCTGGGCTGCTTAACTAAAAAAAGTAATTTAAAAAAATTGGCAGTGTCATAAAAGAGATCGCGTAACTAATGGTATGTATGGATCGCAAATGGTAGGTGTTCGACACCATAATTGCTCTTGCTTAGTCACTTTTCCTTCCTATTTTAGATTATACGGATATCAGCTACCTTGACCTTAACGAAGATCAATTTGAGAAGCTCGAGCAACTACAACATTTTTGCGTAAGATTTATTTTTAGTTTACGCAAATTTGATCACCTGTCAGATTTTCAAATTAAACCTTCTTTTTGACTTCAATTAAGGCTTCTCTTTTGACTTCGTAGGCATGCTCACATACTGTCTTAATTATACAAGATTTTGTTCAACCCTTTCCTTTCCCTTATGAAATGCACTCCTGCTTAATATTAGTTGCACGCAGTCCCTGCCTGTGTTTAAACGGTTGGTGAGAGATCAATTTCTATCATTATAGTTATATCTAATTATATTTCCTTATATAAAATCTATTTATATTATGTATATTTAATATTTTTTTCAATCTCAGTTTTATTCATTCTTGTTATCCAAAGGTTGTATGGATAAAATATTCGCTATTTGCGATAAGGCCGTCCATTGCACTTTATGATCACAGATATTTTTATAAATATATTTTTATGTTTGGTGTACAATAGAGTATTTATTATTATTATAGTACAAAATAGTTCTCTCTCTCTCAACTTGCGTGTTGGGAATATTAATATTTTAGAAAACTATTCTACAAGTGTTAATTACATTATATGAAACATTAATTCTCAGTTATTTGTTTATGTAGCTTACGAGAATCGCAGGTACCAGTACCACCGGTATAGATAATACTTATGCAGACATAGATTCCACTCATAAAATTGTAATAAGTTAATTAGAATCAGATAATTTATGTCAATTAATGTAATTTAAGACTATGAATAAAATATTAATGTGAAAAAACTAATAATTGCCGTTTTCCGTTATATCCTGAATTCCCTAGTAAAAGTTATAGCAAATAACCTAGTGACAATATTTAACGAATGTATTGGCTATGTTGTGTTTCCTGATTTAATAAAACATAGTAAAATAACTCTATTATTTAAATCTGGTAATACCTTTAAATTAATAGGGTTAAACCCTACTTGAAATTTTAGACCTATTTTTGTACTATTTAGTAAAATATTTGAGAAATTAATTTTGCAACAACTACGAGATCATTTTTATAGTAATAATTTAATATACAATAATAATATTGGTTCTATCAGAGATCGCTCGACAACAAACGTCGGTGTTGAGCTTATAAAAAATATTTTTGAAGCCTGGAAGGATTGACAAGACGCTTTTGTGCTTTGTCTAAGGCATTTGATTGTGTGCGCCATGAAACATTGGTCAGGAAATTACATCAGTATGGGGATACAGGATCCTCTTTAGTTTACTTGAATCTTACCTTCAAGGTAGAATTCAAACGGTAGACGTGAATGGAAGTTGGTCCGTAGATCATTGGTTTGAATGGATGTACCACAAGGCTCAATATTAGGCCTTTTCCAGTTTTTATATACATGACTTGACATATCAAATAAGAGCCCACAGTGATAAAAGTTTTATGCAAATGTTACTTCTTTTTTATTCAAAATGAAAAGACAACAGGTTATATATTGAATGTAGTGAACTAGTTTAACGTTAATAATTTGTCTCTTAATAAAAAAAGGCAAGATGTATTTAATTTGTTATACCAAATGTAAAAATACATTCATGTATAATACATAGATTATATATGGTATATGACTGTAAAGTAGCACCGCTGAAGTCAATAAGATAAAATATAGAATAAAATGACTCAAAAAGAAGCACTGAAAAAAAAAACTTAATATTACGTATACATACTATACTATAGTATACGTCTATAGAAACATAGGTATGTTTAAGATTAACTGTGACATACATAATGTTAATACCAGAAATAAATATAATCTTGCAGTGTCCACCACACTGCTCCATGAAATAAATAATTAGCAACTGCATAAGATATACAATAAAATACAAGTATATCTGGCTTACCAATTAATAAATTTAAAAATTACGTTGTGAATAAGCTTAATTCTTTAGCATATTATAGTGTTAAAGATATTAATAATAAAATTGTCTGGGATTGAATTGCTGTAACATAGCTTCAAAACAACGATTTGTTATCGCTGACGCCGGTAGAGGTTCCATTAACACTAACTATTTAGTATTGATGGAACCTTTATCAACACTAGTTTTTCTTGTAGGTTCCTCTTTGGTGGTTCGTGTAATGAACAAATGTGTAGTTTAAAGATCCGTCTAGCGCCGGTAGACCTAATTATTAAGGTAGGCTTAATTTAAATGATCTCTTATGATCCTGTCGAGTCCTAAGGGTCATCAGTATTATGAATATAATACAATTATGTACTTCATATTTTTCAATGAAAATTGTTGTATTTATTATTTGTAAAGATTTGAAAGAAAATATTGTTATAGGCCTACTTGAATAAATAATATTTTGATTTGATTTGATATATATATATATATATATTCTTGTTTTTCACTTATAAAAATATAAATGTCTACCAATCCAAAGAATAATGAATTTTGATTGTGTTGTCTCATAAATTTACCTTATAGTTAAAAACATTATTACTGAATACTGTATTGTATTCAACTGAATATTCTTTGACCATACGAGTTATTTTCTACTTATATATGATCTGAGTTTTGCATTGGGATTAAAACATGACAGTTCATATATGTATTAAAAATAAACTTAAAGCAAAAATGTTACAAAAACTACGCATTTGAAAAATCTTAAATGATATAAGAAGCTATATCAATTGCGTATGTCTTCATTAGATCGATTTTGTATTTAGCCATCCACCAGTGAGAACCATCAGTGAGACCTCTCCATACGATCACTGCATAAAGCTAAGCGGTTAAGTTATAAATATTAAAATTTATTTTTTCAAGCGGTCACGCGTTACGCGTCCTCAAGAAAGATAATATAATTAAAGGATATTGTCCATAATCGCGGCGCTGGGCATGTGTAGTGGCAAACACAGAGCGTACCCTCACGACGGTGATGCTACAGCTCATTCCTACCCCGTGCATTTGAGCTACACTACATGCGTCGGTTCCCGTACAATGGTCGCCTTTTACAAAATTTTTGTTCCGCCTCACAGTTTATTTGATGGATTGGTAATTGATAATGTTATACAGTTTATGATGTGTGACACGAATTATTATGTATGAAGATGTTAGTATTTTATGTAGTTTGAGAAGAATGGAATGTTTTAATAATACTTGTTTATGTTCGAGTTTTTTTTATTAAATATAGGCTTAGAAAAAAACAGTGTATCAATTTATATATATATATCAATTTTACTGCCTGGGTGACCTGGAATGACTTCGGTTACATTTTCTTTTAATCATCTAAACTTTACAATAATGCAACATTCATTGCAGCCATTAAATCAGTCTTATAATATCGGGATTTTTTTTTGGTAAGGAATTAAATAAATATATTTATCCACTTAGAAGAGTTATTTTCACATTTGAAATATTGTACTGAACTTGCATCCTCTAATGCTGGTACTATTTTTGAGTGTATTATCAGCAGTATTTATAGGAGCGTAAAGCGTCGACACGCCAGTTTAACGTGAATTAACGGGTTTTAAGGACTGGAAATTCAGTTGGGACATAACGAAGCTTCCGACATATCGAAATAATTAATATTATGTCACCTATCTGTATACGAACTCTTCTAAAAGCTAACGATCATGTGCTGTGTATATTTAGTAAAATAAATATTATTCAATTGAATACGTTTGACGTCATTAAATAAATGTAAATTGAATAGGCGTCTGTTGGAAGAATTTGTTTCTACAAAACTAATTTTGACCAATTTGTCTTGTTAATAGAGTATAAATTATTTTTAGAGGCCGTTTCTTTGTATTTTTTCTCTGTTATTTCTGTATAAGCAGCAGTATACTTTCATTTAACAAATTATTGTTTCTTTTCGTAGCAAAGACATCAAACGCTTAGAATTCATTTATTCTTGATTAAATTTAATAGGAAAATTTAATAAATATTGGCCTTATGATATAATATATTTGCAATTGCCTTTAGAAAATTGTGTAATTTAAAAAATAAATAAATAGGAGGCAATTTATTTCACGCGAAATTTTGACTAAGACGAGCTAATCTTTAAGGGCTTGACTTTGCCTATTTATTTTTTTTTTTAATAGAACATTTAAATAAAGGAAGCTTAACCTCAACCTACAAATGCTCGGATCTTCAGGATATAAATAATGGTTAGCTAATTATATTATTGGATGATATTTAGTCTCATTACTCAGTAATTTTACTGCACCTGACACCACACATAATAACCATAGGCAAAAATTACCCAAATTGATAGTATTGTAAAGGGTTTATCTCAGATAGACTCAGATATAATAGGTATAAGAAACCCCTGTTGTTGAATCGCTTGAAGATAAGTTCTTTTTTGAAGACAAGGTCGATACGCGTACACATGCGTACAGTCCGAGTGATAGTATCTCATCACTGCATCCTATAGATGCTCGTAATATCACAAGACTACCTATCGATCGATTACCTATATCCTAGTAATCTATCTAGCTAGGATAGCACTAGCTTGGCAATCTTGTAAATAGAAGATATTATATCACATTACCAGTAATATTACAAAATGCATCAGAAATATATTGAATTAATCACATCTTTCGAAGGTTTTTTATTAGTGTTAAGCAAATGTCAGCAATAATTTAATATTTGTGTTTTATAAAGGTTTGTTTAATATGTTTCTCATATTATATAAAATTTTTGCTTATTATCTTCTGTGGGTCATCGGCAGAGTAGAATAGTACCTCCCTTATACCACGTATCGTATAAGGCGACTGAAACTGCCAGAACCGGCAAATGGAAATATATTCACTCGTAACGGCAGAACGCAAATGCAACAAGATGGAAGTGGGCAGCAGCACTTTTTAAATCAAGGAAAAAACAAATCAAAAACAAATATCATCATATAAATATTTGTCCTGGGTGAAGATCAAGCCGCGTACCGTTGACGTGTAAAATAGAATTACTATCATCTGCGCCACCGGTCCAATCATTAGGATTCCAATTGCGAAGCCCTACTCTACAGTTGCCTAAATGCCAGTCCTGTGCGATGAATATCGATAAATGGATGATTTTCTTTATTGTGTGTCCACCTAAGTCCAGCAGTGGATGTTCTCGGCTACTATTATGTATGTGCATAAAAGCACATTAAAGAAAACAGTGGCATACAACAAGTTAACACAAGAATAAACATAATGCGGCTGCATGGAACCTCGTGCCATGAGGTACCGGCAGAGTAGAATAGTACTTCCCTCTATGCCGGGTGTCGTAAGCGGCGACTAAGGTACCATAACCGACAGATGGCGGTATATCCATCCGAGGCAGTGTATCTCAAATTCTTAGGGTGGGGATAGACAGTCGTCGATCGACAGACTCATCGCGAAAGCTGCGCTTTGCGATTGCGATCGCTTGCTTAACGCGGCAATTATGGGCAGAATTCTCCCTTTCTTGTTGCCTATGTAGTAGACTTTCAATGGCTGTAATGATGAAACTTCTAATGCCGTCAAATAGTAGTTCTATTAACTTCCTACCTAAATCAAAATAATAACCATTACAGGGACCTAACATGGATGCCTAAATCTTATATACAGCGTGTAGTATGACAAACAGCAAGCATTCAGTCTCGTACGTTTCTGTCACATAAAGCGCATTGCGTTGCGTAATTGTGTAATAGGTAGGCGCACCGCAACGTGTGAAATACTACAGCACTGTAACGCGCCGGGCGTTTGTGGTCGGGCTAACATCACGTACATAACTGGATAGAGCACCGTAAAAGGGCACCCGAATAGCGAACAACCATTAACTTGATACTAGTTCTAGTAAACTAATTGACGAATAGTGTGCTACTATTTTCAGTAATATGAAAATTAGAGATTTATTGCTATTAACTAACTTCATGGAAATTTCTCATAGATGTGTCCGCGGTTTTAAGACTATTAAAATATTAGTATATTTTATATACTAAATAAATATCCAGTATTCCTTACATTAGTAAATAATATGTAGGTATATAAAAAATATTTCTAATGTATGTGTATATGTTTGGGCATCCTGGATGGATAAGATTTACAAAATTGCCCGGCAGATGGCGCTGCAGTCGGTATCTAGGTTATTTATAAATCCTGCAACTAAACGACTGGATCGACTTTAATGATTTTTAATGATTGCATTCAAGTGGGGGGGCTATTTGATTCAGATTTACAAATAAGCTTACTAAATGGCGCTGCAGTCGGTATCCAGATTATTTTTCTATATTAATTGTATTTTATTTCTTACTTTATTTAATATCCTAACCGAAAACGTTATGTATAATTTCTAAAAGCGACATAAATATTATGCATATTGATTTATTATGCCATAAGATAGATGTAATTACAATAGTGATAATAATACCTAGTGAGTTAGGACAATTAATATTATGCTAAAACAAGCATATTCAGCAAGAATTTATAACAGATTCTAACAGATTTATACTTCGCCATAGCTCGATGGGCTATTTTGAGTTAGCTAATAAGTGACCTGATAGAGTTCTATTATGTAATCAATAATAATTATATTAACATCTTATACATTGACTTGACTACGTGGGAAGTCACTTAGAGCTATTGTATTACGGACATTAAACAATAGAGGAATCATAAATATAATACTTAAAACATATATTATTATCCAAACATAGAACAAACACAAATATTATCATAAAAACTTTTGTACTGCATGGGGTTCGAAGCCACGATCCTTGGTGCATAAGATAGGATTACTACCATCTGCGCCATCAATACCCCCAATTATGCGACCGTTTTACAGTGTTAACTACTACTACCTTATTTACTTTAAATATCCCTTAATAAGTCTAATACCCAGATACAAAAAAAAGAAACTATAAAAGCAAAAATACTTAATCTTATTGACAGATATCCAAATTATCTCTACAGTACATTTACTATATCACTAAAACAGTTATACAATGTTATTACACCACGCGGTTTGTGGTCAGTTAATACATAATTACATGTTAAATAAGCGGGTAGAACTGTTTATACAGACTCACAATATTAACAAACCTTTATGAGCACTTTTGTGTTGCACCTAGCACAACAGTTATGTTCTAAATCTCACTATTGTTTCAAATACGAATGTCTTTGTATTTGTAATATTCCCCCCTAAAGCTATCAAAAATAACAAGGTTCATGAAAACGAGGTACGTACATAACATTAAAGATAACAACCAGATACAAAAAAAAGGTGTGTTTTGCGATGCGCAGGTTAGCTTAGCGCGGTAATTATGGGGAAAATTCCCCTTTTCTTGGGGAGGCCTATTTCCAGTGGTAGACTTTGAATGACTGATAAGATGAGGTAATAAGTAGACAAGCAGTTACATCACTTTCAATCGTAATATGGATTTGTTTGTAATTAAAACTTACTTATTAGTTAATTCAACTGACCTAGTATTCTATACTTTAGAAACTGTGCAAAAACAAAAAAAAATGTTTCAGCAAATACTGGACACAGTCGTGTGAGCCATGAGATATTGTTTATTATTCATTTGTAATTTAACTTCCAGAGAAAGCAATTTTTATTATATTACACATTAGTTTATATATTTTTTAACAATGTAACAATCTATTTAAGGTAGCCACAATATTCATATTAGTACTTTGAATACTTATTGCAGACGAAACCAGGCAATGAAATTCTGATAGCAATACAAAACTTGGAGTTATGTTTGGTGGTATAATGAAGTAGGCGTTTGTGGTTAGCGCATTCTGGGTTGGATATTTATATCCTGCTATTGTTTGGCATAATGTTTGCGTATTGTTAAGAATCTATTGTGAATAAATAAATAATTATTTATATCAGGTACTAATTGAGTTAGAATGTAAGGTATACTTAACGTATTACTAAGAATAAATTGTTATAATGAAATATTATTTTATTATCAACATACCAGCCATTGTAAGTCTACTGCTGGCAATGTCTAACATTGGCCTTACCAAAAAAGGAGGTGTTTTGTTTTGGTTAAAGGGAAAGAACTATTCTATTTTGTCCTACGAATCTGTAGTATCCTATGGCTTCGTAATTATAAGCATAGAACGTCCACTTCTGAACAATAGCTTCCTCAAGAAATCTCTCCTAAGGACAGGTTGTAGAGGTCAATCCATTTGATGTTTATAATTTTAATAGATTTTTTTACATTATTCGAAGAATCACTGTAATTTTTAATGGTATACATGAAGGAAACCTTATACAAAAGTCGCCTGAATTGGTACCTCACTCTCACCTATTTTTTCCACCAAATAGCAGCGTTCGTATGTTCGCTGTTGAGAGAGGCAGTAAAATAACTAGATAAGTGTGTTTGTATGCTTGTTTAATGACCTGATCGAATAAAAAGAAAAAAGAACTATTTTTCTTTTTTCTCCGTATTAAACATATTGATTTGCCTCGATGAACATTAGCTCATCCATGAACGCTTTCAAAAATATAAATATTTTTAAAAGATAATTTTAATAAGCTCATATTTGACTTAAGGTGCATTTTAAAGTGAGATATACATACATTGAAATAAATTGTTTTTGCATACGTTATGAAGTGCAAAAGTATAAAGTACATGTCAAATATAAAGTAGCCATCTACTTTATAAGTATGATTGGCGATTCTAGTGGTAGTTCTCGTTATGTCGTGGTATTACAAGGTTCTAAATAGCTTATTTCTTCTTAATTTTGTAATGTGCCATAATATCTTCAGCCTCGATGCAATATTTAAATTGAATGACTGGATGATTTGAGACAATTTTTGTTTCCAGGTAAATACACGCATTTCAATTAGTATTACAATCAGAATATCCAATATTTTGATATAATTTACTGTAAAAAAGAAAACCTTTAACAACCCATCCGTATCCTGAAATAATAATGAAATGTATGATGTAAATAATAAAATGTGAACGATGTTTCCGAATCCAAGTTTATTGAATGCATTCACATATTAATAAGTAACAATTATGAAGGTTTTGATAATGCGTAAATGAGTTACGATTAATAAAAATTCCAGTGTACGAATCACTCCCGGCTGACATATAAACTGGACGAGGCAATGAAACTCTGGATTTTAAAATGAAAGCGATCTTATTATTTTTCAACATCAACTTACTTCATCTCTATATTTACATTTGAATATACTATAGTGAGGGTACTGGCAGAACTACGCTCAGCGATATATATGCCAATACGCTTAACGCGGCGTTTATGAGCAAAATTTTCCCTTTCTTAGGGAAGAGAATTATTTTCTACCTGTTTTATCCTAAACATTCATGACCATCATCCTGTTTGCTTTTTGTCATTATTACCTTGACTAGAGGCAGACTTCTAACAAAGCGCCTCCTGTCGATTCTTACGACACCTAGAACAGCAGGAGGTACTTCGCCGACACCACACGGTATATCTTAAGAAAGTTTTTGTTAGTAAATACAAAGAACAAAACAAATGCCTAAATATAAGGCTATACACATACGTATACACGTTTCAGTTAAAAACACTTTCCCTGTATTTTTACAGGGTTTTATTGTTTACGCCCCCGGTCGTTAGAGCACTTTGCGCGTGAATTATTTGGCAAGTCGCTGGCCGCATTAGCCGATTTATGGACTAGTAGCGCACGTGTACTTGCTCGGATACACACTCGCTTGGATTAGGCGGTATTTCTGTACGGTAGTGCATTTCAATGAGTATTGTAACCTAACTTGAGGTGAAACGTTAGCCGTGTGTTGGCAGCCCCGCAATGTATATCTCCTTAAGTCAATTTTTTGTCAATATTTTAAGATACTTTTGTCAGAGTCTTTTCGCAGAGTAAAATAGTACTATTCTACTGTGCCGGTAACTTCGTTTCACCAGGTGTCGTCAGGGGTGACTGAAGGACCGGAACAGACAGATGGCTTGGAATGAGCTCCTTGTAGAGATTTTCGCAAAATACTACAGAATGGGATTCTTTAAAAAAAAGGAGAATAGATACTTTTATAGGATCGAAAACGTATGCTAAACTTACCTTTATGCGGGTCGCACGCTTGTTTGTTACCTTAGTGGTTAAAAGATAAGATGGCAGTATATCTATCCCAACCAGTAAAACTGGAATACACTATAAAGATTGCAGCATCATATTCGTTGCGAAGGTAAGCTCTGTATCATGCCTGCTCGGTACAGCAATTGCAAGCAACAAACTCAAGATGATTTATCTAATTGAAAAATATCTTTAGACTCCTTATTTTAGCACAGGACGTCCTACGATTGATGAAATACTCTTGTCCAGCTTTACCTGCCCAGCATTGCAATTATAAGCAAAAAACGCTAATGATTTATCTATCTGAACAAATTTCGAAGACCTAAGTCTAGCAGTGGACGCTCTCTCTCTCTATCTAATGTGATGATATTACATAATTCTGAGAAAGAAACATTGTTAAGTCGATATTTTTATTTATTATTTAATTTTCAAATTTGTTTTAAGTTTTTATCTACAGCTTTACTCGAGTTAATTCTATAGGCTAAAACTTTCAGAATGCGTTATTTTTCTGTACCTTTGACAGAATGTTATGTTAATTGTTAGAATATTGAGTATATTTCGACATACATTTATAAAATTTATATTTGATTATATTCAGGTTAGCGAGAAACAGTTTACATGATTTTTCCCGAATTTCATACGACTATTTGCCGATTTCGATTTAATAATGCCACAACAACAATAAATTATTAGTGAAAAAATAATTGATTACATATATATAATTTATTAATTATTATAAAATATTTATGTATTGTTTCTATAAGATAATCGACGTAAAATAAAATGTAATTATTTTATTATATATAATTTATTATTCACGTAAGCGTAGGATAGGTATTAGAAGAGTCAAATAGTAACTCCTGAAACGGTGTAGCTTAAATGCTACTGGGCAGAGATGGGCCGTAGCATTCCCGTCGTGAAGTTATTCTTTGCATTTGTCACTATGCCTAGATAGGAAGGTAAAATTCTCTCTTTTTTAGGAAGACCTATGTCTAGCAATAGACGCTTTATAGTTGCCATAATGATGAAGATTATTTTTTACCTTTTTTATATTTTCTTCTGATCGCCAAACTTAATCAAAATTTTTCAGTGAAGAAGTCCATTAAGTTTACAAGTCATGCTAAAAGTAATGTGGCATTTTTTCATAATTCTCAAATGTCAAGTTAAACGAAATGTAACAATTAAGTTTCATGAAATAGGTGACGCCGCGGGCGGTCGTCTTTTATTTTATTTCCCAGGATAAAGAATGATAAATCCCTGTAGTGCTGCGAAACGAGACTTGGAGGGAAAAATTCTGTACAAACATAGAAGGTTGGCATTGTCTGTTTGCGCGGCGAGTTGACACCGTCGGATTATGAGGATTTACTTTTCTCCTAACGAATATTTGGAGACAGGACATAGCGTAGCAAAAATTAGAAGGCTCTCGCGACGCCCTCATTTATTTGAGTCTGTGTAGTAAAGTTATTAAGGGTTTTAGGATAGTATTAAGGGCTCGGTTTGTTCTTGAGTTGGACAGTTGGAGATTAAGATTTAATTTATTTAATATGTGTCTTCTGTTGTGTGTATTTTCAGTGGTTGAGATCCGCGGTGTCACTTCCAAACAATTGAATGAGAGAGCTTTAGACACTATAGCCTATTTGAATGTCATTTGGAAGTAGGTGGGGTTGTGAACAAGTGTTATTTTTCTAAATCTTATTAATACGTCTTGTTCTTTATTATATTATCACACAGCATCATTGTTTAAATACCAAATAACAAATAAGCACAGCAAAATAAACGTTGCTTTGTATTTAAATATTATAGTGACACAGAATTATTCTCATTAGCTTATCTACGCTACGAAATTTGGAATTTTGCTTATCTGTTTCGGGAGTACTGCGACGGCACCGGTGTGGTATCTACGGCGTAGTAATTCGCTACGAGGGCAGGTTAAAATGCTACGTGCTTTTCGAGTATACTTCAAGTTGAAAGCGTTTGTTGTTGGTTGTGTTTTGTTTATGTAAACTAGAGAATGATAAGTGACTCACTCTGTTGGTTTATATATAAAAACATATTTTTAAACTACTATGTGGGCTTTTTAAGAACACGAAATATTTAGTATTTCATTTCCAATCATCCACTTTAATATAAATTAGTTGTGATTATTAGGTAGGTTTAACTTTATTAGTGAGGCTGATTTAGCGACTTTCACAATATATTTGGTAAGTTTCATTTTAAAAACGTTAAGTGAGTCCCATGCTTTTTATGAATGACGGTGATTGTTAAACATCTAGGCTCCCTAGTATTTTAACGTATTCGTATCTTGAGTAGAACTAAGTAACTAGTTCGTCGGTGCATGCGCTTCGAAACCTGTTTTGGAGATGCGAACCTGGGTTAGTGTAATCGACGTGTGGATGTTTTTTTGAAGTGTGTGAAGTTTCTTTTATTACATTTCAATCGTAGATTATCTCACCTTGTAATTGCTGTTAGATGCTCCCAGAACTTAGTTGGTAAGTATATTGCAGCACAATTACATATACATATATATATGGTAGAGTTTAATTTAGTAAAGAGTACTGCCACTTTCGCTGATCTATACATATTAATAAAATTAAATGTCTGTTTATAATATCAAAATAATAGTTATTCATAATAAGCATATGGAGGTATGTACGATACTGAAATTAAAAATAATTTTTAATTTTAAGGTAAACTCAGAAACCATTGGACCGATTTTAACGAGACTTTCACACCCAGTCTTATGTAGATGGGAACGACGCGGGGACGGGGTCCTGCTAATGTCTTTTAAGCGTGTATTTTTTATTTAAAACTACTCAATATTAAGGTCCTATTATTTTTAGATATGGTGACAAGCATATTTTTTGACTGTTGAAGTAAGTTCCGCTAACTTAAGCCTGTTTTCATAATGATAACAAATACATGGAAGAGCCAGAAGATACTTCGTTTTAGAAAATTAGCGCCAACGCCGAGACCGGTGGAAATTCTTGAAATACCGATCAATAATTAAAACAAACCTTTATCTTTAGCAATTTTTCTACCTGGTTATTTCTGCCAGCTTGTTTGGATTTGCTTAACTTAGTTCCAACAAGCCTAATGGAGATAACCAACAAGTTATTATTAAACTTATCGAATAGCTTCGGTGCATGTTAAGTGACTCTCATGATCTTATAGGGTCATCAAGTCTGTTGGTGTTATACTTTAGCACTTTAATACTTCAGAACAAAATCAATGTTATTGTGACAATTCAACTTCCTTACTAACAAGATAATTGTTATTACTGATTATTTAATTCAAAATTGATTGTGATGGGACCATCTAAACATATAATACTTTAGAACTAACATATATTACTTCCAGCCTCACCATCATCATATCAGCGATAAAAAGTCTACTTATTATAGGTCTACTATATAGACCTTTTCATAATAGTGGAATTTTTACTCATAATTGCCGTGCTGGCAGGCATGGTGAAAATCACAGAGCGTAACTTCGCTGTTCCTGCTGCTGCCCATCCCCGTCCTGTAGTATTTAGGCTGCGCTATTTCGGATGGATATACTACCATCTATCAGATCTGGAACCTTAATCGCCTCTTACGACACCTGGTGCAGTGAGAGGTACTATTCTACTCCACCGGTACCCTAACTTTAATTATATTCAATTGAAAATATAAAGTTAAAGTATGTTGATGTTGAAAAATAATAACTGCAACAAATATAAGATCGCCTTCATTTTGTATTCAAGTTGTTATAACTGGAAGTCGCGACAATGTAAGATTTCATTTCCGTGTCCCGTTTAATATGTCAGCCGGGAGTGATTCCTGCACTGGGAATTTGTTCAGCGAAAATATTTTGAATACCTAATGCAGATGTACTACCTCTATAACGTACGTAAAATACTATTCGTATCAATTTCTTGAAATCTTCATACAGGTAAGGGACTAAGAATATACATTTTCGGTACTTGAAATTTACTAACACAATTTGTTATTTGATGTTTTTGAATAATATTAAAAGATTTGAGTGGTTACCTAAAACATTATTAAAATAATGTTATAGTATACATCTATACATATAAAAAGAAGCTGACTGATTGACTTACATATCAATGCAAAACCTAAACCATAAATTTAGTATCACATAGCCTACTTATCGGGAAAGGTTTGTAGGATAAAGACAAAGTCAAATGTACATTATTCAAATAGGCCCATTACAACAGTTTTAAATCGTTCATTAAATAATAATAAAATCAATAATAATAATTACATTAACATTTCTAATAAGGAAGGGATGTTAAGTATATTTATATATAACTAGTTGTACCCGCTACTTCGTCCGCGTGGAATAGTATTTTTTTGGGTACCATACCTCTTTACCTTAACTTATATAAACTTTGAATATTATGTTTATTTATATCGAAACAATGGCTTGAAAAATAAGTTTCAAGTTTCTATCTCCAAAAATAGCGGTACTTCCAAACAACTTTTCATCCCCTCTTTTGACCCTTCACAACCTTTTTTTCGAATATAAAAATAGCCTATGTCCTTTGTCAGCGTCTTAATATTGTCTGTGCCAAATTTCATCAAAATCGGTTGAGAGGTTTAAGCGGAAAAGCGTAACAGACAGACAGACAGACAGAGTTACATTAGTAGGGATACAGATTTTCCTGAAAAACGCAAAGGATCATAAAAGTCATATAACACATATAACTTTTTTCACACAAGTCACTTTTTTCCTGAAAATTTCTAGGTTTTTATGGACAAAAATAACGTTTTCGTAAATGTACCGACAGTCATTACATTAATTTCTTTGAATTTCTCTTTAAGCAAGTCTGTTGATGACATTATAAATCGCATGACTGCAGAACAAATATTATATTAACATCCGCGGCATTGCCCCACAGCAGTATACCATAAGACATAATGCTATAAAAGTAACTAAAATAAACTAAACGAGCTGTTTCAACATCTGTAAATTAGCGGATTTGATGTATTGCAAAAGCTGCAGAACTCAGTCTATTGGCGAGATCCACTGTGTGAGATCCCCATTACAACCTATGGTATAGTGTTAAACCTAGAAATGCAGTAGTATTTACCATATCTAATTCGTCATTCTTTATACAATTGGTTTGTATGATATTAGGAGTCCCAAATTTTATATATTTAGTCTTTTTTTCATTAAAATTTAAGTGACATAGCTCGGAGTAAGATTGTGTGAATATATTTTAACATATTATTATATTACATTTTACAGTAGTTCTGTGAGCTAATCCGAAACTTGCAGCTTGGATCAAACCTACGCACTTTCGCCTTGATAGACAAACGAATTTTGTGCCTACATATCCATAGAAAAAGTCGGTTTCTCGGAAAACGATCTACATCACTTCTGTTACCCAATTGTTATACATAACAATGGGAAAGTTTCACGATTCGTTGGATATAAACCTTTTCATCCACTCCGCAGCATCGTGTTTATTTGTGTCCATACTCAATTTTCCGGTACCGATAAAATGCTTTTTGTGTTCGAAAATACCTACGCTTGGTCGTGAATTGGTATTTGTGTAAGGAATTGTATATATGTTTAATTGTTTAATTTTGACGGGCCCGATAGCGCAGATGGTAGTTATTCTTTCTTCTGGCGATCCCCACCAAAGATAAATAATTATTAGAATAATATTAAAGTAAATTCCTACAACATCTTATACATCGACATGACTCCGCAAAAAGTCGCTTAAAGCACCTGTGTTACGGACATCAGACAATAGAGGAATTATAATTTTAATACTTAAATATAGTTTAATACTTTAATAGTCAGCACCTGTAATAAGCAATATTTATCCTGGCTGGCGATCAATATTTGTTTTGTTCTGTATCTGGAGTTATTTATATGTGTTATATTTATTTGTCTGTTTTCTGATATCCGTAATACAAATGAACATGTTTTAAACATGTTTCAGAGTCAGGTTAACGTATGAGATGTCGCGACGAAATCCTTTTTTAATTGTCTACATTTGATTACAAAAACAAAGTCGCGGGCTGCAACTAATAAAAAAAACTTTTAAAGCAAAAAGTATAGCAATGGAAAAGGCATTTCATGGTTCTAGATCGTCGCACAGCGCGTAGTGCGCAATCTCGAGTGAAAGGGGCTCACAGGTGCCCACAAAGAGGCTTTTATATGGAGCCGGGCGCGTGAAATGCTCGCCCCAGCAAATCCGACGCACTCTGAACTGAACTAAGTAGTTTAGTCCGATATATTCCAACGATACCTTAACCTCTTTCACACAATAGAAGAGTTTTATATAAATAGGGTGCATTAGGTAAATTTGGAACTATTTGCTTAGCATAATTTTAAATTCAGCGCTCATTTTTAAATCACAGAACATCTATTTGGTTTAGAATATCATGTTTCAATGGCTTTTAAACTTTTTAATTCAAGGTTTCAATTACCTTACGGCTATCGTTCTGAAGAGCTACAGAAGTAATGTTAGAATGTATGACATACATAATTACTACTTCGCTTACGTTGATCTTACTCCGTCCGTTAAGTCCGAGAAGGGCATTAGACAACATCACAAATATAATAATTATATAAATATACAGCACAAAGACACAGAACCGTTGGCGGAACGGCGTAATATTTAATATAATAAAGATTTGTTTGTGCTTGTAGGCAGTAGTTATCGGACCAATAATATATATTTAGAAAATAGCAAACAGGGCGTTATATTTACACTTCTCAATCAAGTTAGAATGACTAAACGACACGAAAATAAATATTCAGTGTCATAATATCATCATTTTGTTTCCTACACACACACTCATATCAACATTTCCGCGCTTATAAAGTTACGGGTAGTACCGTAGTGGTTTACTTTAGGGTACCGGCAGAGTGAAATAGTACCTCCCATATACCAGGTACCGTAAATGGCAACTGAGGAGATGGTTGTCGGTATATCTTCTCGGAACAGTGTAGATCAAATGCACCAGGGCAAGGATGGGGGCAGCATTTCCGTAGCGAAGCTGCGCTCTGCGATTGCCACCACGCTTGCCCGGCGCGGCAATTATGGGCACATTTTCTCTTTCTTGGGTTGGGCAATGTCCTGCATTGGATATTTTGCGGCTGCTATGATGATGAAGAAAATTACGGAGATCAGCTAGATTGACTATAGCTTTATCGCCAAAGATACAGCGTTAATAAATAAAATATTCTATTGCAATATTTTAAGAGAAGAGACTTGATTGATTGTTTATCAAAACTTAACTCAAAATCTCTGAGACTGTTTTGATTTTATATTCACCATTAGATAGTTACATTTTCACTAAGTAACAAAAACTATACAATGTTTAAAATAAATTAAGATGCTAACAATGGAATAACATAGTATCCTCAAATACTAGACCGATTTAAAAAACTCTATTGTTTGATGAATGTTATATTAACTAATATATTTTTCTTCTATATAGATTAATGATGTTAGTAGAAAAAATATTCAATGAAGTTCGCTTAAGCACATTAATACCTCTGTGAACTCGCATGTATATTCATGCGAGTATTCATACTTAGAACTTAGAAAACACCAAGCACTTTATGGCTTTGCAATATGAGTCAACATCTGCTTTACTCATCGATTCTGCAAGTCACATAAAGGAACGACGATAAGCATTCATGAATAAAGCACTCAGCGTTCAAAAGCAAAATATATCGATCATTCCACATAATCCAACTAAAAGACATAAAGGTGGGAAGTTCCCGGCATATTCAAATAGCGTTACGTAAAAGGATTGCGGGAATCACTTTCAATGGGGCTTTAATAGGTTTTTTATTGTTTATCGCCCCCGGTCGCTACAGCAGTTCGGGAGTGAATTATTTGCCAAGTTGCCCGCCGCATTAGTCGATTTATGGACTTGTATCGCACGTGTACGTCGATACTCTAACACTACTATTTAGTGCTTTGTAGGTTTATTCGCTTCAGGAGTTTAGGCTTTGCTTTAGTCTGGATTCTATAAGTGAAACTCTTCTTGACGTTTTTATAGTGAGTGCTTATGTCTGTGCCTGTGGTCGAGGAATGATTTACTCTGAAATTGATTTTCGTTCAAGTAATTAAAGTCTGTTATCGGTGAACGATAAATTTACGGACTTTACTATAGTATGTTCACTATGAGAGGCATTTATAAACTAACAACAATATAATTGCTTGTTCTTGGACCAAAAAATTTTAAGACGTCAGCCTGTGGAATGATGTAATAAATTAAAAGTACCTCTCGGCAAATTTCAGGAGCAAGATAAATAGAAATACTTTATTAAAAAAATAATAGTTATATACAATTTGCTTACTACTAAACCATCATTCTTATTTATTAAGAAACAGAAAGAGGGTACTAATAATATACCCATGCATAATGTAGATATATAATAAATATAATACAGATTGTCTTCAAGGTACTATCATCCTATAACGTCAACGTAACCATATATACGTTACCAGCAACTCAACTAATTTATCCCTTCAGTATTTATCATAGAGATATCACTTTCGATATTTTCAGGAATATAAATCTTTATTAATACAATTGATGATTTTTTTTTATTCGATATCTGGAGTTTATTATGTTCAATAATCTTCTAGTGTGTATCTTGCAATGATTTCAGAACCCTGTAAGAGACCCTGCGATTACTTACTGACAGATAACAGAATATTTTTCAACTCTAATGCTTGCTAGATCTGACGTCATTTCCAGCGTCACCAAGGAAAAGTCCGAAACTGCAAGATTTCAATGCAACAAAGTAGGTATGAGCGGGAATAGTTTCATCGCAACGCTACGCTCCAATATTTTAAGACCTCTTTCAATGTTCTTTTGCATTGGTACCTCACTCTACCTCCAAATAGCAGAGAGGCATTGAAATTACTTGGTAAATGTAAGATAGTATTGTGAATTCACAAGGTTGGCGACACGCTTGTAATATCTTCGTGATGACACGACCGTGACTACGGTCACGTTACCATCTAGCGGACCATATACTTGTTTGACGACTACATAATATTTAAACATATATTAAAATCTCCCCTAGAATAAAGAATAATCTCTTAGTCGAAGTCTAACAAACAGTCCATGTCGTACGATGAAATAATTCCAAATTCTTACAAAATTCTTCCAATTAATTTTATCTGTACAATTACTGTGAAAAGTGCCGTGATGTTTAAATGAAGCTATTAAGCAAGCTCAGCTGTGAGATAAAAATGCCAAGACGTTTGCATTTCTCGGCGGATTGCATTTGCAACACTGATTTTCTGGCACCGCGTGTGCCAGATTTTATAACAGCCCTATGACTGGACTTATTTGTTGAATAAGCTGTTTCATAACATATTCATGATCACGATCATTGTCAACAAATATTGCAGCAGTAAGTTTTAAATGGTAAATATATGTTCTTAGAGAAAACACAGCAATTAGTAAGTATTGATCACATCATATCAGCCGTAAAATGTCATTGCTAGACCGCCCCAAGAGGCGGTAATTTAAGCCATAAACGGTACGCTGGGCAGTCGAGGTAGGGCAGTACTTGCAGAATGCAGTTTCGCGCCGACAATGTGGCTGCCCATCTCCACCCTGTTATGTTAAAAATTCACTGTTTCGATTGACTATACTACCTATCGGTTCCAGTACTATAGTCGCCACTTACGACATCACGTACAGGGGAGGATTAGTTTTACATATGCTTTGATCTATCTTAGTATTTTCTCAGGGTTTCATTTCCTGGTTCATTACATTAATGAAGGCTACTGCTAAAGGTCAATGGTAGGGGAAATAAGAAAGATTAGAAGAATAATGGAATTATACTTCTAATCTTACGTTATTAGATGTGGCGTTTGTACAATACTTAGGTTTAAGGTGATATTTTTTAATTAAAATCAAGTGTACCCTTCTAATGGAAGCATTGTATATGTGGATGACACCTAAACCATATACATAGCTAAATTGTATTTACGATTTGTTTATATGTATAACACAAACACTCAGACCAGTTTTAATGTTAACCTAATCAGGAACTACAAAAGATCTGCAAAAAGGTAGAGATGTGACACGTCGATACGTCAATGAAACCTTCAAACTACGAATGTAGGTACATCGTTAAAATGTCGTCAATCTTGCATGGAGTTCAAGTTTTGAAAACTGATGTTAAAGTACGTTACTATTCATTCAAACTTAGTGTGTATCGATAACTAGTTTCCAACTTATGTGCTTACATTAAAGTTAGGCTTAACTTAAGTAAAGACATGAAAATTTATCAAGAAAGTTCCTTCACATGATTCAATGTTACCTATACATTTTCAGTTTTATAGATCATGAAAATTTTCTGATAAACTATGAAAATTTGTATTAGTGATTGTTCAAAACACTGTATTCGAATAAAATTGAGGAGGCAATACAAGTAAAAAATAAATATATTTTCCTTGCATTTTTGAGAAAATTTATCCTTAATAATAGTATAGTAATTTTTTTGGCATTTATATTGCCTGCAATTAGATAATTTAACGTAAACTTTTTTAAAACCTGAAAAAAATGACAATATGTATGAAATAAACCCTGTAAACTTAGATTAAAGCGCGAATATTCGCCTTTTATACAACTTTTCATATTGATATAGGATTCATATTATATTTAGAAGAGTTGGTATAGAACGACTTAGGTGAACATATCTTAACCAGGTAGAAGAGGTATTAAAGATGAGCCTAGTCAGAAGTACCTAGAATAAACGAGCGTATATGAATAGACTAATACGAGTAAGGGAAGCTAGAATGGTAGAGCGAAGATCATAGCAAGTGGAGATCCATAGTCTCTACCAACCCCGATGGGACACAGGCGGGATGTATGTATTTAGTACAACTTCTTTTTGTACAAGATAGTATAAGTCGGTTTAATGGATAAAAAAGGAAAAGATTTTCAGTAATTTTGGATGAATCTACTGCCTCGTAATTCGCGAAAATGCCCACCACTCCGCGACGGCGGCGCTGTTACTTAAACCCGTCCTTTTGTCCTTGACCTCCGTAGCTCCGTTATATACCGCCATCTGGCGTCGTTCAATTAATACTTGGTCAGGTGTGCATTTTTTTATAGGTTAGGTCGACAATCTAGCGTGGTAGTAAGACCAACCTATATACGCTTATATTATCACAAGGATATCACTAGCGCATTGCCAGCATTGAGACATGAAGATATTATGACTTATTGCATAGTAATTTCACTGCCTCTCTCATTTTTCACACCAGAACACAGCAGTGCGAAAACTGCTATTTGGCGGTATAAATAGTAAAGTATTTTGTACTGTAATATGTACCAGCATTTTTAAAAACCAGCATTTCTATATAACGCTAAATTTGACAATTAAACGGTGTATTATAAAAACAGTAACTACTTGTACAATAATAAATAAAAAATAATTTTACACAAATTATAAAATCATATTAGAGAAATTCATTAAAAATTAATATATATTGTTTATTTATTAATTTACACAATATCTTGTACAAGCCTTCGAGATTAGTCGTTTAAAGCACATAAGTGCGTTACGGATATCAGACAACAGAGAAATCATAAATATAATACTTAAGTACATGTTTAATATATATATACAGAACAAACCCAAATATTTTTTATATAAATATTTGTCGTCGAGAGATCGAATAAACGAGATAGGAACATTATCGAATGAGCTATGTTCAGTTACAATATTCAGTTTCTAATTAATTATTTAATTATGCACATTTTATTAAGATTATAAAAAGAATTTTTAAAGTAATAAACATAAATTATGAGTAAAAAATATTAGAATCGGTTTTCCGATTTGCTTTGTCAATCGTACCTCCTTTCTTTTATACAAGACATATATTGGGATATAGGACATCCACAGTAATAAAAATAAAGCAAAAGAAAACAGAAACTAATGAGTTTTTAGCAGGTTTGTCAGTTAAGGAAATCTCAGAGTCAGCTCTAGCCAATAAGAATTAACGTTAGTGAAGATCCAGCTTCAAGTGTAAGTGTCTTCAGTTACAACAGTATTTATTATTCCATGAATATTGAAGGGTTTTGTTTTGTTTTGTATAAATTTGAGAGAACAGGAATTCCTTGCAGCTTTTATTAGCGATTCTAGTACACTTTCTCAGACCTTCTACTTTTGCTTAAGTAGTTTTTAATCCTTCACTTTAAAAATTCGTTTGAAGTATTCCTACTTGCTATTGAAACTATGTTGTCTTTCTTTGTAACTTTTCTGCTTTGTCATTCTTTGAATTCTATATTATAGACATATAAAATTGTATATTCATCATCGTATGAAGTCTACCGTTAGATATAAGCCTCCCCTTAGGGGATTTTGTCCCATCAATACTGCACTGGGCAGGCGTAGTGGCAATCGCAAAAACTGCGACGGGGATGCTTCTGCCCAAGCTGGCGATTTTATCCATTTGCCGCGCACAGGAACGCAGCCGTGATCAAAGTGTGGCCTATTTTTAGACTTCTCCTTTATGCGGCTGAAGACTCTATGTATATTATAAAGAATTATAAATAACTCACTTCTAAGAAAATAATATACGAGCGTACACAACATTGTCGCGTAAATTACAAAATAAAAAACCAAATGATAAAAATAACTGGCTGATATTCGATATGATCAAGCAACCACGGATGAAAAGCGCGGTAAGCGTAGTTGCAATCTAGACTAGGCACTTTTGTGTATTTATGTTATTAGTTGCATTAGTTCTGTTTTATACGGCTCAAAGTCGAAGTTACTTTATTTCTTTTTTATATGATAACTTCTGATATGATGATGATGATGATAATAATTTGTGAACGTATACGGGGTCAGCTGCCTTGATAAAAGTTGCCTCCAAGAGATCTTTTAAGCGATAAGGCCGCTAATGTACATAACACAATTTGTCTTTCCATTTTTTATGGTGTCTAATAAAGATTATATGATTACTATTATTCCGGTGAAAATTATAATGGCACTAGTATAAAGTATAGTTAGTAGCTGTGATACACGTCGTGGTAAATGTTAGTCACTCGGGCGAGCGCGTTGCAAACACGAATCAGCTTTTAGCGTACGAATATGTATCTGCTATTTTTTTCTCGATGCACTTTATTTACACAAGATAGTAAGTAACTAGTAGTACTTGACAAACGCGATGACGCAGATGATACAATTACATCGGTTATGATCTCGATCCCCACCGTGAAGAAACATTTCAGTCCAGTGTTAAACATAGGTGTCAACAAGAAAAGGGAACCTTTTCCCATGATTGCCGCGCTGGGCAAATGTGTTCGCAATCGCAGAGTGCAGTTTTCTCGGCGGGGATGCTGCTACCTATTTTCACCGTGTGAATTTAACATTACTACTACATTGCTTCGGATGGATATATCGCCGTCTGTCGGTATTATTCGGTGAAAAAGGCGACCGACTCTCTTACGACACCAGGTACAGATTGAGGTACTGTTCTGCCGGTACCTCACGGTAACGAACATTTACATGATGAATGTTTTTGTTTGTTCGATGTTAAATATTAATTAAATATTATATTCGTGTTGTCTTGAAGTCAAGTTTACGAAATATAATGTCAGTTTATTGAAACAAACTATCTCTGAATGGAAGTGCTGTTATACAATTTTTAAGACCACCATTTCTAAATCACTGACCAATAGGCACACCAACAACATATAAGTCTTTCGCAACGATTAAGACCCAGCGGAATGCATGAATATAAATAAAAAATTTGGCGTATTATTCGAATTGAGTTCATATACATTAATTTATTGACGCATACATAGGTCATCTGCATTGTTGCATCTCTTTTTCCATATAACTGTGCTTTACTGTGTTCCGGTTTGAAGGATGACATACAGTGAAATTACTGGGTAATATGACATATTGCCAAGAGCTGTGCCACTGTGTCCCGAACCTATCAAATAGGCGTATATGCAATTACTGGCGTAAAAGGGGTTCGTTCATACCGATTATGTTTAAAAAAGGTAGCGATGTAGTTTTGTCAGCTTTAAGGTATACCGCGCGCGCGCCGTGATAAATGTTGGTTGTACGGGGCAAGCAGCGCAAACATGGATCGGCTTTTAGCTGCCAAGGTGTTTTATGACCTCACCTTTTACCAATTATTTTTATTAAGTAAATGTATCCTTCATTTTATAATGTAAAATTTATTCGAGATTTTAACGCAAACTCCTTAGCTTGCATTAAATTATCGAACAGATCTTTATTAATTTTGATTTCTTTGATAGAAGACATTATTGATAGTCTGGAGTAACACGTAGGTTCCTTTTGATCCTAAAAGCATGTTCTCGTGGGATAGATCTTTTTATATTTTACTCTAAGAAACTAACTTGACTATTTGCATAGTTTATCTCATATCATTATTTATCTGTCAGGGAGCGACAAAAACTTTCTTCCCAAAATAATTAAAGATCCTCAGGGATGAAATATAAAGTAAAGATTTCACGGACAATGTCACGGGCGAAAAACTAGCGTAAAATTAATATTTACGACTAAGTAAACACGACGGTAAAGAAACTTACTACTTAAAATGAATAAGTTTTCTACCTGTCTGCGATTTGATATATTACCCAATTCATCTTGTTATCTGAGAAAGAAGTAATGGTGTTTTAATTTGTTATTAGGTGTTCTCTCATCTCACCGCTGCGCCGCTCGCAGGGAGTTCCGAGAATTTGCCTCGCGATAGGAACTTTTATACTACACTCGTTTAGGGAGCTCTTTGTTACTTGAAACTTTTTCGCGAGCAAAAATTAATGTGATGTGTTTATTACATGCCGTGAGGTACCGGTAGAGTAGAATAGTACCATCGCAAGAGGCGACCAAGGTTTCAGAACCGACATATGGCGGTATATCCATCCAAGACAGTGTAGCTCAAATGCAGGTGGGGATGGGCAGCAGCATCCCCGTCGCGAAAGCTGCGCTCTGCGATTGCCAATACGCTTGCCCAGCGCGGCAATTATGGGAAAAATTCCCCATTTCTAGGGGTAGCTTACTTGCAGCACCTGACCTTCAATGGCTGGTATGATGATATATTTATAAATCGTTACAAATCTTATCAAATATAACAGGAGTCAGTTACGGTTAACAGAGTACATTACTCTTTGTCGAGAAATTAACTGTTCGGTGAAAACAAACAGGGCTCGCTATTTGACACGAATTGTTTGCAGTTGAGCGAGATTGTCTGTTGTTCGCGAGTTGTTCGTTGGTCGACGTTTCGTTGTTCATTTGTTCATTTGAGAGCGTCGAGTGTGACAATGACACTCGCGATCCCCATAGTCTTGCAAGCAACTGGCAGGTTTATTGTTGGTTTGGCTGCTGTGCAAGGTTTTGTAGGTATATCTAGATTTTGCAGCAGCGTGGAGATATTGTTTTGCTGTAAGACGTATTACCTGCTACGTAAACAACTTACTGCGAATGAAATGTGTTATACGTGACATTGCATTAGATCCCATCATTATTCCATTTGATTTAGTTATTACTCTTAATTTTGCGTATTGGTATTTTTCTTGACTTTTGACTTTGACTTGTGCAAAGCACTTGCTATTAGTTTAGTCTTAAGAACCATCTTGTTTCGGTAGACTCGCTTAACTAAGCATTGTATTTATATAGTTTATGCTAAATTCCTCATTGTTTTTATCGTCTTACAATTTGTTATTACGGACTTTTAACAACGATAACATGATCTTTCAGTTATGTGGTTTAACCGGTATTTTTAGTTCTAATGTTACAAAAGTTCATCAGTCCGTGGTTAGGAATTGTAAGCCAGCCCAAATAAAGTAACTTTCTATTCCGCAACTGAATCAAACCAACGGTTTGGGAAAGGCTTGGCCACAGACTTGAAATACTTTCTTTAGGGTGTATGAGTACATACTACCAGTAATATATTTAGCAACATCTTATAAAATATTGATAAACAAATCAGCATAAAACTTTGGAAACATAAGCACTATACGCACATAATAATAAAAGTATCGGGTCACACCTCCCCTCTCAGACCTAACCCTGTAAAAAGTTTAGCACACACTCAACGCGTTTACGACACCCGTAAAAGTGTAATAGTGGTGGCATAGATTAAATCATCCTTCGCCGGAGGGTTCCCGCGCAAAAGGTCTGCGCGGAAATGAAGGTTGTCTGTAGACGGCTACCATTTCCGCGGCCAGCCGGATGGTGGCACTCGCTAAACAGCGCGGCCATTATCACGCAGTGCTGCCATCTGCGGTTCTCCGCCATTGTGAATCGTCTTTTGTCTTTGCGTTTGTCACTTGTTCTGTGCATGTGACGCAAACAGTGCTTCCCTTACCGCACGTTTGTTTGATCTCTGTAGCGTCGAGTGTTTGTGCATATTTAATCAGACTTAGCGCTTTTTAGCGTGAGATTTGTAATCCTAGACCTCTTAAAGTATTTTATTGTAAATTATAGTAATTCAGTATCTGTAATACTCATTGTACCTGTATTCATGTAGTTATTCACATTTGTTGTTATATACAATGATGAGTGATGTATCTCTTAGCTTCTATTCCAAGGTTGACTGAAAAATCAGATACCTTATCGGATAAACCTCTCATTGTATATGTTTTTTTAGTTGTATAATAAATAATGTCATAGATATAATCCAAAATAATTTAATATCATAAGATCTACTTAAATATGCAGTTGCAAACCGTTTTTTACCAATTTTACAAGATGGTGTAAATCAGTGAGGATATATTTTTCATGTGCAAAACGCTTCGTAAATCTCGCACAGGATATATGACATAATGTTGGTATGGTTTACATTTAGTCATGAGCTTAATATTCTTCAACATACTTCTAAATATAGCACAATTATTGTATTTTTAAGGATTATTTCTACAAAACTGCTCTTTTCGTTGATTTAAAACTCAGTTTATTTAACTTATTTTTTGTTTCAGCTTCCTTTCGGTAACTATTCCTGAGATTGACATCTCGTCTTGTCATCTTAAGAACGTTTGCAGTTTTAAAGGTGTCATAAGGGTAGTTAATAAGTAAATTTTAGACAAACATATATAATAGAATCTCTAAGTGATCCAAGAACAACATAGTTTCAGAATGTCGTGATATGAAGTTTACGCAAATAAAGTCACCCATTTGTTTGGATTATTGAGTCTTGCTTTTGTAGGTTAATAAAAACATTAAAAATAATTTTACATCACAAGTAATTTAATGACTAGAAGTATAGATTAATTGATGAGAGAATATAAATTAATAAATAGAGTAAAGATTTTCAATATCAACATCACTACATAGTATAAAATGAAGTCGCTTTCCGCTGTGTCTCTGTCTTTATATGCTTAAAAAAGTAAAATAATATATAGCTTAGACTTTGATTCAGTTATTTTAATGGATAGAATGATTCATGAGACATGTATACATATTTAATATATGCGTCTACTATATTACGAAGCATTGATATTTTTTGAAAATTCTAATGTGATGTCATAATTAATTTTTGCAATTATATTTCAAATGCTGGCTGAACCCGACGAGATAAATTAAAATAATAAACTACAGTGTACACCAAAATGAAAACTACAAAAAAGTCCACGATGGTGTTTATCTTTCACTATAACCATTTTTATTCGTCATATCACCCGTGTGAAACCGGGGCGGCTTCTATTTAAGAATATATATCCAAACTAAAACAAGAAATAGTACCTAATTATTGAAAGTAAAATTATTCTTGTAATCCAGCCTATTATACCTTACTCGACATTTTAAAAATAAGCTATTCTTGGAAAATTGTCATGGAGACAAAACAATTACCGTTTATCGTTAGAGAGAAAATTAATTATGATTTAATTGGCGTCATTTGAAGACCCGCCGAATCGACGAAGGATTCAATTAGCGAATGTTAGGCACGGTGAAAACTCGACAGAATCAACAAAGAACGAATACTTCAAACAGAATTCCCGTCGGCTTTGAAATTTCTTCACAGCTTTAGATTCTGTACTCAAACTACGAAAATAATTCCAAAATAGATAATAATACTTTTAATATTTTAACATTCTTTTAAACACTTATCTATAATAAAAATTACTTTTAAACGGTTTGAAAACGCGTTTTTTTTTACTTTTTACATTTGTTTTCTTGCTGCAGCATGGCTCTGATCACACACTGCTAGGTCCTGCGCCCACCGTTGCGACTACGCATTACTCCTCCCGGACCAATTTATGACATGACAAATGACAGACGTAGTCCCGTCTTGACTAAACCGAGGTGAGGGAGATGAAAAAATGTTGCTGTCAATTGAGATATAAACTATCCTATCTCTCTAGTTGGATCAAACTGTATGTACACCGTAAGCAAAAAATTATTGTAATCGATACCGTATCATATATACACAAAGATTATTAAAAGTTTTTTTTAAACCAAAAAAAAAACTTTTAAAAAGACATTAATGGAAGCTTGACAAGATTTGTTTCATTTTAACTTTTATGGACAAGAGTATATCTCTCGATACGTTAAAAAGGTTCCTCGCGCCGAGTGTTTGAATATGCATATTTCGTTTTTATATTTCTTCTGTGTGGATTAGAAATGCGGTTCTTTTGTAAATTTTAAAATTATCAAACCTATTGCACATAAAATTTGCGGGAGTATTTCTAAAATGTCATTTATTTTTGACAAAGTCGCCTCCATTAATTTAGAGGACTCAAGGTTAACAGCAGTTTTTTTAATGTCTGTATAATATTTTTGTCAGGCCCGGTGGCGCACTCTGCAGTTTTCCTATCTTATGCACCAAGTTCGTGGATTTAAGTCCGAGGACAAACATTTATATGATGAATAATTATGTTTCTTATAAAAGAAACAAAATTATTTATCTGATATAAATCTGGGTGTTAAATATTACTTTACTTAATTATTATATTTATAAATCCTCTGTTGTCTGATGTCCGCAGCACAATCCTTTGTTTATATGTGGTCTACCTCATGAAAAAGATGAATGCGTCACGTGACTTGGGTACCTACTCCTAATATTCTAGGTAAGATAAAAGTTTCGAGCTACACGGTTACACTTTCACGCTAGCAGCGATCCATCTACATTTACAAATTTTTACCGAACGCAGCTAAAATCTATAGAGGCTGATTAGTGTTTGCATTTTCCAGTCTTCTAAGTCAGTCTATAAAACAGTCACTCAGTTTAAAATTAATAGTTACAATTAACTTAATGCTAATTAGTTTCACACGTGGAATTGCAAGGTTGGAAGAAAATATTTTTAAGCAATTGCATATAACATCTCAAAGATTGACCTGACTACGAGACAAATAACAGAGAAATCATAAATATAATTATTAAAGTACATTTTAACAAAGAAACTAAACAAACACGAATATTTATCATATAACAATGCTTATCGGACCCTAGACATGCGGACGTAGAAGTCAGTAACAATACCAAAAGCGCATTCGGGCCGACCCGTCAATGCCATCATATTATAATTTAGTTGTACACAGAGTATAGTAGAACTTCGGTACTGGGTGTCGTAAAAGGAGACTGAGGTACCGGAACCGGCAGGTATATCCATCCAAAACAGCATAGTTCAAACAGGGCGGAGAGGGATAGTAGCATCCCCGTCGCGATGCTACGTTCTGCGATTGCCACCACACCTGCTCAGCGTGGCAATTAAATGCTAAACTCCCAGTGTCTTGGCTGCCTAAGACACTGGTTCATAGGCCTCCGCCTTTGTCCAACAGTGGACTTCGGCTGATATGATGATAATGATGAATCTGATGAAGTGTGTTTTGTTACGATATTCATTAGATAAAGCATTCGTCTTAAAATTAATCAGGTCTATTTTTAAACATTACTTAATTACGTAAATTAATGTATATGATTTAAAACAACGCTGCTAATATTTATTATATATTTAGTGCATTAAGGATAAATAAATTTATAAGATATATCTAAAAGGTATATATATGTAACACAGTATTGTATGAGTATCGAAGCGTCTGAGAAGGCTATGTCCGGACGAGGAGGCTTATCGGCCGGATGAACAGGTTCAGCCGATATTACACCATCCGGCGAAGATGCGCTAAATACAGCCTTCATGCTACCTCAGATCTGTTATCGCTTGCTCGAGTTAAATTAAATGCTCTATTACTCAGAATTATAGTTAAATATTCATCAGTTATCTAATTTAAATTTATTTGTGAAATTTAAATGTATTTAATGTTAATGTAGCACAAATTTACTTTAAGATACCAAGACTAATGTGAGGATTTTTTAAAAGTATTTTTTTTAATGTAGTATTGAGGGCAAACGAGCCAAAGAATTCCTGATAGTAAGTAATCAGCATCGCTCATAGACACCGGCATCACCAAAATAATGGAAAATTATATCTTTTTTCAAACCTAAACTATCTAACCTTTCCTATAAACAATAAATTACTCAGATGCCACTCTAAAGGTCACTGGAAATAAGGCCAGGCTGCTCATTAATGAGGCCTCTTTGTCTGCCGAATCCTTGATCACCTGGGCGGCCTTCAAATAAAGCATGGACGCGCATTTAGTAATCCAATGATCGGAACGAGGTTGATGCCCATTACAGTGACACTTTGGTAAAAAAGTGTGTCTCTGAGGTACAGAATTCTATTTGAGTGAAATAAATCAGAGTTGTTAAGTGAATACTTGCGAGATTCATAATCATTATCATCGATCTGTGAGAACAGGGATCGCTTGCACTCACCGTTAAGTGCAATGCGATGTTACGAGTTAATGTGTTTTTGCAATTTTACTGAAAATCTAGCTCAAGCTTAATCTAGCAAATTAAACTACAATCGAGCCGTATATTTTTCGGCGCCCGGTAGTTTTTTTTATAGTTTAAATAAAAGAATACTTTTTCTGATTCTGCAAAGCCCTCAAAAGTCCACTGTTGGACATCATCATCATCATACCAGTAATTGAGAGTCCAATGCTAGACATAAGCTTTTCCAAAAGTCGATAATTTTTTGCCCATAATTTCCGCGGAAGGTAAACAGGTAAACTTTTTGGCAATCGCAGAGCACAGCTATCGCGACGGGGATGCTGCTGCCCATCCCTGCCCTGTGCATTTGAGCTATACTGCTTCGGATGAATATACTACCATCTGTCAGTTCTGGTATCTTAATCGCCTCTTACGACACCTGGTACACCTAGACAAACTCCTCCCAAAATAAGATAACTCCATGCATTTGAACCACACTATTTCGGGTATTACGCCATCTGTCGGTTTCGTTACCTCAGCTGCTTTTTATGTTTCTTGAAACTTACAGGGGGAGATACTTTTCAATTCCACCGGTACCGAACTGCTAATTTTCTGGTTATACAATAGTATTAACTAAACATTTATAACAGCTAAGCCGGTTTCGACTTGTTTTCCATATTAAATACCCTCGTTACACTCCATCGTATTTCTCTACTGTAAAATTTTCCAATAAGACGCTATTATTCCCAATTAGCATATCTAAATTCCTTTTCCATAGACGGTCGGCGGTGATCACATAACACCCAGCTCTTCGCGCTAAGCTCGTCTCTGACCGGTCGGCTCTTAAAGGTATTTATAACGGAATAAAATGTCCCCAATTTAATCACGAGCTCAATAGATTTTACGATGTAAACGGGCTATAAAAACCTTTCTATTATTAGAATGGGAAATCAATGTTGAGAGGCAACTAGAGCAAGCTCAAATAATATTGCTAACTCGTCGTAATTAGAAAATATGAAATACTTATTCTTATTATATTCATAATACTGATGACCATGATGACATTGGAACCATGAGAGTCATCTAACATATAAATAAGGCATACCTTATACTAGTCTGCCGGCACCAGGCGGGTCTTACAACTAAGTCTAATGCAGGTTCATTACACTAACCACCATAAAGGAACCTACAAGAAATACTGGTGGTGTTAAAGGTTCCATCAACACTAAATAGTTAGTGTTAATTGTATCCTTACCGGCGTCGGCGCTAACCAAAACCGTTGTTTTAAAGCTAGATTAGAGCAAATCAATCCCAGGCATTTTTATCATTAACATATAATATTTAACTCTATAATATGCTTAAGAAATAAGCTTACTCTATAAGTAATTTTAAAAATGTATTTATTGGTAAGCCTGACATTCTGCCTGGTATTTTTTTGTAAAATCTAATGCAGGTGCCTTTGAATTAATTATTCTTATAAATCTTTATTGTTATTATTGTTATTAAATATTATTGTATGGCCCTTTTCTGCAGCACAAATATTAAATTTACTTAAGCAGCGCTCCCCCACAGTATATATACATTAAGACAACATGTCGAAATAACTAAATTAAACTAAGCTGTGTCTACGTCTGTTAGTTGACAAATTTTGTACATTGCAAAAGCTCCAGAACTAAGTCTATAGGCGTGATATATATGTGGTTCTATATGAGTTTATTCTATACGGGGTTCTCATTATAGCTTGCTACCCAGACCTAAAAACACAGCAGTGCACCATATCCAGCTCCTTATTTCTATCAACATAGGCATAGGCCTCCCCAAGAAAGGGGAATTTTTGCCCATAATTGCCGCGCTGGGCAAGCGTGTTGGTAATCGCAGAGCGTAGCTTCGCCACGGGGATCCGCTGCCCAACCCCGCCCCGTACAAAAAAAGTGATACTCACACTCTTGTTTTCTCACAATACAACATATATAAATTATAATCGAGCCGTATAATAAATATTTGTATGTGTACAGTATACAAAATCACAAAGCTTTTGTTATTTCAGCAAGAAAAAACTCTCATTGTACTGTGGTAGTTAGGTAGATAAAAAATAATTCTGCTGTTATTTTCTTCTAATAGTTTTAGCTTATATATAAATGGCATGTAAACGATACAACATTTTAATTTTGGCATAGTATTGTATCTTGATTGTTTGGTATTTTATATTTTATTTTTATATTATTTATATTTTATTTTGGACAATTAATATTGCGTGGCAATCGCAGAGTGCAGCTATCGCGACGGGGATGCTGCTGCCCATCCCCGCCCTGTGCATTTAAGCTGCACTGTTTCGGTTGATATAACGTCATCTTTCGGTTCTGGTCACCTTAGTCGCTTCTAACGACACCTGGTGCAGTTAAAGGTACTATTTTACTATTATATTGCTATACTTACTATTGTATGTATTATGTAACTAATAATCTGTATTGTTCATACAATTAAAAAAAATATTTATTGCGTTTTAATACATGCATAAACCTTTGTTCAAAACAAAATCTTATAATTTTTTTATTTAGTAAAGGTCCAACAACAATTGTTACACTATTACTCAATAAATTGTATTATTATTCTTGCTAAATGTAAAATTTTATAGGCAAACATCGCATGCAAAATATTATATCAAGGGTTAAAAAAAAAAAAGTAATTATTTTATGACAATACAAGAATATATAACGATAAAATGATAAATTACTATTAAAATTAATGTAGCTTTTATATATCTTATGTAATAAAGTTAGATAGTTATCCTGCAGTATGCTTACAAAATATGATTATAATGACGTGTTTCCATTAAAGAGCTGTTTAATCATATATGGTTTATGGCAAAGCACATAAACAAAGTCGCTTACATTATTTACCGATAGTCGAAAACGCATTTAAAGTTTGAAGATGTTTTCTCATAAAAACACCGACTGTGTTTTATATTTTACAAAAGTTTTGGTGCAAGTCTCTATTCTTTGACATTGCTTGTCGAAAGTTTTTGACGACACTCGGGCGAAGTCCACGCTAAGTTGCTGACTGTATGAATATCTGATATATACACAAGGCAATATCTTTCGAATACCAAGACCCGATACAAAGGTCGTTTATTTTAGTACCTATATCTACCGCCAGATAGCAGTGTTTGCATTGCTGTTACAGTTTGAAAAGAGGCACTGCGGTGACTCATACTGTCGTGGACCGTATGCTTGGTTGTCGACATCGGCATATATAAAAAAAATACTGCGGAGTGTTGATACGTATCTCGGCTTCTGAGAGAGTCCTCTAATCCGAAGGTTGGGATATCGTTTATCGGCAGGTTTATATATATCGGCTGTATATAAAAGCTATCCAAATCGCAGTGCAATTGCTAAAGCGGGGTTTTAGGCGGTCTGCGCCGGTTGTACAGCCGGTGAGTCCGTACATGAGTATTTTCACGCTCACAAAAAGAAAGTTATATTGTCTAAAATTTTTCTTTATTAACAAACCCTGTGATGTTATACTGCGTCTGAAATTATTTTAAAGCTCTGTGGATAAGTTAGCGATTTTTGAGCAGTTGTTTACTAACATTTATGTTTTCTTTTTATTGGCTTGTTTAATAGGATAAAATGCAGAGGGTATAGTCCTCGTAATAGTAATCTTTAAATGTTAATCTTGAAAACGGTTGACGCAAGAACAAAATAATTTTACTAAAGGTTTTTGTTTGTTTTCTGATGATTCAGAATAGGCAAATTAATTAAAATCATACTAAGTCTTATGCCTATCTTTCAAACCTAAGCATAGAAAGCCTCTAGGAGTTTTCAAAATATTTCATAAGTATTTTAGCTCAGTTTTAGATATCAACTGTTATAATTTACAACTATAGTTGATTTCAACTTACGTTGCATGTCACCAAAACATCTTTTATCAAACATTTATATGTAAAATAAAAATAAGTATCTGTGTATGACTTTAATCAATTCAAATTGACAAAGTAAAATACAAAGTGTACTATTTCTACTGTAGTCAAAAGTTATCGGAGTTGTTCTGACTATCGGGCGCACTCGCGACAGCGGCGGGGATACGAAGCACCCGCCGGGAAGTAGCCGTTGCTTGCAGTGTCGCAGGATATTGGCGCTCGTCTCGCGCTATTAAATAATAAGCAGTTAAGGATTTTACATTGAAAATATCATAAAGTAGAATACTTTTATTGCTACACAGTTAACGGGCTCGATGGTGCAGATGGTAGTGATCCTAACTTGTGCGCCAAAAGTTGTGGGTCCGATCCCAGGATAAATATTTTTATGATAATATTTGTGTTTGTTATATGTCTGGGTGTTAAAAATATGTAAATAAGAATGATATTTATGATTCATCTGTTGTCTGATGTCTCTTAAACAAGTGCGTTTAGCGACTTATTACGGAGTCTGGTCAATATATGAATTTATAAGAGAATGTTCCGTAAGAGTGCTGGACATGGCGTATAGATCGTGTGTATAGAGAATTCCGTCAGTAATACCATAATAATATGAGCTTGGATGTTTGCTGTTCGTTCGCAGATGATTTTGCTTTATTTTTTATTTGTATCATGTGATGTCACGAATTTGAAAACTTACGTGGGTGTAACGTGTACTTCGTTTACTATGAAATATGATTCTAGTATTTTTGATATACCTATTCAATGTTTATTTAATCAATAATAAAGATTTTTTTTTGTTTTCCTAGTTGGACAGTCATTGTCGTAATCTCAGAACGTAATTTTAATGTTCAATACCTCATTCGCAGTAGTTTTAAATGCAGTTATTTTGATATTGACACTTCAATTTTATTTATAATCTAGATGTAGAAAAACTTTCATTCCTGCCTTCACCTCAAACACAATGCGATGTTGAGCAGATTTGCTGTTGAAACTTTGCAGGCTTTGAGAAATTTCGCGAATCATTGTAAATTAAAGTCTATATGTTACCTGATATAAG